>SJYR01002254.1:718585-733635 GCA_006410655.1 Kobus ellipsiprymnus | reverse complement strand
GCCCTGAGTCACCCAGAGCTGCCCCTTCCCGTGTCCCTCCCCCCTCCCGCTATGGCAGCTCTGCGGCCAGGCTGCATCCACCAGAGTGCTGGTGGGACTGAAGAAGGAGGCTGCATCTCCCCACAACCAGCCTCAGAGCAGCCCCAGGCCTCCGGGCTCTCCCTGCAACCCTGCCCTTGACCTGGGTGGCCAGGCACCCACCCGTCCACCGAGACGGCCTCACGGGGACCCCTTCAGCCTCCGCAGGGCCCACTGCACTTGATACGCCCAGCACCATGAATGCAGCGCCGCCAGGAGAAAACCTCACATCTCAGAAGCCACCAACACATCCCTGGTCTCCAGGCTCAACTGGGCTTGCCCTGCCAGGGCCAGGGCCACAGAGCACCTGGCCCAAAGAATGGGCACATGATGAACAAATTCCAAGCGGCACCACCCCCAACCCACTGCCACCCTGGCAAATGGCAAAAATCCCAACCCCCAGAAGCACCTTTCCCACAGAATGTCCTCCTGGCCCTGCAGCCTGGTGGGCTGACGGAGCAGGAAGCCCAGGGACAGGCTATTTTGTTGAGAATAAAAGACCCCAGGCTCCTCAGCACCTCCCAGCCCAGCCCCGCCTCTCCGCCCTCCTGTCTTAGTCCTTGAAGGCAAGGAGCCCCCAGACCCCATGGCCCTTGCATCAGGGCTAAGATTCCAAAAAGACCCATGGTTCTCCCATCCCCGCTTCCTCCCGACACAGGTTCGAAGCCCAGGCCTGTGGAAGCTCATGTGGGCAAAGCATCCGGAACGTGCCTGGCGCAGGGTCAGACCTCTCCAGTGGAACGCTGCCCACCACTGTGTGGCCCCCCAGGCCCCAGCCACTGCAAAAGCCATCTGTGCCTGCACCCTCACGGGCCTAAGCACCCCTCGCCCCGCTGCGTGGGCAGAGCACCCCCACCTGCGGCGTCCTGTCGGCCCTCCCTGGTGAGGCTGCGTCCCCTCCCTCACCACGCCCCCCTTCCCCACTCCTGAGCCACTCCCTAACCCAAATACCAGCCTTCCCCTCCCTCGAAGTCGCCTACGAGGCCTGGCCCACAGCCCCCTCTTCCTGCAAACCCCGCAGGCCTGCTGTGTCTGCTGGGGCGGCGGCCTGCTGTCTGGGCCCCCCGGGGGCCTCTCTCCCCGCCCGTGCCCCTCCCCGGCCTCCACTCTGGGCTTCCGGCACAGCACCCTAGTGTCTGCCTGCCCTGAAACTGCTTGTTGCTTAGGGTCTAGGACCCGTCTTTCCCCCGGGGTGCAGGCTCCCCGTGGGTCGGGAGCTTTCCAGATCTGGTTCACCGCTGTGTCCGAGGCCCCAGACTTAGTCCCTGCTCAGTGGACACTGCTGAACTTTCATCTTCAAACTGCTCACACCCAACTTTGTCTGTTCAGGGCAGACCCTCTCCAAACTCAGAGCAGCTTGTAGGGCAGAACACCTGAGTGTTCTGACTGTCTGGACCTGGTGCACTGTTTCTGGATAGGTGTTTGTTTTGTTTTGCTTGCTTCAAGTTATTTAACATCTATCGGTATATTTAGGTTCAATTTCATCCTAAGTCTGATAAGTTTTATTTTTCTAGAAATACGAATCTTCTTCTGAAGAATCCACTTTCCATTCTGCTAACCTGATTCTAGTTTGTCTTCTGTTTCTTCCTACTGCTTTGACTGTTGTACACACACACACCTGTCTCTTATACACATCTAGATGTGTATAAGAGACAGGTTCAATTTCATCCTAAGTCTGATAAGTTTTATTTTTCTAGAAATACGAATCTTCTTCTGAAGAATCCACTTTCCATTCTGCTAACCTGATTCTAGTTTGTCTTCTGTTTCTTCCTACTGCTTTGACTGTTGTTAGGATCCTTCTTCTAATTTCTTCAGCTGGGTACCAAATTCAATGTTTAGTCTCTCTTTTCTCTGACCATCAGTGTCTAAGGTTGTAAATTTCCAAGTTCCACTTTAGTTATGGCCATTAAGTCGGGTCTTAGTTCCAGCACGTGGGATCTAGTTCCCTGAAAGGATGGACCCAGGCGCGGCACTGGGAACTCAGAGTCTTGGCCAGTGGACACCAGGAAGTCCCCCACCAAGTCTTCATAAGTAGTATTTTTAATTTCACCTGTTGATTTTCTGATATCCATTGTCTTGTTTGCCTTAGGGATTACTGAAAAGTATGCTACTTTAAGCTTTCAAATGTATACTAGGTTTCTTTCTTTTTTATTTATTTATTTATTTTTGAGGAAGGACTCGCCCTTAGCTACTGATTTCTTTTTTATTGTATTATGGTCAGAGAAGACAATCTGCATAATACTGATCTTTGAGTATATTTGAGTACAAATATAAATATAGTTTATTTGTAAAAAAATAAAATAAAAATACAAATATAAATATATTTGAGTATCTTTGAATAATACTGATTTTATAAAGACTTTCTGGCTGCCATGTATGTGGTTCAGTAGGAATTGTTGGGTGCAAGGAGATGTGTGTGTGTGTGTGTGTGTGTATCACTAACAATATACGCACACATAAAATCATACCTCCATTGTATCAAGTTTGTTAATTGTATCATTCAAATATTCTATGTCTTTTCTAATGTTCCCTTTGCTTGATTTATAAATTACTAAAAGAAGTGGGATAAAATCCCACTTAGCAGTCTCTCCATGAAATTTTGCCAATTTGGGATTTATATGTCTTTTCAGGCTTTGTCTTTAGTGCTAACAGATTTAGAATTATTGTAGCTTTCTGGTACGTTATTCCTGTTATCATTACGTGGTGCCTTATTTATTCTTAATGATGCTTTTTGTCTTAGTCTTTTTTCAGTGTCTAGTCTAGGCATAGCACTGTTTTGTGAGTGTTGACCTCATATATTTTTCCCCTCATTCTCCTTCTATTCTTTGTACATTTTATATTCTCAGATGTGCTTCTGGTAAATAGGACGTGTAGCCATTTTTCACGTTAACGTTTGATGGGCTTTGCGACGGGTACTGGCACCTTTACCCGATTCTCGCCTTTATTTCGTGTCGTCAGTCAGCACTTTTCGTCTTCTGGTCTACGCTGCTCTTTTCTCCCTTTGGGCTCTTCCTTTGATTGATCACGTTACCTTTATTCCTCTTTCCCTCAACTCCCTTTGTTTTTGCAGTTAAACATTCTTTCTATCATTTTCATAAATACACTTAGATTTGTAACATGCGGGATTAACAAAGCCCAAAGTAGAGGCTGTCCCCCTCCCCTGTCCCGGTACTGGCGGGGCTCAGCCTCAGCCTCAGCCCTCGTCCACGTCGCTCTGCCTCCAGCGGATCTGTTGTGGTTGCTCACGGAGTCACACGTCAACCCCCTCTTCACTCACTTTCCTTCTGAACTGAATTTTCTTCTTCCTGAAAGTAGTGACAAAGCAGTGACTTTGAAATGTCTTATTTCACCCTTATTTTGAGTGATAATTTACTTTTCTCTCTGTGTGCTGTATCCTGGATAATTTTTCTACTTCTGGTTTCCATCTCACTGATTCTGTTTGAATTTAACCTGTTACTGATCTCATCCATAGGTTTTACTTCCCCCCCCATAGAATTTTAAACTTCAGTGGCCATAAATTTTACTTCTGCAAGCTGTATTTGGTACATTATCAAATCTGCTTCTTTCTTTATATTGACTTTTTCTTTTTATTTAATGCAATTTTTAGATTTCTTTTGCCTTTAATTATTTTTAAAATATTTACTTTAAAGTTCTAGTCAGTAGTTCACATATGTGAACTTTTTGGTGGTCTAATCCCATTTGTAGTATCTACCAACTCACTGCAGGGGGACCGTAGGTTCTTTCTATGACAGTTTTGTGACTTGGGGTTATGAACTCAGCTGGGCCTGGGAAGCCTAGATGTGTCCCTCAGAGGAGTATAACTAGCCCAGGAATTGTTTCATGTTAATTTCTTGGCTTGGCGGTCCTGGGGACTACAAAGGGTAATATAATTAAGACTCCAAACTTGGGGGACCAACAGTGGCTACAACTTAATATGGAGACTTCTTCACAGAGAGACCACCACAGAGCTTTATGAAAATTGCCTAAATAAAAGAGGAATATAGCAATAATTATGAAAATAGGTTACTCCCCAGGTTTTCGAGCACTACATGTCATCCCAAGTGTACGACGTGTATGGACTCATTCAGTCATCACTACGTCACTGAGCCAGCCTGTTACTGTCCTCACGTAACAGATGAGGAAACAGGGCAAATTAGAAGCAGCTCACCTTGTCCAAAGTCGCACGTGGCAAGTCAGTGGAGAAGCCAGGACTTGGAACACCATAGTGGGCGTGTGACCCAAACAGGGCCGATGAGAATCCTGTTCTGGAAGCTAAGGCTCGTAACTGAGGGAATAGACCCTTTCTCCAGGCTTGGGACACATGGGAGAAACGAAGTTCGATAGACACTAGTGACCAAGATTGCAGCCTTGGGAAAAAGCAACCCTGGGAGGAGTATAGACATGGGAGACAAGGAGGCTCTGAAGAGGCTTTGACTCTCCAGACTCGGTCCCTGAAATTTGCTTTCCTTTCTTCTGGCTTCAAGAGCCAAGGGTACCTGAAAGTCCACACAAAGGAGAAGGGAGCGGCCTCTCTAAAGGGAGCATGACTGCAGGAGGCGGAAGGGCTGGCCTTAGGGCAGGGCCTGAGCTGGCTCCCAGCTCAGCCACCAGACACCCTGGTGGCCGAGAAAACTTCCCGGCTCCACTCTGCCTCCCCGTGGGCTCTGGCGTGTCAGGGACGATGGCGGGACTGGCTTCGCTCCCTCCCTCACTCAGGCCACGTGCCAGGCTCCTGCTGTGGGGGTGACGAGGTGGCTCCAGCCCCCCCGGGCCCTGGTGCAGGCTAGGAGAGCGCGTGGGTGTGACATGCTCACCGTGTACCTGGTGTCTAGTGAACACATTCTAGTATAACCACAAAGCTAGTTCTGTAAAGACCTCCAAGACCGTCTAGAACCAACACCGAAAAAACATCACAGGGCATGGGAATGCAAGAGTAGGATGTCAAGAGATACCTGCATGGAGGAGGACACGGCAACGCACTCCCGTATTCTTGCCTGGGAAATGGACAGAGGAGCCGGGTGGGCCTCAGTCCACGGGGTCACAAAAGAGCTGGATATGACTGAATGACTACATGACAACAACATACACGTATATATATATGTCTGTGTGTATTATAACTGAATCAATCTGCTGTATACCTAAAACACTGCGAATTAGTTATACTTGAATAAAAGATAATTTTGAAAAGAAAAAAAGAGATACCTGGAATAACAGGCAAGTTTGGCCTTTGAGTACAAAACGAAACAGGGCAAAGGCTAACAGTTTTGCCAAGAGAATGCACTGGACATAGCACGCTGGTCGGCCAACAACACAAGAGAGGCGTGTACCCATGGACGTCACCAGATGGTCAACACCGAAATCAGATTGTTTATATTCTTTGCAGCCAAAGATGGAGAAGCTCTATACAGTCAGCATAAACAAGACCTGGAGCTGACTGTGGCTCAGGTCACGAACTCCTTATTGCAATTTCACATGCTAGCAAGGTAATACTCAAAATCCTTTAAGCTAGGCTTCAACAGTATGTGAATCAAGAACTTCCAGTGTACACGTTGGATTTAGAGAAGGCAGAGGAACCATAGATCAAATTGACAACATCCATTGGATCATACAAAAAGCAAGAGAGTTCCAGAAAAACATCTGCTTCATTGACTATGCTAAAGCCTTTGAGTGTGTAGATCTTGACAAACTGGAAAATTCTGAAAGAGCTAGGAATACCAGACCACCTGACCTGCCTCCTGAGAAACCTGTATGCAGGTCAAGAAGCAACAGTTAGAACCGGACATGGAACAACAGTCTGGTTCCAAACTGGGAAAGGAGTATGTCAAGGCTGCATATTGTCCCCCTGCTTATCTAACTTCTGTGGAGAGGACATCATGCGAAACGCCTAGCTGGATGAGCCACAGGCTAGGATCAAGATTGCCGGGAGAAATATCACAACAGCCTCAGATATGCAAATGACACCACCCTAATGGCAGAGAGCAAAGAGGAACTAAAGAGCCTCTTGACGAAGGTGAAAGAGAAGAGTGAAAAAGCTGGCTTGATACTCAACATTCAAAACACTAAGAACATGGCATCCCTTTCCATCACTTCATGACAAATAGATGGGGGGAAAATGGAAACAGTGACAGATTTTATTTTGCTGGGCTCCAAAGTCATGTCAGATGGTGACTGCAGCCATGAAATTAAAGATGCTTGCTCCTTGGGAAAAGAAGCTACGACAAACCTAGACAGAGTATGAAAAAGTGGTGAAAGGGAAAGTATTAGTCCTTCAGTCATGCCCAACTCTTTGCAACACCATGAACTGTAGCCCGCCAGGCTTCTCGGTCCATGGAATTCTTCAAGCAAGAATACTCAAGTGGGCTGCCATTCCCTTCTCCAGGGGATCTTCCCCACCCACGGATCAAACCCGGGTCTCCTGCGTTGCAGGCAGATTCTTTACTGTCTGGACCACTGGGGGAAGCCGGAAAAAAAAAAGCAGAAACATCACTTTGCTGACAAAGGTCCATATAGTCAGCGCTATGGTTTTTCCAGTGTCAGGTGTGAGAGTTGGACCATAATGAAGGCTGAGCACCAAAGAATAGATGTTTTCAAACTGTGGTGCTGGAGAAGAGAGTCCCTTGAACAGCAAGGAGATCAAACCAGTTAATCCTAAAGGAAATCAGCCCTGAGTACTCATTGGAAGGACTGATGCTGAAGTTGAAGCTCCAGTATTTCGGCCACCTAATGTGTAGAGCTGACTCACTGGAGAAGACCCTGATGCTGGGAAAGATTGAGGGCAGGAGGAGAAGGGGGAGTCAGAGGAGGAGATGGCTGGCTGTGTCACCGACTCAATGGACGTGAGTGTGAGCAAGCTCTGGGAGACAGTGAAGGACAGGGAGGCCTGGCGCGCTGCGGTCCAGGGGGTCGCGAGGAGTCGGACACACCGAGGGACTGGACAACAGCAACCGTGTTTCCGAGGGTTTCACAACAGAGGCGTTTCCGACTGCGTCGTCGGAGACCTGCTTTTTGTGTTCAGTCACAGTAGCCAGCACTCAGAAATGCTTGATGATGGTTGGACAGATATTAGTGAACGAATAAATGAACAAAGGGACATCCTGCATTTAACGTGTGCACTACTCACAAACATGCACGCCAAAGCATGAGGATGAGGCACTAGGAACAGAGCAGTGGCCAAACGGCCCCCCGGCCCACCGTGTCCTCCCCGCACTGGGAGCTGTGGCGACAGGCTGTCTGCTCAGCCGCGTTCTGACATCATCCATGTCTCTCCAAGGGATCCCTCACTCCACGGCCTCCCAGTTCCTCGACCTCTCATCTCCCTAACCGTAAAAGTCAGGGTTTAAGTATAGAGTATGGACGCATGTACGACTGCTTTGAGCTGAAAGGGATTTGGCACATGGCGTTAGTGCCTGCAAAGTCATCAGAAGTACTGAAAGAGGCGTCTAGCCTGAGCGCCTGGAGATACAGTCTCCCTCAGCTGCGCCACAGAACTAGTCCGCAGGGATTCACTTTTTGCCGCATTCAGCAAACTGAGGTGTCCAAAAGCTGATACCCCACCAGCTGACTCCACCAGACCGCCCCTCTGAGTCTGCATTCCCCAGCCCCTTCTGCGTCTAGGTAGGGCCAAGTCAGGAGTTCTGGAACCGCGGCCATTCCTAGGCCTAGGGGGTACTCAGTAAATACCTCCTTCTTATCCTGCCTGCTCTCTATTCAGCCTTCTGCATCCAGGATGATCTTAAATCCATGAGTCAAAAATGGCAGCAGTTCCTCAGCTACCAGGGAAGCCCCTAATTCCTCTTCTGTGGGTCCCCAAATGCCTACGTGGAGCAGAGACTCACCCACCCCTATTTCTGCTTATGTTGCAAACTGGATTTTCTGTGAGCAAGAAGTAGTACCTGTTGTGTTAAGTCACTGAGACTTGGGGGTTTCTCTGTTAAGGTAGCTAGTTTTCTTCAGCTGTTACAGGAGGGGAACCCGGGAGCCTCGCTTTCGGCTTAATGCCTTGAGTCCCTGTCCAGATCAGCAGGCCGTGCTGCACTGGGCTGCCGCTCAATACATCTATTAGAATGAGACACTTAAGAACAGAGAAATTAATACAAAATAAATTCACATAATCACCGCATCCATGGTGAGACGCACTGTGGCCCCATACGCTTGTCTTGTGAGACCTCCAAAGCCCTCTCTGATCGGTGGACTATGGGGGCATCAGAATGTCTGGGGAGTGGTATTCACTCAGAATTAGTGGCCAACAACCCCTGAGAACCTGACGGTTCCTTCCCCTAGAGCATGGCCATCCTGCCTGAAGGCCACACCTCCCTCAAGGGAGGCCAGGGAGAAGACTCAGTACAGCCTTGGGTGTTTCCGCCAGGTCTTTCCCTCTGGCAGCTCCAGGTCCGTGAGTGACTCATGTCCAGGAATTGGAAGAGGAGCTGCACTGTGAGTCAAGTCTGGGCCACGTTCCCGAAACCTAGGGTCTTTCCACCACCACCCCCGCTGCCACTACCCTCTGTTTTTGTCCTGGAGGATGACTCTATGGCCAGGGAGCCAAAATCTCCGAGGCCATGCCACTCCGCCTGGCACTGCGGCCTCGCTGCCCTGCAGTAGCCAGCTCCCCGGAGTCTAAAGTGTGCCGCTGCTCCCCTCTCGACTCCGGGGTGCAGCTCGCTGTCTCAAAGAGGGACCTTTCACCCAGGACAGCTGGGGACACCTGACCAGGTCACGCACAATACACTTCTTTCTCTCTCTGTCTGTGGGCGCCTTTTTCTCTATTAAACCAAAGAGGTTTCCAGCAGCCTGGCTTCATTCACATGGGCTGTTGTGAACCCTAGCTTTAAAAACCAGAGCACAGTCAGCATCATCCGAGCCCCTGGATCTGAATCCAGAACCTGCTCCCTGTTAGATCTGACTGATTTAGGATCTATTGCCTCCAATATCCTGGGGTTAGGAATAATGGTTGTTGAGGCCAAAGAGGAGGGAGCAGACCCAAGGGGGTAAGTGGAGGCCTGCACACAGGGCCCTTGGTGTCCTGGATCCCTGACATCAGCCATTCCCAGGAACCACCACAGAATACCTTCAAATGGGCCAAGAGCTGCACCAGCCCCCAGCAGGCCCAGGAAATGGAGGCCCCTCCCTTGTTCAAGGTGTAGAAAGACCAGACCGGCGCTGCTCACAAGGCCCCTCTCTTAACTGTGGGTGTTAGTTCCAAATTAACAGTGGCCAGAGCCACTTCCCGCACCCTGGCAGGCTGCCTCCCACCGGGGCTCTGTCCCAAACTGACCCTCCTGCCGGCTCCCACAGCAATGCCAAGAAAGGCCCACAGTCGCGGAAAGACTCGGATGACCACAGAGCTCAGCTTTGAACAAACATAGATGGAGGCACACGCACCCTCTCCCCACCCAGAGGTCAGGGCTGCCTGCCGTGGGCACACGCCTGAGCAACCTCCAGAGTCTGCAGGGGAAAGTGCCGGCCATTTGCATAACATTACAGCCGCAGGCTGGCTCTCCTGGAGAATAAGGGTAGTTCCCAGCTTGCAGCAGAAGAAAGGGCCTTTGGCTGATTCCTTTTAAACTCCAATTCACAGCACCAACCAGCTGTGATAGTTCCAATTACGGTTCAAAGATTTCTGGGCCATGGAAAAACTTTCTGTCCTGGCCACCCACCCCATACTGCTCCCACGCACAGGCACAGAACCCATACTGGAGTGTGACATCAAGGGGATGGTTCACAGGAGCCCCTTCCATTCCCAACGAGGCCAGCAGCAGCCTGGAGCCCAGCCCTATCTCAGGGAGATCCCTGCCCTTCACATGTCGCTCCTTCGTACTGCCTCTAGTCTTAGCTTTCAACTTTCACCAGGGAAATGCCAGCTTCACAGCTGGGCTTCAGTGGGAGCTGTGTCTTGGCCCCACCCTAGGGACCAGAGGCCTTTCAAGGACCCTGTCCATGCTCCCGGGGCTCCAGGGGCAGGAACCCTCTGCAGAAACCTTTGCAGAAACCCTCTGCGACAGCAGCCCATGCTGCTGGTCCTGAGGGCCGCCCCTGTTGGGGAGCCTGAGGCCAGAGAGCTACTCCCGGGGGGCGGGGGTAGCGGAGGTGGTTGCAGGGAAGGGATGTCCCAGGCGAGCTGCTGTGGGGAGGCACTCTCCGGGAGGCACTGACCTTGGGGTGTTTAGTTGCACTAAGATACCCGCCTAACCGCCTCGGGGGGCGCTCTCTTACTTTGAAACAGCTAAACAATCTGGGGACCAAAACCGTGAAGTCATTCGTACAAGACTGTTCAGTGATGGAGCCGGCGCCGTCATCTCTTTGGATGAGCCCTTCCCGTGGGTGTGACCCGGATGCAGAGAAGACACCGCCCTCCAGAGGCCCCACCAGCCCCTTCCCCGACACACACACACACACACCCCACAAATACACCACACACACACACACACACACACACACGGCCCACCACACCCACACACACAGGAACGGAGGGGGAAAGGTTGGAAAGAATTTTTGATGTTTCAAGAAAACACCAAACAGCATTGTAGGAAAAGCCAGCAGCCCGCGGACTCCACGGTTTCCGTTTCGATTTGCTCATTCCACACTCTCCAGGCTCAGGGCCTTTAAGGAATACTAGCGCGCCGAGCGCCAGCACTAGGATCCGTCCTGCGCGCACCTCACGCGCCGCCCGCCTACAGCGCGGAAGGCCTCGGGGAGCAAACCCGGGCGCACCCGCCACCCGCCGCCCAGGCGAGACCCCGCCCTCCCCGCGCTGTGCCTAGCCGTGCCCCGCCCTCCCCGCGCCGTGCCCCGCCCCGGGGCGGGCCGCGCGGGAGTCACGGGTCAGGGGCCGGGGCGGGGCCTGGCCGGGCCGAGGCGGAAGCGCCCGAGGAGGGCCGGGCTTCCCGGTGTCCCGCACTTGCCCGGTCCTCGGCCCTGGACTGCTTTTGTCCCGCTTCGTGGGCCCCCGCGGGTCAGTGTTCTGGGACTTCTGCTCCCTGACCACGAGCCTAGGCGGGACGTTTAGCAGAAGAGGGTCAGATCTCCGCCTGAGAGTCTGAAGGTGTCCTGGCCCTTTAGGGTCTCCAGGGAGTTATATCCCGGGTTACAGGCTCCTGGGTTTTGTTGGGGTCGAGGGTCTCCGGGTGCCGAGGCAGCTGGAAAGGAGTTGTCTCCGTCGAGGGAGTATTTGGGTCTGGGGTTTCAGCGGAGGGTAGTGCCTGAGCCCGGGTTCTTGGGGGAGGTTAATGTCCAGGTCTGGGGAGTGGGTAGAGCTCAAATTTGGGGTCTCCGGGTTAGAGCTTGCGGGAGCCAGTTTGCCTTCTCTCCCAAGGGTCTCTGTTACAGGCCTGTCCGTGCGGTGAGCCATGGAGGCTCTGTGGACCCTCACCCTGACCTTGGCCTCAGGCCTGGCTGCTGCCAGCCCACCTAACATCCTGCTGATCTTTGCTGATGACCTGGGCTACGGGGACCTGGGCTCCTATGGGCACCCCAGTTCCACCACCCCCTCAGGGAGTTATATCCCGGGTTACAGGCTCCTGGGTTTTGTTGGGGTCGAGGGTCTCCGGGTGCCGAGGCAGCTGGAAAGGAGTTGTCTCCGTCGAGGGAGTATTTGGGTCTGGGGTTTCAGCGGAGGGTAGTGCCTGAGCCCGGGTTCTTGGGGGAGGTTAATGTCCAGGTCTGGGGAGTGGGTAGAGCTCAAATTTGGGGTCTCCGGGTTAGAGCTTGCGGGAGCCAGTTTGCCTTCTCTCCCAAGGGTCTCTGTTACAGGCCTGTCCGTGCGGTGAGCCATGGAGGCTCTGTGGACCCTCACCCTGACCTTGGCCTCAGGCCTGGCTGCTGCCAGCCCACCTAACATCCTGCTGATCTTTGCTGATGACCTGGGCTACGGGGACCTAGGCTCCTATGGGCACCCCAGTTCCACCACCCCCAACCTGGACCAGTTGGCCGCAGGGGGTCTTCGGTTCACAGACTTCTATGTGCCTGTGTCTCTGTGCACACCCTCCCGGTGAGGAAGGAACCCGGGAGCCCTCACCCCTGACCGTTTGGTTCCTCCCAGATTCACTCTGGAGTGCAGAGGGAGGAGCAGGGTCTCCGCCTCTGTGGAGAAATTCACGTCTCTCCGTTTTTCTCCTCTCTCCCCTTCCTGTACGCATCTTGGTTTTGCTCTGTGGCGTGGACTCTGACTTGCCCTGTAGGGCTGCCCTCCTGACCGGCCGACTCCCAGTTCGCATGGGTTTGTACCCTGGAGTTCTGGAGCCCAGCTCCCGAGGGGGCCTGCCCCTGGAGGAGGTGACCTTGGCTGAGGTCCTGGCCGCCCACGGCTACCTCACAGGGGTAGCTGGCAAGTGGCACCTTGGGGTGGGGCCTGAGGGGGCCTTTCTGCCCCCCCACCACGGCTTCCATCGATTCCTGGGCATCCCATACTCCCATGACCAGGTAGGAACCACCAGGGTCCTTCCCCTTGACCCCAGAGCCCCCCACAGTCTAGACCACTGAAGGAGCTGCTCCCTCAGGGCCCTTGCCAGAATCTGACCTGCTTCCCGCCGGCCACCCCCTGCGAAGGCGTCTGTGACCAGGGCCTGGTCCCTATCCCACTGCTGGCCAACACGACGGTGGAGGCACAGCCCCCTTGGCTGCCTGGACTCGAGGCCCGCTACGTGGCTTTTGCCCGTGACCTCATGACTGATGCCCAACGCCAAGGCCGCCCATTCTTCCTGTACTACGCCTCCCATGTGAGTGACCGTGTTCCCCCAGCCTGGGCTCCCTGTGATGTCTACTTGGTGCTAACTCCAGTCTCCATCCTCAGCACACCCACTACCCCCAGTTCAGTGGGCAGAGCTTTCCAGGGCACTCAGGCCGAGGGCCATTTGGGGACGCCCTGATGGAGCTGGATGCGGCTGTGGGGGCCCTGATGACAGCTGTGGGGGACCTGGGGCTGCTCGGAGAGACACTCGTCTTCTTCACTGCGGACAACGGGTACTCGGCAGGGGCAGGGGCTGCTGGTCAACCCCACACAGGGCGCTGGGTCTTCCGATGTTGACACTGGCCAGGAACCTAGTGGGTAAGGGGGCCTCGGGAGTTGTTGGCATGTACGGTGACACCCAGGCGCACATGGGGGGCCGGCAGCTGTGAGTACATGGAGGTGCTGGTCTTGGGAGGGCAGGGAGTGGACAGACGTGCTGGCCATTCCTGCGCAAAATGTGTGACTGACCGGTCTGGAGCTGGGGTCCCCGAGGCCAGCTGGAAACCCTGGGCTCCTCGTAGCTGACGTCCTCCCTGTGTGTCCTAGACCTGAGACGATGCGGATGTCCCACGGTGGCTGCTCTGGCCTCCTGCGATGCGGAAAGGGAACCACTTTCGAAGGGGGCGTCCGAGAGCCTGCCTTGGCCTTCTGGCCAGGTCACATCGCTCCCGGTCAGTTTTCAGGCCTTCTGCTCCTGGACTCTTGGTCCCATCTTCCCGGCCCTGATCACAGATGGAGTGACTGTATAGCCCTCTATTCCCAGGTGTGACCCATGAGCTGGCCAGCTCCCTGGACCTGCTGCCCACCCTGGCAGCCCTGGCGGGGGCCCAACTGCCCAATATCACCTTGGATGGCGTTGACCTCAGCCCCCTGCTGTTGGGCACAGGCAAGGTAGGGCCTGTGAACACAGCCACAGCTCCCTGACCCCCATCCTGACCTCCCTTTCCCCTGCCCCCACCAGCCACTCACCCTCCCCAGGAGTGTGGGCAGCCCCTGAAGTCCCTGGGGCCAGGTGGACCCTTTGCCGAGCTGCATGCTAGCGGTGCTGGCCGGGGGCTTCTGGATGGGCAGGGAGACACTGCGCGCCCAGCGCCCAGCGTGGAGCAGACAGTGCTGGGCACGTGCAGACCCCCCGACTCTGCCCCCAGAGCCCCCGGCACACCCTCTTCTTCTACTCGGCCTACCCGGATGAGGTCCGAGGGGTCTTTGCTGTGCGGAGCGGGAAGTACAAGGCACACTTCTTTACCCAGGGTAACCTCCTCTTCCCTAGCCCTGCCCACCCCGCCCAGCCCCAGAGCCCAGCGGCCCTACCCTGTGCACAGATGTGCGCCCCTCCCCAGGCTCTGTCCACAGCGACACCACTGCGGACCCTGCCTGCCACGCCTCTAGTCCTCTGACTGCCCATGAGCCCCCACTGCTCTTTGACCTGTCTGAGGACCCTGGTGAGAACTACAACCTTCTGGAGGATGTGGATGAGGTCGCCCCAGAGGCGCTGCAGGCAATGAAGCAACTTCAGCTGCTCAAGGCCCAGTTTGATGCTGCCATGACCTTCGGGCCCAGCCAGATGGCGCGGGGCGAGGACCCCACCCTGCAGGTCTGCTGCCAGCCCAGCTGCACCCCCCGGCCGTCCTGCTGCCACTGCCCTGAGTTTCAGCCCTGAGGGCACAGACGGAGGCCGTCTGCGGTTCCTGGCTGTGCTGTGGGGGTGTGGAGGTGGTTTGTACCCGAGAACTCTAATAACACCAGCTAACACTTGTGTGATAATTCGTGTGATCCTTGTGACAGCCCTGAGCGTCTTCAGCTGCTCAAGGCCCAGTTTGATGCTGCCATGACCTTCGGGCCCAGCCAGATGGCGCGGGGCGAGGACCCCACCCTGCAGGTCTGCTGCCAGCCCAGCTGCACCCCCCGGCCGTCCTGCTGCCACTGCCCTGAGTTTCAGCCCTGAGGGCACAGACGGAGGCCGTCTGCGGTTCCTGGCTGTGCTGTGGGGGTGTGGAGGTGGTTTGTACCCGAGAACTCTAATAACACCAGCTAACACTTGTGTGATAATTCGTGTGATCCTTGTGACAGCCCTGAGCGAGGTGTTTTTCTCCCTGTTACACACGAGAAACCTGAGGCGTGGAGAGTCCAGGGCCTTCCCTGAGGTCACCCAGCCCGAGAGACAGCCGCCTTCCTCCCCCTGGTGACCGCTTGTGTCGGTGCCGACGAGCGTGGTGGCGAGTGTGGGCGTTCACCGGGGCAGCACTGG
>SJYR01002254.1:706131-718513 GCA_006410655.1 Kobus ellipsiprymnus | reverse complement strand
GGTGGCAGAGATCGGGCCCTGAGAACACAGCGCCGGAGAGCCAGGCTTTCCCGGTAGAGAAGCACAGGGCCAGGCCCGCCTGGCTCTGAGCAGCCTGTCTGAAGCTGGGTGAGGAGCTGCACGCCCTGCGTGGTGGAGCGGTCAGCCGGCGTGGTGGCGTGGGCTGGGGCCCCGCCCTCGGAGGGCATGGCAGCAGCTCCAGAGACCTGCCCTCGGCCCCCAGTGCCTCCTCCAAAGCTCCGAGTTTCCTGCCTGAATGCACATTTGCAGTCTCCTGGCTTCACCTCTGCCCTCGCAGGAGCCACTCTCCACCAAAGTAGCCTCTTAAGAGGCGTGCCGGTTTGGCTCCATCTGCTCAGAACTGCAGGCTTCCCGTTGGGCTCAGAACCGAGACTCCTCAAGTGGCCTGCCATGCCTCCCCCATGCCCTCGTCCCTTAGCCCTGGCAGCTGGCCAAGATGCCCATCCTTGACGCTGTCTGGCACCTTCTCTGAAGAAAGCACCCCCTGACTGCCCACTGCATGCATCTGCACAACGGCGTGTGGCCCTCAGGGGTCACCTGTGTGTGTACTGATGTCAGGGCCCCCCGCTCCCTCACGGGTGAGTGAGAAGAGTGCTGTGCTCAGGACCCCGAAGTGGGTGTGCTGTCTTCATGGTAGACCAAACGGCCCTCCCCTTTCTACAGACCGAGTCCACCCTTTCGTTGGTGGGCTGAGACCCCTTGACCTCTCAGGTGCAGCCTCTCCTAGTCCCAGGAGAGTTGTGTCCAGTCTTAGCCGCTCACAATCCGGTGATTGGCCCGAGAAGGGTGTGTAACCAAGGATCCTTGTCCGAGAAAGCTCAGGGCATCTGCTGGAGCCCAGGGTCTTGTTCAGCATCATCCTTGGAGACGGTGAGGATGATGCTGTGTCATCGCTGGCCCTGAGCAGACACTGGATGCCAACCCGCGTCCGCAGCCATGTTCCTCCAGAGCTCATGCTGTGAGAAACAGAGCAGCCTCCGAAAGCACGGCTACTGGCTCATGTGTCACTCGCAGCCAGAGGCAGTCTCGCTGGTGGGATGTGTGGACAGGACATGTGGAGGGCGTGTGTCTAGGTGCAGGGACCCCTTCTGTGTCCTCCATGTGACCCGTCACTTCTTGTCTGGCTTGGGCGCTGCACTAGCCCTGCCCAAATCCCACTGCGTACTGGAACTGCCCCTCTGAGGCTGGCATAGGGAGGACCCATGTGCACATGTGCTCTGGACATGCCCACCCTGTGCCGCCTGCACCCTCTCCTCCAGGGGGCCTGCAGTCACCTCAGGGGGCCTTGGTTTCAGGATGAGGACAGAGAGGAGTGGAAGGTGCACGATCTCTGTATCACGTCCAAACTCCAGCAAGACTGGACGAATGCCAACACTCAGGCACAACTTGCAGGCACCTTGTTGCCAGCTATGTTGTGAGCACCACCTCATTAGCTCCACAGACCTTTACTGGCATAGGGCTGGGGCACGGATCAAAAGGGGGGCCTCACCCCTGCCCCTGTGGGCGTTATTTTCCAATTAGACATCATGTGGTTGCACTGGGTCGTGGTTGCAGCACGCAGGTCTTCACTGTGTGGGGGATCTTCATGTCATTTGAGCTCTCAGTTGTACCACGCAGATCTAGTTCCTGCACCAGGGATCGAACCCAGGACCCCTACATTGGGAGTGTGAAGTCTTAGCCACTGGACCACCAGGCAGTCCCGCTGTTGTGGTGTGCAATGACTAGCAAAGGAGGTGAGCGTCAATCCTGAGCACCCAGACAGAGTGGAGTTCAGTGCAAAGACACCTGGACTGCCCAGGTTTGGGCGTGTGGGGACTGACTGGGTACAACAGGAGAGAACCGGCAGGTGCTCCTGCAGCTGCCCCCTTGACTAAGGGCTGGAAGTGTGGTGTGCACACGTGCATGAAGCACTGGAGCTGCACACTTGAGGCTTATGTGCTCAGGACACACGGCAGAAAGCGGAGAGGAACCAGAGAGCCTCCTGATGAAAGGGAAAGAGGAGGGCGGAAAAGCCGGCTTAAAACATTCAAAAGAACGAAGATCGTGGCATCCAGTCCCATCACTTCATGGCAAGGAGATGGGGAAATGATGGAAACAGTGACAGCCTTTATTTTGGGGGGCTCCAAAATCACTGCAGATGGTGACTACAGCCATGAAATTAAAAGACACTTGCTCCTTGGAAGAACAGCTATGACCAACCTAAAGAAAATGAAAGTGAAGTCGCTCAGTCGTGTCTGACTCTTTGCGACCCCATGGACTGTAGCCCATGAGGCTCCTCCACCCGTGGGATTTTCTAGGCAAGAATACTGGAGTGGGTTGCCATTTCCTTCTCCAGGGCATCTTCCCGACCCAAGGATTGAACCCGGGTCTCCTGCATTGCGGGCAGACGCTTTGCCGTCTAAGCCACCAGGGAACCCCATGATCCAACCTAGACAGCATATTAAAAAGCATAGACGTTACTGATGCACATTTGCAGTCTCCTGGCTTCACCTCTGCCCTCGCAGGAGCCACTCTCCACCAAAGTAGCCTCTTAAGAGGCGTGCCGGTTTGGCTCCATCTGCTCAGAACTGCAGGCTTCCCGTTGGGCTCAGAACCGAGACTCCTCAAGTGGCCTGCCATGCCTCCCCCATGCCCTCGTCCCTTAGCCCTGGCAGCTGGCCAAGATGCCCATCCTTGACGCTGTCTGGCACCTTCTCTGAAGAAAGCACCCCCTGACTGCCCACTGCATGCATCTGCACAACGGCGTGTGGCCCTCAGGGGTCACCTGTGTGTGTACTGATGTCAGGGCCCCCCGCTCCCTCACGGGTGAGTGAGAAGAGTGCTGTGCTCAGGACCCCGAAGTGGGTGTGCTGTCTTCATGGTAGACCAAACGGCCCTCCCCTTTCTACAGACCGAGTCCACCCTTTCGTTGGTGGGCTGAGACCCCTTGACCTCTCAGGTGCAGCCTCTCCTAGTCCCAGGAGAGTTGTGTCCAGTCTTAGCCGCTCACAATCCGGTGATTGGCCCGAGAAGGGTGTGTAACCAAGGATCCTTGTCCGAGAAAGCTCAGGGCATCTGCTGGAGCCCAGGGTCTTGTTCAGCATCATCCTTGGAGACGGTGAGGATGATGCTGTGTCATCGCTGGCCCTGAGCAGACACTGGATGCCAACCCGCGTCCGCAGCCATGTTCCTCCAGAGCTCATGCTGTGAGAAACAGAGCAGCCTCCGAAAGCACGGCTACTGGCTCATGTGTCACTCGCAGCCAGAGGCAGTCTCGCTGGTGGGATGTGTGGACAGGACATGTGGAGGGCGTGTGTCTAGGTGCAGGGACCCCTTCTGTGTCCTCCATGTGACCCGTCACTTCTTGTCTGGCTTGGGCGCTGCACTAGCCCTGCCCAAATCCCACTGCGTACTGGAACTGCCCCTCTGAGGCTGGCATAGGGAGGACCCATGTGCACATGTGCTCTGGACATGCCCACCCTGTGCCGCCTGCACCCTCTCCTCCAGGGGGCCTGCAGTCACCTCAGGGGGCCTTGGTTTCAGGATGAGGACAGAGAGGAGTGGAAGGTGCACGATCTCTGTATCACGTCCAAACTCCAGCAAGACTGGACGAATGCCAACACTCAGGCACAACTTGCAGGCACCTTGTTGCCAGCTATGTTGTGAGCACCACCTCATTAGCTCCACAGACCTTTACTGGCATAGGGCTGGGGCACGGATCAAAAGGGGGGCCTCACCCCTGCCCCTGTGGGCGTTATTTTCCAATTAGACATCATGTGGTTGCACTGGGTCGTGGTTGCAGCACGCAGGTCTTCACTGTGTGGGGGATCTTCATGTCATTTGAGCTCTCAGTTGTACCACGCAGATCTAGTTCCTGCACCAGGGATCGAACCCAGGACCCCTACATTGGGAGTGTGAAGTCTTAGCCACTGGACCACCAGGCAGTCCCGCTGTTGTGGTGTGCAATGACTAGCAAAGGAGGTGAGCGTCAATCCTGAGCACCCAGACAGAGTGGAGTTCAGTGCAAAGACACCTGGACTGCCCAGGTTTGGGCGTGTGGGGACTGACTGGGTACAACAGGAGAGAACCGGCAGGTGCTCCTGCAGCTGCCCCCTTGACTAAGGGCTGGAAGTGTGGTGTGCACACGTGCATGAAGCACTGGAGCTGCACACTTGAGGCTTATGTGCTCAGGACACACGGCAGAAAGCGGAGAGGAACCAGAGAGCCTCCTGATGAAAGGGAAAGAGGAGGGCGGAAAAGCCGGCTTAAAACATTCAAAAGAACGAAGATCGTGGCATCCAGTCCCATCACTTCATGGCAAGGAGATGGGGAAATGATGGAAACAGTGACAGCCTTTATTTTGGGGGGCTCCAAAATCACTGCAGATGGTGACTACAGCCATGAAATTAAAAGACACTTGCTCCTTGGAAGAACAGCTATGACCAACCTAAAGAAAATGAAAGTGAAGTCGCTCAGTCGTGTCTGACTCTTTGCGACCCCATGGACTGTAGCCCATGAGGCTCCTCCACCCGTGGGATTTTCTAGGCAAGAATACTGGAGTGGGTTGCCATTTCCTTCTCCAGGGCATCTTCCCGACCCAAGGATTGAACCCGGGTCTCCTGCATTGCGGGCAGACGCTTTGCCGTCTAAGCCACCAGGGAACCCCATGATCCAACCTAGACAGCATATTAAAAAGCATAGACGTTACTGACAAAGGTCCGTCTAATCAAAGCTATGGTTTTTCCAGTAGTCATGTATGGATGTGAGAGTTGGACTATAAAGAAGGCTGAGGGCCAAAGAATTGATGCTTTTGAACTGTGGTGTTGGAGAAGATTCTTGAGAGTCCCTTGGACTGCAAGGAGATCCAAACAGTCCATCCTAAAGGAGATCAGTCCTGGGTGTTCATTGGAAGGACCAATGCTGAGGCTGAAGCTCCAATACTTTGGCCGCCTGATGCGAAGAGCTGACCCATCAGAAAAGACCCTGATGCTGGGAAAGATTGAAGGCAGGAGAAGGGGACGGCAGAGGATGAGATGGTTGGATGGCATCACCAACTCAACGGACATGCGTTTGAGCAAGTTCCGGGAGTCAGTGATGGACAGGGAGGCCTGGCGTGCTGCAGTCCGTGGCGCTGCACAGTCAGACATAACTGAGCAACTGAACAAAACAAAAGATTTTATAGTTCAATGGAAATGAAAATCTAATCATGACTGTGTCAGTTATATCATTAAAAAGTTATAAATGCCACAGAGGAAGCGTCCTTGGTCCCACGGAAGCGTGACTGTGGGCTGAGGCAGTAACTGAAGCAGGCAGAGCCGCCTCCCTGTCTGCCGAGACCTGAGGCAGGGCACTCATGCGTGTGCGTGAGGCTCTCCCCTTCCCGGCCCTCCAGGCAGGGCTTGCTATGATGCTTTGAGAGCAGAAGAGCTTGTTTCTCACCACTGTAGCTGTGCCAGTGCGATGCCCCCTCTTCATACAGGCACCGGTACGCGGGCATGCACGCCCGGCCCAGACGCGCGCTCACGCGTTACGCCCGTGTTTAATGGCCCCAGGTGCCGTCCAAAATGTCCCCGCTCTGCTGCTGTCGATTGGAAAAGCGGCTCTGGGCTTCCTTGGTGGCTCAGTGGTAAAGAAGTCACCGGGCAATGCAGCAGACGTGGGTTCGATCCCTGGTCCGGGAAGATCCCCCTTGCACGGGGCAGCTGAGCCACAGGAGAAGCCACAGCCGTGGGAAGCCGGGCGCCACAGCGGCAGGGGAGCCCCCTCACCACGCTGGAGAAGGACCCTCAGGGCAGCGAAGCCCCACGCCGCCCAAAGACTACAAAAAAGCAACAGCCCTTTCCCTGGGAGCCCAAGACCGCCCACGCCCCTAAGCGGCTTCCTCAGGGAGCCCAGGCCCCTCTGCCAGGAGCTGCTCGTGTTGGGATGAACAGAACAGCAGGCTGTGCGTGTGCGGTTTCCCTCAGGCGGTGAAAGGAAAGGAAGGGTCCCGATACCACCTCCCCTCCCCCCACCCTGTGACCTTGACCATGACCGTGACCGCAGGGAGACCACCCTCCCCTCGCCTTCCCATTGTCCCTCTTTGCTCAGGTGCTTGCTTGTCCCCCAAGTGGCCAGAAGGGTAGCAAAAGGGGGCATCTCCACGGAATAGAATGAATTCCGCCTCTTCTCTGAATGTTGTCCCAGAAGTCATTCGTCCTGGTTAGGGTACCCAGGCAGGGCCTGCAGCTCACTCTGAGGGGGGCCTAACGACCAGGTGGGTGTGCCTGCCGCCCGCCGGGGTCTGTGCTCACCGTGACTCCTGCATCCGACCCTGACCTTCTTCACACCTGCACACCACCCGGGACGTCTGGAGAGTCCTGCCAGCCGCCCAACCCCTGGCCTGCCAAAGGGGCAGCGGTAGCAGAGGGAGGAGGCGTGCATTTGTGCCCCCAGCATCCTGGGCTCCTTTGCGTGGAGACCCCCCGTCAGGTGGTCACAGCCCCGGGGGCAGAGGCACAAGCCTGCCCCGCCGGCCCCCCACCCACCCCACCAGGAGGACGAGCGGAGTCCCTCTGCTCAGAGGGACAGACCCAGGGAGGGGGAGCAGAGGCAGAGGGACAGGGGGTTGGGGAGGGCCTGAGATGACAGGGCCCTGGGGGCAGTCTCTGGCTGGGCCCAGGTTCCTCAGCAAGGGTGCAAACTCCCCCCCTCTTGCAGACCCTACAACACTGTGGCGTGAGAGGCCTCACCAGCTGGTGTCCAGAGCCCGCCCTCCCCAGGGAGCACTCGGGTCTCTGGGGACCACAGCCCCCTCCAGCCTGGAGGGACCCTCAGTCCAGCCTCCTGTCTTGCCCAGAAGTGGATCTCCAGGTGGTTGGGGCCCAGAGAGCAAGGGAAGGGGTCAGCTCACCACCAGCAGAGCCAGCCCCGGGGCAGGGACTGGGCGCACAGGGGCTCCTGCTCTCGGGGTTCGGGTTCTCTGCGGGCGGTGGAGTGTGAGTGTGGTGAGCTGCTTCCGCCCAGGGGGTTGTCTACACAGGGTGGGAGTCTACACAGGGTGGGAGCCAGGCCCCTTCCTGCCAGGCACATGCTGGGAACTGGCTGCTCTTGTCTGCTCTAAATTTGCACAAAGGAAATAAACAAAATCAAAGTTGTCTTGTCATCAACCCCAGTGACGGCCGAGGCAGCTTTTAGGGCTAAATTGTTCCGTCCTCCTCCCTGCAAAGCTGCACTTCACTCGCGGGGAGAGGGCGTGGGGCTCGGTGCCGCTGACTGTGGACTCCGGATGCTGCCACAGGGCAGAGCCAGGGCGGGAGACGGGCCTCTGTGCCGGGTCCTGTGCTAATTCCAGGACACGAGGCCCAGGC
The DNA here is from genome assembly GCA_006410655.1 of Kobus ellipsiprymnus. Taxonomy (NCBI): domain Eukaryota; kingdom Metazoa; phylum Chordata; class Mammalia; order Artiodactyla; family Bovidae; genus Kobus; species Kobus ellipsiprymnus. The sequence continues at coordinate 711,164 of SJYR01002254.1, read as the reverse complement.
CGGAGCGGGGACACATCGGAGGAGAGACCTACGCTGGGCAGCAACTCCCGGTTCACACGCACCTCACACCTGCACACCAGGTGAGGCCAGCTCAGGGCATTGTCTCAGGAATGGGGTCCCAGTACCACTGCTGTGCTCAGCACCAAGGCCATGCCCCCTCATGGCCTGTCTTCCGGGGCGCCATTTGCCTCTCAGCCGCCCTCAGCCTGGGGCAGGCTGGTACCTGGAGGCCCCTCAGGGGGTCTTGCTCTCAGTGCTTCTTTTGAGAATGTCAGGATGGCTGCTCGGCTGCGAAGGATCAGAAGCCCAGGCAGGGGTCCTGAGCTTGGCTGTGGCCGGCGGGGTGGTCCCGAGGGGACTTGCTTCTTCACTCCACTCTCAGCCCTCGCGTGAGACGCGCTGAAGGGCAAGGGGTGAGCCCTCCTGGGGTGGCCCTCAACCAGCTAGGGCCAGGAGCCAGCAGGTAAATGTTCTGGCTCCCCACCTTCGGGAGGTGCATCAGGGAAGGGCACTCAGCCTTAAGGATGGGCCTTACGCTGCTTTTGTTCCCTCTGCCTCGCTCTTGCCCACTCCTCACTACAGCACACAGTGGGGCCTTTACCAAACCAGCTGCCTGCCCTCTGCCCTTTCACGTCCTCCAGCCTGGAACCGAGCACAGCGTGCAGAGACATAGCAGCCTCGGGGAGCCATGAGGACTGAGAGCACTCACTAGGGGCCAGGACCGAGGGGAGCCTGACGCCCCCACGCCAGCCTCCAGACCCCGTGGCACAAGAAATGCTGCAGCTTATCAGACTGTCTTCCTGGGGTTTTCTCTTAGAGATCAATACTTTGCATCACACCTAACCCCCTGTTGAAATATTCCCATTAACATCCAAAAAGAATGTTGCTAGTGACATGAAGAATATAAAGTTCCAGTTGTACAGGTGATTTTTTCTTTGCCTTATAGATTGTATCTTTAGATCTGATTATGTTTTGCTCCTTTTCTGAACATTTTGCATCGTGAACTTCTTGGTCAGCATTTCATAACTAGACTCTGAGCTGAGACCACCATTCTTCACTTTGTAATGGTCTTGGCTACTCTGCCTTAATTTTTTTGCCTTAAAATACACCTTGATTCTCTCAATCTCCTTCTAGCCTCAAATAAAACTCACATACGAGTGCCGCTCTCAGCCTCCTGGCCAAGCTCACCGAATCCTCTGAGATGGGTACTTTCATTGTGACCAAAATAGCTTTTCATGTTAAAGGTGATCTTTTTTACTTTTAGTCTTTCTGTGAATGTTTCTATTTGCCTTTGGGGGTGCCTAATAAACAGTTAGGACGTGTTCACTGCAGGGAAAAGGGGACGAAGCCGTCCGCCTCGGCTCCGGTGGCGACTGCAATCTTTGTGTCTCCTTTCAGTATTTTTCAGTGTAGTTTCGAGCATAGACTCTGCATATTTACTTTTCCTTAACAACATAACAAACATTTTCTATATTATTATTTGTAAGCACACTTTTTTTCAAATCAGCCCAATATTCCAATTATTTATTTCTAGCCTAAATCAGTTAACCCTATTGGTCAATATTTAGATTGTTTCTATGCTTTCAACTTTTTTTAATTCACTTATTCCTGGCCTCACTAGGTGCTGGTTGCCGCGTGCCAGCTTCCTGAGCTGTGGGGAGCAGGCCCCCCCCAGGTGCACAGTCATCTCAGGGTGGCCTCTCCTGTTGTGAGCATGGACCCTAGAGCCCGCGGCCTCAGGAGCTGTGGCGCACGGGCTTACTTGCACCACGGCACGTGGGATCTTCCTGGACCAAGAATCAGACCTGCGTCCCCTACATCGGCAAGCAGACTCTTAAGCACTGGACCACCAGGGAAGTCCCTGCTTTCAACAATTTAAACAGGAACGTCCAGGCTCCGAAGGGCCCCCCGCAGGTGTGCCAGGCGCTGCGCCAGGCTCTGGAGGACGGGGAGCATCAGCCATGTCCTGCTCTCTGGCTTCCCGGGTGGCGCTAGTGGTAAGGAACTTGCCCGCCAGCGCAGGAGACATAAGAGACGCGGGTTCGATCCCTGGGTCGGGAAGGTCCCCTGGAGGAGGGTAGGGCGACTCACTCCACTGTTCCTGCCTGGAGAATCCCATGGACAGAGGAGCCTGGCGGGCTGCAGTCCATGGGGTCGCAGAGAGTCGGACACGACTGGAGCGACCTGGCACACACACAGACTCTTAGACTCACAGCTGGCATCCTCTGCCAGGGGAGGGACAGGGCCCAGAGCCCAGGGCTCCCGCACCCGGCAGGGTAGGAGATCGCCCAGCCACTCGCGGAGGACAGCAGATGCCCACAGGAAGCTGTTTCCAAGGGCGGAAGTGAGGTGGAGGGAAGAGGGGCTAGAGGGCAGCAACAGGGCAGGTGGAGGTTCAGCTGGGAGCCACCAGAATTACGGCCACAGGACTAGGAGGGCGAGCGGCTTGCTCAGGTTTCTGCTGAGACTCTGCTCTCGTCGCAGGCGCTGGTGGACTGGCAGAGGCAGGTGGGGGCTGGGAGCCTGCAGGGAGCTGCGTGATGCCCAGAGATCCAGGTGGTATGATCCGGCAGAGGCGGGAGGTGAGGGGGCAGAGTTAGGGGTGATGGGCGGGGGCGAAGCTGACAGCAGGGGAGTCTAACCTGGCTCCAGCTCAGCAAACTGGAAAACACGATAGAACACAGACCTATTGGGACGGCTGAAAAGTTGTTTTCCAAACCAGCTTACGCAACACCTGAACGAACCTTTCGGCCAACCCAAGAGGACGCAGGCACGTGCGGGGAAAGCTCATGAGTTCCCAGCGGCCGCGGCAGCCACCGGGCGTGCGCGCCTGTGCACCTCCGCGTCAGGGCCCCCGTGACAGAGTCCCTCGAGGCCGCTGCCCAGGGCCGGCAGAGGGCGCTCCTGGAGGACAGCTGGGCCTGGGCCTCAGTGGGCGGCACGGGCGCGGCCCAGCTCGGGGAGGGCGCCGGTGAGAGGAGCTGTGAGCCCGGGCAGGGAACCCGGGCTGAGGAGCCCCCAGGAGCTGGGGGCGTGAAGGAAGGTGCCTGAGAGGTCAGGAGAGGAGGCCAGGGAGGAGAGGCGGGCAGGCGTGGGAAGGGCCCCACAGGAAGCTGCGCCCCAGAAGGCCGCCGAGCACGTCTGGCCGCTGGCCGAAAGGCCGGCAGGTAGAGAGAGCCTCAGAGACGGAGAGGTGGGGCGGAGAGCTGGAGGAGGGCGCCGAGCCCAGTGGCGGGGCGGGGGTGCTGGGCAAATGGAGCCTCCCGGGTGTGGGCGGCGCAAGGGCAGGCGGCCGCTCAGGGCTCCGCCTCTTCAGGCTCAGGGCTCCGCCTCTCTCAGGCTCAGGGCTCCGCCTCTTCAGGCTCAGGGCTCCGCCTCTCTCAGGCTCAGGGCTCCGCCTCTTCAGGCTCAGGGCTCCGCCTCTCTCAGGCTCAGGGCTCCGCCTCTCTCAGGCTCAGGGCTCCGCCTCTTCAGGCTCAGGGCTCCGCCTCTTTCCGCCGCACTCGGTAAGAAGTTTGCTCTCAGGTGCTCCGCTGGGTCTCCCTGTTCTGCGGGGTCGGGGCCCTGGCCTGCGTGGCGGTTGCCCAGATGCTGAGGGGTCCCTGATGACGCCTGGCGCGTGACTATGTCCTCTGTGGGTGGGTGAGCAGAGGCGCATGGTTTCACAGACAGGCGTCTCTGACCTTCACGTGTGGACTGTCCCCTCGGCCCTCCTCCTTCCATCCCCTGCACCCGTGGTCTTCCTCGTGCTGCTCGTCCTGGGTTTGGGGGGCGGGGGGGCGGGGGCAGGCCCACCCTCGGGAAAGCACTGACCGCCACGCTGACCTCAGCGCCTGAGAGCGGGTGCCCGCGGAGCCAGAAGCAACGGAAGCCCTTTCCCCAGCAGGCAGGGCATGTGACACAGTCACCTCTTGCCTTCTGGCTCTCTGTGGAGAATTTTTTAAACACCAGTCTTAGGATATAAGCAGAGTGACGCCTGCCGTGTCTCGCACACGCATTCACAAGCACGCGGGCACACTCACAGGCCTGCACACACTCCCAGCCTGGCGCTCCAATGCCGGTGGACAGCACAGGCATCTCGTGACCTTCTCTCGGGCCTCAGCTTCCTCACTGACCCAGCGAGTGGCGGTGGAGGGCAGCCGCCGCGCGCCGCACTAGGAGCCCGGCGGGGCTTCAGAGAGCAGTTCCGGCACCGTGGCACCTCGGCCCCCGCCACCGTGGGCAGCACCTGGTCCCCAGCCCCGTGTCTGCTTCCCTCACCCCAGAAATAGCCAGGGTCACACCAAGCAGAAAGTTTATTGAGGTGCTGGACTGCGGGGAGTGTTTGCAGCGGCAAAGCAGATGCTGGTGTGGTTGGGGCCCGGGCCAGGGCCCCCTCCTCCTAGCAGCGTCTGGGACTTGGGGTGAGCATCAGGGACGACTCCTAGTCCCCACCAAGGCCCTCCTGGGGAACCCCTCCCTGTGTCCCCCGAGCGCCAAGTGGGGCAGTATGGGGGGCCCTCTCTTTGTCCCCATGATGAGGACGGGATGATCCCTTGATATTCACTATAAAAATTAAAACTCCTTTATAAATCACGGGGGACGAGCAAGAGGGGTTGCCTGGGAGCTTCCTCCCCACGTGCCTCCCAGTTCCGACCCCACAGTGAAGAGCAGAGGGTGAGAGTTCGCAGCACAGAGGAGCAGAGACAGACGGGGTGGGGGGCGGGCCGCGGGCCCCCCGGGGCGGCAGGGGCACGCGTGGGGTGCAGAGGCGCAGGGCCCCCCGGGCGAGGATGCGCAGCCCCGCACAGCCTGCAGCCCCGAGGTGTCAGGCCCCGCGGGCCCCCAGGCCAGTCCTTGCCGAAGCCGAGGCAGCCTCCGAGGCGGCCCAGCCCTGGCTGCTCCCAGAGCAGGAGGGCGGGCGGCTACTCCAGGTAGATGTCCTCTGTGGGGCAGGCGTACTCCAGGTGCTGCTGGTAGTACTCCAGGAAGGCGCGGCTTCGGGGGAGAGCATCCTCAGGCCCGCGGCCCGCGGCCCCGCCCGCGCCCGCCAC
>SJYR01002254.1:695488-705785 GCA_006410655.1 Kobus ellipsiprymnus | reverse complement strand
CTGACCCCCCCACCCCGTCCCCACGCCCCCCAAACCTCATCCCCACCCTCCCCGCAGCTGTGCACCCCGGAGCACCAGGTCAGCACCCCGTCCCGGTCCCAGCCATCGCGTGCACTGGCCCACCCTCCAGACCCACTCACCCCACACTCTGGGCCACGGGCCTCATCGACTCCTGGGAGACAAAGACGTGGCAGGCAAAGCGGCTCAGCAGCGGGTGTTTGGTGATGAAGCCAAAATAGCTGTGGGGGGTGGGGCAGTGAGCGCACAGGGGCGTCAGGGCGTGCAGCACCGGCCCCAGGGTCAGCGCGGGGTGCGGAGCGGGCAGGGCTGGGGAGTGTGCGGGCCACGGGGTTTCTGTCCGGGAGCACAGTGCTGGGCACCATGAGGGGTGAGTGATCTTCGTCAGTGTGTCCACAAGGGTATCCAGCGTCATCTTCCTCCTCCCGAGCCAGGCCACGGGGCGAGGCGGTCTCTCCCTGGTCTGCTGGGCGTCCCGGGTGACCCCTCCCATCCTTCCCCTGACGCCTGTAGCCTGCCCAGCTCCACCTCTGGTCTTGCACACCCACAGTATTTTTCAGGCTCCGCTGTGGGCTTGACATGGGCCCTGATGTGCAAAAGAGTCTTCCTGGAGGAGAAGCTTGTACCCCAGCTCCACGGCCCCAGCTCTGTTCCCTGTGCAGCTTTCCTGAACCTGCCCTTCTTCTCAGCAAGACATTAACAAAAATTACTGTCTAGAGGGAGGGCCTGTCAGCCTCCCGCAGCAGGAGGCTCGGGACCCGCACCCAGCTGTGGCCTATCCAGTCTGCGCCGGGGGGTCAGGGCTTTGAGGCTCCTCCAGGTGGGAGCCCACAGGACAGCGCCATCACCAGCACAGCATGCGCGTGTGGACCACAGACGCGCCACGGCCTTGTCTAGAGCGCCACGCTCAGATGACCGCATTCAGAGCGAGGGCTAGGCACCCTCCTAAGCAAGCTCTTTTTATGAATAACCGGCACAAACCTCACAACAGTGTGGTGAGGCCGGTCTCAAGATGACGGCACCAAGGCCCAGAAAGGGTCAAACACACGCCGCGGACAGACAGCAAGCCTGCGGTGCCCTGGGCACGCTCTCTGCCGCCTGTGATCACAATCACCACTCACTCCTACCTTGTCCAAACCCCGGGCACCCAGCAGAGGCCGACCCCAGCCCTGCTTCATCTGAGCCGCCAGGCCCCGTCTCCCTGTGCCTCCTCCCGGAGGGGCCTGGGCTGGGTTCTGGAGCAGCGAATATCAGGAAGCTCGGGGCCGGGACAGCAGCTCCTCGGTCCCCTCCCGGGCACCGAACCTCGGAGCTGCACACGGTCAGGTCTGGCCTGGGGGCCCGAGCCTGTGGCGCCCCGTCTCCCTCTGCCGTCCTCCTCTCTCAAGGCCACTGTTCACATGGCTGTTGTGCACGCCAGTCCTCACAGCACCGTCCATCCTGCGGCCTGGTCTGAGCCCCGGCCCCCTACCCAGATCTCCAGCCCGTCAAACCAGCTCCCTCTCAATGGAGAAGCGGCCAAACGGGGCTCTGCCCTGCTAAGGGTAGAAACCGTTGCCCAGCCAGCAGACAGCGCGCCCCCAGTCTCACCACTAGCGTGCAAACGGCACACACCCGGCCTCAGCCCCGGGAACAGAGTGTGCTTCTCACGGTCTGCCTCCCTTGAGAACCTGCGGCCTCAAATCCCAGCAGCGCCTCCGGGCCCCTGCAGGGCTCCGCGTGCCTCGAGGCCCGGCCCCCATGGCCTCCTCGGGGGCACACAGCGCTGTGCCTCACGGCTCGCCTCACTGGCGCCGCGCAGTCCAGCTGGGCAGGACGGCCGGCCTCCACCAGCCAGGTGCGCTGCTGCTCCCTCTGCCACCTCCTCGCTCGCGGCCTGGCCATCTTGTCTGCCTCATGGCCGAAGCTGTCCGCCTGCCCCAAAACATACCTGCCCCGAGGTCTCTCCTCCATGCTCCAGACCCCAGCAACAACGGACACTGCAGCCCCACCACGTCTGCAACTGAAGACTGCGCGGCCGGCCTGCCAGGCCCGTTCGCGCCATGCCCCTTCTCTTGCCGTGTGGGTCACCAGCCGCTCAATGCCCAGGTCACCCGCTTCTGCCTGCAGACTGGTCTCTACATCCAGTCAGCTCAGGCCTGCCTGCCCCAGCCCCGACACCCGCCTGGACACGCCACCTAGAGGGCCCCGCACCTCCTGCCTCTGGCCAGCAGCGCCTGCGTCCTTCCACCTGCACGGCAGGCAGCACCAGCTGGCCAGCCTGGCGGCGCCACCACCGCCCCACCGCCAGTGGGATTAAGTACAAGCTCCTCGGCAGGGTCACAAGGGCACAGGCACTCTGTGTCCCTCCTGCCTCCTCTGGCTCCCCTAAAGATCCCCTAGTGCCTCTCACCCCCGGCCCTGGCCCAGCGGGCTCCATGCCAAGAAGACCCACCCTGTCACCCACTTGTCTTTCGAGGTTTATAGAGTGCCCCCCAAGTCCCAGGAGAATTCAGCCACCTCTCTGCTCACTGGAGCCCCAGAGAGATGTCCACCAGATCCCTAGAGATGCTTCAAGCACTTACTTGTCTGTGTGTCTGTCCTCCCACCCAGACCAGATGGGAGCCTGTCTGATCCACGTCTCCCGGGCCCAGAACAGAGCAGGCGCCATGTGGGGCCCACCTCATGGAGCCAAGCGGGCGGGGCTGCTGGCCGGCGGGGCTGCATGTGGCCGGCCCCCGGGGCCTGAGGGGACTACAGGAAGGGGAAGCCTCTCACCAGCTGTTGCGGGGGTGGCAGCCGCAGAACGAGATGTTCTTCATCTGGAAGAAGTGGCTGCAGTGCTGGAACTGGAAGAGACGGCAGAAGAGTGCCGAGTTAACAGAGGTGGCCCAGCCCGCCAGACACGCCTCGTCTGACCCGCCTGCTCCGCCCCTCCCAGCCGCCTCGGTGGTTCAGGGCCCACACCCCACCTCAGGGCCTCCGCTGAGACTCAGCTTGACACCCCGGAGAGAAATCTCAAGGTCACAAGAGGCAGGAGGACGCAGGTGGACGGTCAGTTTTCGGGCCGTGGCAATCTGCAGAGTCAAGGAGAAGGTCTCAGGGGCCTACAAGCATCAACATCCCCCCTGGGGGAACATTCTCGATTAGGTCTGAAAAGCCCTGGCCCTGATTTGGGAAGATGTGAGAGTGGTCTCGGCTGCTCCACGGTCTCAGGATGGCCTGCCCCGTCTTCTCCCCGGCCCTTTGCAGGACTGCAGCCCCGGGCTCCCCAGCACCCGTCCTGTGAGAGGATGCGGGCAGGGCTGCCCTGCCCCCCTGCTGCTCCGGCTCCAGCTCGGACGGGCGAGCAGGCAGGCCCTCCTGAGCGTCCACTGAGCGAATAACGAGCGGGCAAATTGCATTCTCGGTGGCTCAGGCGGTAAAGAATCTGCCTGCGATGCAGAAGACCTGGGTTCGATCCCTGGATCAGGCAGATCCCCTGGAGAAGGAAATGGCGACCCACTCCAGTGTTCCTGCCTGGAGAATTCCATGGGCAGAGGAATCAGACAGGCTACCGTCCATGGGGTCACAAAGAGTCAGACACGACTAAGGGACTATCAAATGAGATCCCAGAGAAGGGTCTGAGAGAGCTGGTCTTGATTTCTAGACATGAATAGGACTTCTGCAACTGAAGACTGCGCGGCCGGCCTGCCAGGCCCGTTCGCGCCATGCCCCTTCTCTTGCCGTGTGGGTCACCAGCCGCTCAATGCCCAGGTCACCCGCTTCTGCCTGCAGACTGGTCTCTACATCCAGTCAGCTCAGGCCTGCCTGCCCCAGCCCCGACACCCGCCTGGACACGCCACCTAGAGGGCCCCGCACCTCCTGCCTCTGGCCAGCAGCGCCTGCGTCCTTCCACCTGCACGGCAGGCAGCACCAGCTGGCCAGCCTGGCGGCGCCACCACCGCCCCACCGCCAGTGGGATTAAGTACAAGCTCCTCGGCAGGGTCACAAGGGCACAGGCACTCTGTGTCCCTCCTGCCTCCTCTGGCTCCCCTAAAGATCCCCTAGTGCCTCTCACCCCCGGCCCTGGCCCAGCGGGCTCCATGCCAAGAAGACCCACCCTGTCACCCACTTGTCTTTCGAGGTTTATAGAGTGCCCCCCAAGTCCCAGGAGAATTCAGCCACCTCTCTGCTCACTGGAGCCCCAGAGAGATGTCCACCAGATCCCTAGAGATGCTTCAAGCACTTACTTGTCTGTGTGTCTGTCCTCCCACCCAGACCAGATGGGAGCCTGTCTGATCCACGTCTCCCGGGCCCAGAACAGAGCAGGCGCCATGTGGGGCCCACCTCATGGAGCCAAGCGGGCGGGGCTGCTGGCCGGCGGGGCTGCATGTGGCCGGCCCCCGGGGCCTGAGGGGACTACAGGAAGGGGAAGCCTCTCACCAGCTGTTGCGGGGGTGGCAGCCGCAGAACGAGATGTTCTTCATCTGGAAGAAGTGGCTGCAGTGCTGGAACTGGAAGAGACGGCAGAAGAGTGCCGAGTTAACAGAGGTGGCCCAGCCCGCCAGACACGCCTCGTCTGACCCGCCTGCTCCGCCCCTCCCAGCCGCCTCGGTGGTTCAGGGCCCACACCCCACCTCAGGGCCTCCGCTGAGACTCAGCTTGACACCCCGGAGAGAAATCTCAAGGTCACAAGAGGCAGGAGGACGCAGGTGGACGGTCAGTTTTCGGGCCGTGGCAATCTGCAGAGTCAAGGAGAAGGTCTCAGGGGCCTACAAGCATCAACATCCCCCCTGGGGGAACATTCTCGATTAGGTCTGAAAAGCCCTGGCCCTGATTTGGGAAGATGTGAGAGTGGTCTCGGCTGCTCCACGGTCTCAGGATGGCCTGCCCCGTCTTCTCCCCGGCCCTTTGCAGGACTGCAGCCCCGGGCTCCCCAGCACCCGTCCTGTGAGAGGATGCGGGCAGGGCTGCCCTGCCCCCCTGCTGCTCCGGCTCCAGCTCGGACGGGCGAGCAGGCAGGCCCTCCTGAGCGTCCACTGAGCGAATAACGAGCGGGCAAATTGCATTCTCGGTGGCTCAGGCGGTAAAGAATCTGCCTGCGATGCAGAAGACCTGGGTTCGATCCCTGGATCAGGCAGATCCCCTGGAGAAGGAAATGGCGACCCACTCCAGTGTTCCTGCCTGGAGAATTCCATGGGCAGAGGAATCAGACAGGCTACCGTCCATGGGGTCACAAAGAGTCAGACACGACTAAGGGACTATCAAATGAGATCCCAGAGAAGGGTCTGAGAGAGCTGGTCTTGATTTCTAGACATGAATAGGACGGGCTGCGGGAGGAGGTCAGTGGAATGGTGCTGGGGAACAGCCACGGTGCTGCCCTCGGCCTGTCTGCCAGGCCCCTCCATCAGCGCTGGGGGTCCCAGGCTCGAGGCCTCCAAGGGCTGAGCCAGCCTGCAGGGCTCGCCCCACCCCCAACCCCAGACTGACCTTCTGCATGGCTGCACACAGGATACCATTGCCCTGGTGGCAAGGCACCTCCACGGAGCCCAGGAACTGGACATCAAAGCGCTCCACCCAGCAGGGACCCCGCTTGCTCCCTAAGGGGTCACAAGGGGCCTGGGTTAGGCGAGCAAGAGAGGGTCTGGGTGACAAAATGACCCTTAGGGAAGGGGCCTCACCCAGCAGGTCCTTGGCAGGCCCCGGCACCGCATGGGCATAGAAGGCAGGGAAGACCCCGCGCTCGCCCGTACGCATGTTGAAGCCACGGAACCAGAAGTCATCCTCCTCAGCCTCCACCAGCACCGGGTCGTCCACGTCCAGCTCCAGCTCATCGGGATGGCGGGGGATGAACCTGAGGGCAGGTCAGGTGGGAGGTCACTAGGGCAGGGTCCCGGAGGGCCTGAGACTCGGGTGGAGGGGCGGTGCCAGCAGGGGGCGTGGCTGTACCTGAAGACAGCCCTGTGTGTTTGTTCTCTCTCCTCCCCATTGACCAGGCACGAAAAGAGGCCGAAAGACTCAGTGCCTGAGAGAGAGACAGAGGAAGGCTCAGGGAGGCACCGGAAGGCCAGCCCGGGCCCCCTTCCCGCAGCCCCCTGGTGTGGGTTGTCCCCGTCTGGGGCTGGAGACAGAGCAGCCTCCCCTCGCCACTCCCCGTGCAGGGGGAGCCCGGCAAAGCTCCCACCCAGGCGCTGGGTAAGAGGGCAATGCCCAGCGCTGACCAGCCTCAGACCCTCAGTGTCCTGGCCCTTGGGGATCGATCTGCGTGCCCTGGGCAAGGAGCCAGCCTGCTCCCCTGGAACCACCCCCTTCACCCTTCCCACTCACTGGAAGATCGAGAGGTGCTGTTGACAAACACGTTGAGGAACTTCTTGGAGAAGGTGAGGTCCGGGCTGTCCGGGGAGGCGGCCCCGGGGCCCTGCTCCCCGCCCAGCAGCACGGCTCCCGCCTCCTCCTCGCTGGCCTCGCCACCGCTGTCCTCGCTGTCCTCACCCAGGCCGGCGCAGCGCCGCAGGCTCACCAGCTCCAGCTGCGTGTGCTCGTCCACCACCAGCGTGTACTTGACCGCGTCGTACACGAGCGAGGCGTCCAGCGCCGCGGGGCCCGCTCCCCGGCCCCCGGGGGGCGCCGCCTTAGCCTCAGCCTCATCCTCCTCTTCTTCGTCCTCATCGTCGTCCTCATCCGAGCAGGCGGCGGAGCAGGCGCGGCCAGGGCGGGCAGGGCGACCCGGGGTGGCCCACAGCGGGGTGATGGTGTCGCGCGTGGGATTGCTGAGGAAGAGGCAGGGCCCCGGCTGCGCGGGGCCGGGCCGAGGGGCGGGGGGAGCGGGCGGCGGCGGCCCGCACAGCGTCTCCATGTCCACCAGCTCCACGCCGCCCGGCGCCGCCGCCGCCGCCGCCTCGCCAGCGGGCGAGGCAGGCTCCCCGGCAGGGCGCGGCGAGGGGGACAGGCACTGGCCGGGGCAGCGGATTGGCGAGGAGCCCTCGGAGATCATGCGGCTCACGAGGTTGCTGAGCAGCCAGGGCGAGTCGGCGTCCTCGCTGAGGTCCGGCTCCGACTCGGACCCGGACTCGTACTCGCTGTTGGTGTCCTCAGGGCCCACGGGCAGGAAGGCGGGGCGGCGCGGGGGCTCGCGGGGCGGCTCGGGCTCCGGCTCGGGCTCCGAGGCCGGCGACGAGGCCTCCTCAATGGAGTTGGTGAGGTGCGAGGAGCGGCCGCTGCTGCTGCTGCTGCTGCCGTCATCGCTGCTCCGCTCCAGCTCGGTCTCCGAGATAGACGAGATCATGCGCCCTAGGCGCGCGCCCCCGACGTCCTCGTAGTCGGAGCCCGGGGACGACAGGTCCTGGCTGCTGCGCCGGCCCCCGCGGCCTCCGCTGGAGCCGCTGCCCAGGTCAGCCTCGATACCCGGATCCGAGGAGGGGGAGGCCCCACCGGGCCCCAGGGGCCCTGCGGGTTGGTTTCCTTCGGAGTCGCAGCCTGGGCGCACAGGTGGCTGCGCCCCGCAGGGGTCCGTGTCGGTGGGCGGGAGTGGGGCGGGCGGCTCTGCGGGGCAGAGGCTCAGGTCAGTCCCGCCTGCCCTGCCCCGCCTCCTGTGCCGCTCTCCCACACCCACCGCTGCCCTGCTGCCCTGCTCACCTCGGAGAGGCTCCTGCGCCGCTGGGCATAGCGCTGTTTCCTGCCTGGAGGCCGGAGGCCCTGGAGCAAACCCTCCATTGTTGTTCAGCGAGTCCTGCGGTGGGGGAGGGGCGGGGGAGAGCGGCGCTGAGCGCCCCGTCCTCGCGGGCAGGAGGGGCAGGTGGCCGTGGGCACCAGAGCCCCCACGCCGGGAACCAGGGGGAGCTCTGGGCCTGGACGCTCACCTGGGCTCCGAGCGTTGTCAGGTGGAGGGTGGTAGGTCGATGCTTGTGAGGCTCCTCTAGGGAAGGGGAGGGGATCAGGGGCTCCGGGGCAGGGGTCTCTGAGCCAGGGCCTCCTCCCTCCTTACCCTCCCCCTCTCCTTCCTCCTCATCCTCCTCCTCCTCCTCCTCCTCCTCCTCCTCTTCCTCCTCCTCTTCATTGTCATCAATCATCTCGAACTCCTGGAAGTCATCCTGGAAGGAGCAGATGGGGTGCGGCTGCTCCGAACGCCCCAGGGCAAGGCTGTCCTGCAGGAAGAAGGACAGGGCAGAGCTGGGCCGCAGCAGGACAGCGACCTGGGGCCCCAGGTGCCAGGAAAGGTGAAAGCAGGAAGCCACAAGTCAAGGGAGGGAACCTCCCTCCAGACCACTCTGCTCTCCATCAACAGAGCAGTTTTTATTTTTTGCTTTTTTTAAAATCAGCTTAAGATACATAAGGACCTTGGTAAATAAGAGCCCAAACTCCTAAGTCTCGGTGACAGATTCTCAAAGAGGCCCCAACCCACCTGGCAGCCTCATCCCACCCTCAGATCCCATCACATTTAACACCAGTAGTTTTTCCTTCAACGCATTTTAACACAACTCATGATTAATGGTAGAGCTTGCTGTCTCCCCAGCAAGCTGCAGGCCCCACCAGGACAGGGCCATGTCCATACTGTACACCGGGTGCCCCGACCCCACCGAGACAGGCCCTGGCCCCCATGAAAGCTCAGTAAAGGTCAAATGAACGCATGAAGAAAGAGGCCCCGCACCAGGCTTCACCTAACTTGCACCCACCTCAGGGCCTGCGATCCCTAATCCCTTGCCAGCAATCCCTCTGCCCCATCCCCTCCAGTACACTGCCCTCATCTGCCAGCTCCCGCTAGGCTTCCCTACGGCACGGCCCTGCGTTTCCACTAGAAAATCCCCCGAATGGCCTCAGTCCCGAATGGCCTCAGTCCCAGCTGGGCCATGTGTCCCCTCGTCGGAACCCAGATGCCGAGGCTCAGGCAGCCATTGTCTCTCCCCTGTCTTCCTCCCCTACTAGGCTATAAGCTCCCAAGGGCAAGAGCCGCACCTGTCCCCGCTGTCTTCCCAGGCACCTGCAAGCCTCTAGCACTTGCCACACGGGAGTTGCTCAGAAATGTTCTTGAATGAAAACAAAAACGTGAAGAGCCAGGGAGGAGGAGGAGATGGGGGAAGGGGAACTTCAGGGGAGGAGACAGGAGGCTAAGAGAGGCTAGAGAGGTGGGGACAGGGCTGAGGAGATGAGATGGCAGCTGGAAGCGGGCAGATCCGAGGCCAGAGGCCCCAAAGCAGAGGCGCATCTTCCCTCCCCCAGTCCAGCCCGTGGCGGAGGCCAGGCAGGGACTGCTGGGGAAGGCCCTCAGTGGGCCACTCTTAGGAAGAGAGGTGTCAGGTATCGAGGGGCCCACAAGTCAAGAGGCCAAGGGAGAGGGGGCACCGAGAGGACCCTGTCTCAAGGCTGAGCTTAGACCCGCCCCAGAGACTGCTGAGCAAAAGCTAAGCGAGGCTCTCCTGTGAGAGAGTTCTCTGCCCCAGCCCTCTCCCCACCTTCTCGCAGTGGTCCGAGTCATAGCTGAGGCCCAGGCCGCAGTCATCTGTGATCTCAGACAGATCTTCATCGTCAAATTCCTCCAGGCTTATGTCCTGTGGAGGCCTGGAGAGGAGAGCAAGGACAGGGCTCCTGAGAGAGCCATCCGTCCTGGACTCCCTGCCTGAGAGCTGGTCCTAGGGAGGGGCCAAGGGAGACCTCCACCCCAGCTCCTCAGCCCCACGATCTCCAGAGCCCCCAACTCCCACACCGGCATCCTGCCATTACCCTGAAGCTTAAGCCCTGCTCTCCAGGGTATTTCCCCGACAACTGGAGCCACCTCCTGCCCAGAGGAAGCACTTGCCCCCAGCCCTCCTCCCAGTCCTCATCAGCGCCAGCAGCCTCTCCTCCCACTGCGCTCAGTTCCAGGCCCCTCTGGGTCACAGCCTCAGCCTCGGGGGAGTCAGGCTGAGCCGAGAAGGGGGAGGGGGACCGAAGCTGCAGCAGTTGGAGGAGGGGGAGGGGTCGAGCCTGCTCCGGAGCGGAATTCAGCCCCTCTAGCCGCTATTCCTGCCCAAGACCGGCCTACATCCCGAGGTTCGGCCCTCTCCCCACCCTAGTCCCTTCCCCCAGGCTCCAGGCTTGATTGCAACTCTCTTCCCTGAGCCCTGCAGACCAGGCCAGGCCTCCACCACAGGGGCCCAGCAAGGCCAAAAAGGACACTGCCGGGCACAGACTGTGTGCTCAGCATCCCGCAGGCAGGCTGCCCCTCAGGCTCGGTCCATGACCTCCGCCTTCGGAGGAGATGCTCAGGTTGGGTGCAGCACCGGGTCCCGGCAGGAATCTGGGGTGGGGGTGGGGGATGGTCACTGGGGCTGGAGGAGGGTCG
>SJYR01002254.1:683339-694614 GCA_006410655.1 Kobus ellipsiprymnus | reverse complement strand
GGTGCGGCCCCGGGAGCTGCCCTGACTGCCAGGGAATCAGAGCGGAAGCCTGGAGTTCCCAAGCCCGGATCCGAGTGGTTCAAACTGAGAGTGTGGGCTGTGCGCGAACGGGGCTGGAGGAGCTGTCCACGTCTGGGTGCTGACCAGGGCTGGTCGGAGCTGTCCCGCAAGGGGTGCTGACTGGCCCACGGAGGTGTCTCCCTGAAGCGTGCGGACTGGGGCGCAGGAGTTCTTTCCCCGCCGAGTGCCGATCAGAGCTGGAGGAGCTGTTCCCCCAGAGGGTGCTGAGCAGTGCTGGACAGGGACATCTGCCCAAGGGGCGCTGATCCCAGAGGATGTTGACTGGGGCCCACACGGAATTTCAGTACACAGTACAGATTGCGTAGGCTGGATACAGGTATTGATGGACATCAGGTGAAGTTATAACCCTGAGGCTCTCTTCATTCAATTAGGAAAACTTTCTTGAGCACCACCTAGGTAACCAGCACTCTTTAGGGTACCAGCATGTTCTGGCTTTTGTGGAGCTGTGTGTGGAGAGAAATGGTTGACACTCAGCTCAAGGGGTGAGGATCAGCTGGTGTTGCAATGCGGGAAGGACAGGTCAGAGTTGTGAGTATGGTTATTAAAGACAGGTTGGAGGACCAGGTTAGGGAGACTTGACGGAGAAGATTGGGCTATAGAAAGAGGCTGGAGTTTCAACAAGGTTGCAATGAAATCATTCTTTTTTTTTTTCCTTGATGGGAATTATGTGTCCTGACATTCTTTGTCTAAATTTTTTCCGTGGGAAATTATTTCTGAGGAAAGGACTAGCCACTTGAGTGACTGAGGCCTGCAAACCACAGGGCAAAGGAGCTCATGCAAGGTGGGAAAGGTGACATTGTCCTTTGGGTGGCAATCATTCCAGCCCAGAGAGAAGAGACAGATGGTGCCCTCATTTGTGGCCCGACCCCAATTTATATTTTATCTCAATTACAGTGTTTTTCTAAGAAAGGCATTTATACGTTTTCCCCTCCCCAATGGCTGAGAGCCACAGGACAGCAGAGACACTATTTTCTCTCTTTGAACCTCTCAGCTTCAAGCACAGTGCCTGGCACACAGTAAGTGCTCAGCAAATATGTGAGTGAATGAATGAGGCTCGTGGACTCTCCCACACCTGGGACACTAAATCCTTGTCATCACGCTGCCTTTTCAACTTTAGGAGCACTAAGAACATTCCCCATTTCTGAAGTTCAAGGACTCTGGATGCATTAACTACTCTGCTTTCCCCAGGAAATTCCAGATCTCTTCTCAGAATTCTCAAAGAACTTTGACCTAAAGTTCCCAAATTCCCTTTTGATCTTGAGTCTTGTCATCGAACTGATGAACTTGGACATCCACATAAATGACCCATCTAACACCCTTGACCTCTGATCAAGTCTAATGGCGTAGGGTCTACTAATGGTAAACCTAGTACAAAACACAAAATTGACTGGACTTATGTGGGAAAGTTGGAACAGCAACACAGCCTCAGCAATCCTAATCACAGATGAACCCTAAAAAGCCAGAGGATACTTTCTGACAATTTTCTTATAGATCAGAAAATAAATAAAGTCAAACCTTCTGCCTTTTGCTCTATTCACATAGCCTAGCTATCACAAACACAAAATAAAAATGCCAGTAGTAAAACTGAAAAATGAAAAGCTTAAGAGCTGTACTTTGTTGGGAATACTCTCATAACCAGTCATTTCACCTCTTGAATCTTGATTTGAAGCCCCTAATTCTCTGACCGTTGCCTATTTTTCTCACTTTCTTATGGTATTACCATAACAGAATTCTTTGACCTCATAAAACCGTGCTCCAGGGAATTCCCTGGCAGTCCAGGGGTAGGGCTCCATGCTCTTACTATCAAGGGCCAGAGTTCCATCCCTGATCAGGGAACTGAGGTCTCACAACATGGCCAAAGTCGGGGAGAAACTTATTCCAGGTACTATTGCTGTGTAGCAAATTACCATCAAATTTAGAGGACTGAAACAACCACTTTATTCTGCTTACAGTTTGGGGTTGTAAACTCAGGAAGGACTCCAGTGGGAAGCTCTTGCCTGGGGTTTCTCAAGCAGTTTGGTTACAGCTGGAGGTAAACTGAGCTGGATTCCAAAGATGGTTCACTCTCGAGATTACAGCCGATACTGCTGACTGGGGGCTCAGCTGAGGCTAGCAACCAGCACCGACACCTGGCCTCTCTTCATGGAAGTCTCCGGGTAGTTGGGCTTCTGATATAATGGCAAGCTTCTCCCAGACTGCCCGCCCTTGGAGGGCCGGAGACAGCTTGCATGACCTCTTCTGAATTAGCTTTGGAAGTCATATGGCTCCCCACTGGTCAAAGTAGTCACAGTCCCATCCAGATTCAAGAGAGCAGTCATAGGCCTGGCTTCTCAATGGTAGGAATGTCAGAGAACTGGAGCTGGGGGTGGGGGGGGGGCATGTCATAACACCGTCACAGATCTCCAGTCCCGTGATGCTCCCCCTTTTCTTACTGCCAACCCAAGCTCCTTGCTTGAAATTAACCCCCTTTATGGAATTGTCAACTTCTCTTCAGGATCATTTCCATCAGCAAACAGGCATAATCTAGTGTTAAAAATAAATGATATATTCTCATCTCTGTGCATATAAAGGATCCAACGCAAGGGGGTTTTCAATACTGTTCTGCCTTAAAGGAAAGGACAGTAAAAGCGTCCTTTGGTTTAAGAGAGCATTGTCACAGACAGTTATGCCTTTCAGCTAACAGATTTCTACCAATGAGGAAATTACGACAGTGAATCAGAGCAGAGTCGGACACGATTGAGGGACTGAACTGGATTCTCTGAAATCTAAATGTCTAGTTTCAGCCAAGAAAAGAGGATGGGTAACCCACAGCTCCACTGGGGCCACCTGAGAAAACTCAGCGAGGATTCTCGCTCTCGCCGTAGCTGCTCAGACGGGCACAGTCTGCCCTGGAAATGCAGCCTCCAGATGTGCTGCCAGGGTCTCTGCTAGTACGTGAAGGGTGCTGAATTTTAAATTTGGTTAAAATTAAAATTCAAGTACAACTTTTACTAAATTAAAACTTTTGTTTTAGAACTTCCATTTGGGAGGTCTTTTCAAATTGTTTGATTATTCATTATAACTTTTTAGTTTCTGCACATATTTCCAAATTTGCCTTTTATTACTTTAATTATACTGAACACAGGCATTTTATAAATCTGTTTGATAACTTCATTATCTGAAACATGCTACCTGTGCTTACTGCTGGCTAGCTGACATGATTTCTCATTATCTTTCTGTTTAATTACCTTTTTTTAAACTTAGAGGTATTTGCTAGCCTTGGCATTGTATTTATGGAAAACTCTGAGGCCTAGAAATAGACTATGTGCAGAAAGAACTTGTGTTTGCTTCTACCAGGCACCTACAGAATTACCAACCTGACTTCAGGTGGGTATTTAATGACCACTGAGTTGGACATGACTGAGCGACTGAGCTGAGCTGAGCTGAGCTGAGGTTTCTTAGACTACCTTGACCATAAGAATTTGAACTGCAACCCACGTGAGGGCCAGCTTCTTGTTCTAAATTTTCAGCACCTCTTTTTTCCCTGTCTGTCTCTCTTTCTCAAACACACACACACTTTACCCCAAAGTTGAAACTGTCAATTTTCTTTAAAAAAAAGTGTTTATTTGAATAATAATAACCTTATCAGCCGAGGTGCACGGTACTTCTGGCCTTCACTGCAGCATGTGGGGATCCAGTTCCCTGACCAGGGAGTGGACCAGGGGCCCCTGCTCTGGGGGCATGGAATCAGCCCCTGGACCACCAGGGAAGTCCCTGAAACTGTCCATTTCCTTCTCATCCGCGAAGGACAGGATTCACCCCTACGCAGGGGGTTTAACCCTTCGAAGTCTAAGCTTGGTAGAGGTGGCCTCACAGTAGGAGTCTCCTCTGAGCAGGCTCTCGCTCCGCCTCCACTCTGCATATCCCTAAGCTCACACACTAATTTCCTATCATTGTTGTCTTTCAGTCACTAAGTTACGTCCGACTCTTCGCCAACTCCAACCACTGTAGCTCGCCAGGCCCCTCTATCCCTGGGCTTTCCCAGGCAAGAACACTGGGATGGGTTTCCACTTCCTCCTTCAGGGGATGTTCCTGGCCCAGGAGTCCAGCCCACATCTGTATTCCAGGCAGACTCTTTACTGCTGGGCCACCAGGGCTGCCATAAAAAACACCACGGACTTGGCGGCTTAAAGCGGCAGAAGTCCGTTCTCTCACAATTCTGGTGGTCTAGAAGCTCAAAGCCAGGCAGGCTGGCCCCTCAGCAGCCAGCAGGCCATGCGGAAGCTGCTAGGGAGGGCTTTTCCTTGCCTCTTCCTGCCTCCGGTGGTCGCCGGGGCTCCTTGGCTGGCGGAGGCATCGCTCCAGTGTCTGCCTGCGCTGCCACATGACCTTCGCTCCTGTCTCTGCGTTTGTGTCCAAATTTCCCCCTTCTTTTAGGGACGCCAGTAATTGGATTAAGAAGTGAAAGTGTCAGTCACTCAGTGGCGTCTGACTCTTTGCAGCCCCAAGAGCTGTAGCCCACCAGACTCCTCTGTCCATGGGATTATCTAGGCAGAAATACTGGACTGGATAGCCATTTCCTCCTCCAAGGGATCTTACCAACCCAGGGATGGAACCCAAGTCTCCGGCATCTCCTGCGTTGTCAGGCAAATTCATTACCACTGAGGCATCTGGGAAGCCCAACCGAGTATGACCCTCTTGTTGCCGTCACTAAGTCAAGTCCACAGCACACCAGGCTCTCCTATCCCTCCCTGTCCCCCTGAGTTTGCTAAAACCCATGTCCACCGAGTCACTGATTCCACCCAACCACCTCATCCCCCGTCGCCCACTTCTCCTCTTGCCCTCAGTCTTTCCCGGCATCAGGGTCTTTTCCAGCGAGTCAGCTCTTCACAGCACGTGGCCAAATACTGGAGCTTCGGCCTCAGCAGCAGTCCTTCCAATGGATACTCAGGGTTGACTTCCTTTAGGATGGACTGGGTTGTTCTCCTTGCTGTCCAGGGGCCTCTCAGGAGTCTTCCCCAACACCATGGTTCGAAAGCATCAATTCTTCAGCACTCACCCTCCTTTATGGTCCAACTCTCACATCCATATATGACTCCTGGGAAAACCATGGCTTTGGCTAGACAGACCTTTGTTGGTAAAGTGATGTCTCTGCTTTTAAATGTGCTGCTTAGGCTTGGCTTAGCTTTTCTTCCAAGGAGCAGGCGTCTTTTAATCTCACAGCTGTAGTCACTGTCAGCAGTGATTCCGGAGCCCGAGAAAATTAAATCTGACTCTGCTTCCACTTTTCCCTCGTCTATTTTCCATATAGTGATGGGATCAGATGCTGTGATATTCACTTTTTGAATGTTGCGTTTTAAGCCAGGTTTTTCACTCCCCTCTTTCACCTTCATCAAGAGGCTTTTTATTTTAGTTCCTCTTCACTTTCTGCCATTAAAATGGTATCATCTACATATCTTAGGTTGTTGATATTTCTCCCAGCAATCTTGATTCCAGCTTGTGAGATCCTATCTTAACTAATTTCATCTGCAAAGACCCTACTTCTAAACAAAGTCACCTTCTGAGGTTCTGAGCAGTTATGAATTGTGGGGTGGGGGGAGGGGATGGACACTATTCAACAAGGCATAGGCTATAAATCCCCAATCCAAATTTTCTTGGTTCACCAAATGCCTCTGGTCAAAAGTAATATGCAGTAATCCACCTGTCCCTCTGGGTTTCTTGTCTTATTTAGTCACTGTTTTCTTACTTCATCAGTGTTCTTAGAAAACAGTTTTTTTTTTTTTCGGCCGGAACCGCCATCTTCCAGTGATTCGCCAAGATGACCAACACAAAGGGAAAGAGGTGGGGTACCCGCTACATGTTCTCCAGGCCTTTCAGAAAACATGGAGTTGTTCCTGTGGCCACACACATGCGAATCTACAGGAAGGGCGATATTGTAGATATCAAGGGAGTGGGTACTGTTCAAAAAGGAATGCCCCACAAATGTTACCACGGCAAAACTGGGAGAGTCTACAGTGCTACCCAGCATGCTGTTGGCATCATTGTAAACAAACAAGTCAAGGGCAAGATTCTTGCCAAGAGAATTAATGTGCGTATTGAGCATATTAAGCACTCTAAGAGCCGAGACAGCTTCCTGAAACGTGTGAAGGAAAATGATCAGAAAAAGAAACAAGCCAAAGAGAAGGGGACTTGGGTTCAGCTGAAGCGCCAGCCTGCTCCACCTAGAGAAGCACACTTTGTGAGGACCAATGGAAAGGAACCCGAACTGTTGGAGCCCATCCCCTATGAATTCATGGCCTGATGGGTGTAAAAATAAAGACCTGGACTGTGCAAATGTTTCTCTTAATTGAGTAGAGATGTTGTGTCCAAATTCAGTGGGTAATGTCTTTTCAAATTTAGTATTTTTTCTTCCTGAAAGGTGTAAGATAGTTTGTTGTTCGGTATGTTCCATTTTTTAATAAACTGCCAGATATTATTTAAAAAAGAAAAAAAGACAACAGTTCTTAATAAAAATAGTTTCTACTGGATTTTTAACCATTTTCAGCAGGAAGTTCCATTTAGGAATCTAGCTCACCACATTACATCTCCACTCATTTGATGAAGCTACAGTGTGGTAAGAATAGCTCAAGAAAATTAATGGATATTACGTCTTTTTCATTAATAAGCATGTGCAAAAGTCCCAACAAAGTATCAGCTAGCGAAATGCAATAGTTTATTTTTGTAAATGCATTTTGATCACATGGCTTAACCCAGAAATTCATCTTACTTTCATTTTTAATGGTAATCCAACACATGCATGGATAAAGAAAGGAATATTGCATGATTATGGCAACAGATGTGATTTTTATAACATTCAGCAACTAACTGTGATGGCTTCTAGTCATTACAGAATAACATCACTGGACTTGCCCACTTGCCAAAGGGGTGAAATCCAGAAAAATGAACACAATATTAAAAGCAATGATTTTCAGATATTGGATAAAGGACAGCACAGGACTGTGACCACCGACACAAAGGAAGCAAAGTACATGAAGCCTACGATTGCCCTGGAGGCGTCTACAGGTCACAGTGCAGGGAAGAGGCCCGGCTTAGAGGGGGAGGTCTTGATGAGTTGAGGGACAGAAGTCAGAGTTTGGGGAGGCTGAGGTATTTGGAATTTTCAGATAAAAATAATAAAGGAAAGGGATCAGTTCAGAGAAAGAATTCCAGAAAGCTAAAATAGGATCCCCATCAGTTTTAGTCAATGCTCAATCATGCTTATGTAGAATAAAATTCTATAAGGCTGTTTAAAGAAGACCTGTTGGGAAACTACAAGGCAGAAATTCCGACAGCGCGCGTGACAGCAGCCCCTGGGCAGAGACCGCTGGGGACTGATGCCAACACAAGCCTGAGGAGAGTCAAGCTGATTCACAAGACACTTAACTGACTTCCAGAACCAACTCCAGTGCTGTTTAGAGGAAGATAATGAAATCCAAGCACTTTTGTCCTGCATCCAATTAAAAAAAAAAATTCCCATACCTACAGTGAAGCAGGAAAAACCTAGAGAGAAAAATATCAGTCAAAACAGACTTGGAAAGGACAGAAATGGTGGAACTAACAGCCATGGACTTTAGAACAACTATTATAAATATGCTCAAGAATTTATAGGAAACATAAACACAATAAGCAAATAAAGGGAAGACATAAAAAAGAATCCAATGGAACTTTGGGAAATGAAAATTCAGTATATAAAGTGAAACTATCCAAACTGAAGCAGAAAGAAAAAACTTTTTTTTAATTAAGCAAGCCTCATTGACCTCTGGGAAAATGTCAGACAGTCTAAGAACAGCATAATCAGAAACACAGAGCAGGCACACACACAGGCGTGTTGAAAGAAATAAGGGCTGAAATGTTTCCAGAGGCTTCGCAAACTATAAACCCACAGGCCCAAAATACTCAACAAATCTCAAGTAGGATAAACATAAAATAAACTACCTGAAGACATAATAATCTACTTGCTAAAAATTAATACTATCAAGAAAGTATTAAAATAACAGCCAGGAAAAAAAAGACGCATGCATATCAGGAAATAAAGATAAGATTTTCTGCTGGTTTCTCATAAGAAACCATGTAAACCATAGTAAATGGAATGGCATCCTTAAGTTGCTAAAAGGAAAACAGCTGTCAACTTACTATTCTACATGCAGTGAAAATATCCTCCAAAAAGTAACAGTGAGATTAACAACTAGAGACCAACAGAATCTGAGATAATTTTCCACTAGCATATCCACAATACACAGAATGTTAAAATGAGTTCTGTAGAATGAATAGACCACGACACGGGAGCGCCTGGGTCTGCGCAGAGGAGCACAGAGGACTGAGGGCGAGCCTCTTTCGTGCTTGGATTTCTTTACAGTATAATTGCCTGTACACATTTTTTAAACTGGCAACGCAGAGTTTAAAACATATGTGTAAGTAGGACATACAACAGCACAAGGGACGGGAGGGCGCACTGGGAACACGCTGCTGCAAGATTCCACTCTCGGAAGAAATGGAGGAGACCAAACAGCCAGCAAGAGCCTGGAAGGCAGTGCTTGGGCGCAGTCTCAAAGGCGACAGGATGGCCTCTGTTTCCAAGGCGCACCACTCAGTATCACAGTAACCCAAGTCTACGCCCCAAGGCAAAGGAGAAAGGGAAAGAGACGCAGCTGAATGCAGAGTTCCCGAGAACAGCAAGGAGACATAAGAAAGCCTTTGCAAGTGGACAAGAAAAGAAATAGAGGAAAACAACAGAACGGGAAAGACTAAAGATCTCTTCAAGAACACTGGAGAGGGCTTCCCTGGGAGCTCAGTGGTAAAGAATCCACCCAGCAATGCAGGAATTTCCTGGTGGTTCGGACGGTTAAATGTCTGCCTGCAATGTGGGAGACCCGAGTTCGATCCTGGGGTCGGGAAGATCCCCTGGAGAAGGAAAAGGCAACCCACTCCAGTATTCTTGCCTGGAAAATCTCATGGACGGAGGAGCCTGGCAGGCTACAGACCATAGGGTAGCAAAGAATCAGACACCGCGACTTCACTTTCAGTTTCACCAATGCAGGAGACATGGGTTCGATCCCTGATCTGGGAAGACCCCACATGCTGCGGAGCAGCTAGGCCCACGGACCACAGCTACTGAGCCTGTGCCCTCGAGCCTGTGAGCTGCTGCAGCAGTGAGACTGCAACTGCGGAAGCAACTGCACTAGTGAAGCCCATGCACCCTAAAGGTCAAGGTCCACAAGAGCAGTCACCCCGATAAGAGTCCCGCACACTGCAGCTAGAGAGCAGCCCCGGCTGCCACACCCAGAGAGAAGGCTGCGCAGCAACACACACAGTACGGCCGAAAGGAAGTAACTAGGATTGTTTAGAAAGAAACAGAAAGAAAATTGGAGATACCAAGGGAACATTTGATGCAAAGACGGGCACAATAAAGGAGAGAAACGGCAAGAACCTAACAGAAGCAGAAGCGATTAAGAAGAGGTGGCAAGAATACACAGAAGAACTGTACAAATAAGGCCTTAATTACCCAGACAACCATGATGGTATGGTCATTCACCTACAGCCTGGAATGTGAAGTCAAATGGGCCTTAGGAAGCATTACTAGAAACAAAGAGTGGAGGCGATGGAACTCCAGCTGAGCTATTTCAAATCCTGGAAGATGATGCTGTGCAAGTGCTGCACGCACTATGCTGGAAAATCTGGAAAACTCAGCAGTGGTCTGCAAAGTCACTTCAGTCGTGTCCGACTCTGTGCAACCCCATAGACGGCAGCCCACCAGGCTCCCCCATCCCTGGGATTCTCCAGGCAAGAATACTGGAGTGGGTTGCCATTTCCTTCTCCAGCGGTCGTCACAAGACTGGAAAAGGTCAATTTTCATTCTAATCCCAAAGAAAGTAAAATTCAAGTCGCTCAGTCGTGTCCAACTCTTTGAGATCCCGTGGACTGTAGGCTACCAGGCTTCTCCATCCATGGGATTCTCCAGGCGAGAATACTGGAGTGGGTTGCCATTTCCTTCTCCAGGGGCTCTTCCCGACCCAGGGATCGAACCCAGGTCTCCCGCATTGTAGGTAGACGCTTTTACCTGAGCCACCAGGGAAGCCCAAAGAAAGGCCATGTCAAAGCATGTCCAAACTACCATACAATTGCACTCATTTCACACGCTAGCAAGGTAATGCTCAAAATCTTTAAAGCTAGGTTTCATCAGTATGTGAACTGAGAACTTCCAGATGTACAAACTGGATTTACAAAAGGTAGAGGAGACTGAGGAGGAGATTCCTGGGTGGCTCAGTGGTAAAGAATCCGCCAGCCAATGAACACAAGTTCAATCCCTGGTCTGAGAAGATTTCACATGCTACAGAACAACTGAGCCCGTGCACCACAGCCACTGACGCCCACGTGCCGGCGAGCCTGCGCTTTGCAGCAAGAGAAGCCCGAGCACCGCAACCAGAGTGGCCGCGCTCGCCCCAACCAGAGAAAGCCAGTGTGCACACAGCGACTGAGACCCAGCACAGACCAAAACATCCCAACAGACAGATTGTTAGAAAAGGCAGAGGAACCAGATCAAATCGCCAGCATCCACTGGATCACAGAAAAAGCAAAGGAATTCCAAAAAAAATCTACTTCTGCTTCATTAACTATGCTAAGGCCTTTGCTTGTGTGGATCACAACAAACTGGAAACTTGTTACACACAGGAACACTGGACAGCCTTACCTGTCTCCTGAGAAATCTGTATTCAGGGCAAGAAGCAATAGTTATAACCTTACATGGAACAACTCATTGGTTCAAAATTGGGAAAGGAATATGTCAAGGCTGTATGTTTCAACCTGCTTATTCAACTTCTATGCAGAGTACATCATGTGAAATGCCAGGCTGGATGAATCACAAGCCAGAATCAAGATTGCCAGGAGAAATATCAATAATCTCAGATATGCAAATGATCCCGGGAGGAGGGGACAGCAACCCACTCCAGTATTCATGCCTGGAGCATCCCATGGACAGAGGAGCCTGGCGGGCCACTGGGTTGCAGAGTCGGACACGACTGAAGTGACTGACTGCACATGTGCAGATGACACCACCCTCACGGCAGAAAGCAGAGAGGAGCTGAAGAGCCTCCGGACGAAGGCGAGAGCTGGCTTAAAGCTCGACATGCAAGGAACTAAGATCACGGCATCTGGTCCCATTACATGACACCACCCTCAC
>SJYR01002254.1:661924-675843 GCA_006410655.1 Kobus ellipsiprymnus | reverse complement strand
TTCCCCCACCTGCCCCAGCCCCTTCACCACCCTGATAGGTTCCTGGGTGCAGAGCCGGCCACTGAAGACACGTGAGCTTCGAGATCCAGTGTTGTCTGCAGCCATTGCCACGAAGATGGCCAAGTTCCACGGCATGGAGATGCCTTTCACTAAGGAGCCCCGCTGGCTGTTCGGGACCATGGAGCGGTGAGTCAGGAGCCTGCACGTGACTGAGCCCCGGGCTGCCGGTCACTCCTCTGGGCTGCGGCCGAATGTATCTGACGCCCTGTCCTCCCTCCAGGAGAGTGAAGCCAGTGTCCCACTGTCTAACGTGACCTCTTACAGAACAGGCTTCCAGAGACTGCCAGACCAGCCACTCAGTGACAGAACAGGCAGGACAGCCTGGCCGAGGGAAGCGGGGAAGGAAAGTACACTGAGTGTATCCTGTTATTTGGGCTTTAGGTACTTAAAGCAGATCCAGGACCTGCCCCCTACTGGCCTTCCCCAGATGAACCTGCTGGAGATGTACAGCTTGAAGGATGAGATGGGCAACCTCAGGTGGGGGCAGACAGGACAGTGCAGGGGCAGGGGTCCGGGAGGGGGCTGGACAGAGAGCACAGGAAGTGTGGGGTGTGAGCACCTAGTGGGGTCCTCCCCAGGATTTGCTGAGGGCTAGAATCAAGGCCTAGCCCACGAAGATGCTTCTGACCCTCCTTTGTCACTCTGGCTCGGGACCCATGCCCCTGTCCCCCTACAGGAAGCTGCTAGACACTACCCCATCACCAGTGGTCTTTTGCCACAATGATATCCAAGAAGGTAAGAGAAGGCATCTGAGTCTCCCAGCCTCAGGTGAGGGGGGCCAGAGGGCCCTGGAGTGACCAGAATCTCACCACTTTCCTCCAGGGAACATCTTACTGCTCTCAGAGCCTAAAAACACCGACAGCCTCATGCTGGTGGACTTCGAGTACAGCAGTTATAACTACAGGTGAGGGCGAGCAGATGGCCTCCCGTAGGCCTGTTCCCACAGTGCCCGAGAAAGGCTGACCAGGCCTTCATCTCTGCATCCTAGCTGCCCAGGGTATTTGGGGCTGAGTGTCCACCTTATTCCCTCAGGGGCTTTGACATTGGGAACCATTTTTGTGAGTGGGTTTACGATTATACCCACGAGGAGTGGCCTTTCTACAAAGCGCAGCCTGCAAACTACCCCACTGAGGGACAGCAGGTATGTGGGCCAGAAGCTGGGGGAGCAGGACCTGGCCTGTACGGGAGAAGGAGGGTAAAGTCTGGGAGGAATGGTGAGGAAGGGTGTTCACTGGGAAATCCTCACCAGGTGTCCCACTTCCCGACTCTTGTCTCTTGATCTCAGCTCCATTTCATTCGCCACTACCTGGCAGAGGTGAAGAAAGGTGAGGCCGTCTCCCAAGAGGAGCAGAGGAACCTGGAAGCAGATTTGCTGGTGGAAGCTAATCGGTGAGGGGAGACAGGTGGCAGGGCGGACCAGGATGCAGAGGGAGGGTGGACGCCGGGCTGCAGGTGAGGTGTCAGCGCAGAGTGGCGGCAGGAGGTGGGGGTGCGGTCGGAGGCTGGCGGAGAACAGTGTGAGACGGGGAAGAGTCAGGGCAGGGTGGCTCAGGGTGACGGGGAGCAGTCCGAGCCTTGGGCTCGGCCGTCCTGGTGGTGGGGTTCAGGCGGCGCCGGGTGTCCTCTGAACGCTTCTCCTGCCCTCAGGTATGCCCTGGCATCTCATTTCTTCTGGGGTCTCTGGTCCATTCTTCAGGCATCCATGTCCACTATAGAATTTGGTTACTTGGTAAGTAACCCACGTACGTGCAATAGACGTGGGGAGGGAGCGCATCGGGGGCCTCGGGCCCTCTCGGACATCTGTGCGTAGTCCGGTGGCCATGGGCAGACTGAGGGGCTGGGAGGTGCTGGGCCCAAGCGTTCTCACCATCTGGGAATTCTTTCCCTAGGAGTATGCGCAGTCTCGGTTCCAGTTCTACTTCCAGCAGAAGGGCCAGCTGACCAGCTCCCACCCCACATCCTGACTCCACCTCCGGCTCCTGGCATTTCCCCTGGAGCCTCCAGGGCAGGGCCTTGGCGGGAGGGGCACAGGGGAGCCCTGGGGGCTGGGCTGAGCCGCACTGAGACTGGAGTTAAGGAGGCTGACCTCCCCCGGACCCCAGGTTCCCCCCGCAGGAGGTGGGCAGGAGCCCTGGCGTATGCACCATGAGACAATAAACTCGCTGCACCCCTCACGCCCTGTCCTAGCCCTCCTTGGGTGTTGCGGAAAGCACCCACCGAGAACTGCACACAGACTGACCAAGGACCGCCGCAAGGAGGCTCTCTCTCCCTCCTGAGAAGTGCCGCTGTTGGGTGATCGGGGCTTGATGCCGGTCAGGGGCCATTCTGCCCGCGGGAGCCCTCTGCACCTCCCATCCCTGGCTGCAGCTTCCGCTCAGTGCAGGCGCTCAGTCGTCTCCGACTCTGCGACCCCATGAATCGCAGCACGCCAGGCCTCCCTGTCCGTCACCATCTCTCGGAGTTCACTCAGACTCACATCCATCGAGTCCGTGATGCCATCCAGCCATCTCATCCTCGGTCGTCCCCTTCTGCCCCCAGTCCCTCCCAACATCAGTCTTTTCCAATGAGTCAACTCTTCGCATGAGGTGGCCAAAGTACTGGAGTTTCAGCTTTAGCATCAGTCCTTCCAAAGAAATCCCAGGGCTGACCTCCTTCAGAATGGACTGGTTGGATCTCCTTGCAGTCCAAGGGACGCAGGAGTCTTCTCCAACACCACGGTTCAAAAGCATCAATTCTTCAGTGCTCAGCCTTCTTCACAGTCCAACCCTCACATCCATACATGACCACTGGAAAAACCATAGCCTTGACTAGGTGGAACTTAGTCAGCAAAGTAGTGTCTCTGCTTGCAGCTGAGAAGTGATAAATACCTGGGGGACTTGAGCCGGGTACTGGGGAGTCATGGGTGCAAAGAGGGCCCTGGGGCGGGGCTGGCGGGGCTGCCCCTCCCTCAGCATGGCCATCAGGGAACAGGAAGCACAGCTGACACCCGGATGACCTCTTCCCTACATTCAGCTATTTTTAGTTCAAATGCCGCCCTCCTCACGTGAGCCCGTTGGGCACCCCCAGGCTCCCAGACCTTTGAGCGATCTTCAGCTTGCAGAAACCTGCTCCCCGTCCCCACTCCTGATTCTCGTCGTGAGCCGGGGGTAGATTCTCGTTGCGCCCCCAAATTTGGGAGTGGGTGTCAGGTTCCCGGCGAGGGCGGGACTTAGGTGGCCTGCCCTGAAGGACGTGCGGACACGGGCCAGAGCGACTGGCCGCACAATCGAACAGGAGCAAACCCTAGCTGTGAGTGGAGTTGCGGGGTGTGGGGGAAGGGGTGGGTGGAGGCTGGTGCCAAGGTCCCACGTGACACGGCTAGGGGTACGCACACCCCGCCTCACTCCAAACCAGACCTACTCCGCTTCCGAGGCCACTCACCCCACCCCCGAGGCCGCCCTTTGCTGTCCTCGGGGTTTCTGAACTTTTCAAGGCCTTGACCCCCTTGCCGACCACCGCACCTTTGTGCGAAAGTTCTGAGGCGGTTGGCGAGGCTGAAGGACCCACCTGCGGCCAGGGGTTGGGGGAATCCAGGGCCCTACGCGGGGCTGGCCCAGGGAGGGTGGTGGGGGCGGGCCGGCCAGGAGCGCGGACAATCGCGGGGGCGGAGCCTCGGCTCGGCGGCTGAGCCTGCCCACGCCCCCTCCTGCCGCCTCCCAGGTGCCAAGCAACCCCCAGGATGGCGGAAGCGCACCAGGCTGTGGCCTTCCAGTTCACAGTGACCCCAGAGGGGGTCGACTTCCAGCTCAGTCGGGAGGTGCTGAAACACATCTACCTGTCCGGGGTCAGGTCCTGGAAGAAACGCCTGACTCGCATCAAGGTGGGCGCAGGCGGTCCTGGCCTCTATCTCCCAGCAGGCGCAGAATCCAGCCTTCCAGGGAAGCAGAGGCCAGGTGTCAGCTGCTGCCCGTTGTCAAGGTCCTCCTCCCCTCCCTGGGCTGGCAGCTCTGCTGAGTGACAGGCTGCAGCCCTGCAGAGCCCAAAGGGGTGCTCAAGGTGGAGGGGGTGGGGGGAGACAGGAGCAGGAGGTGGTCCTGGGGCCCAGCAATCAGGGCTGCAGGTGTGGGATGTGGAGGATGAGTGAAAGCGGGCAAAGGCCTCGCAGGTCTCCGCTCACCCAGCCCTTCCTGCTCTGTGAGCATGCCCATTTCTGCCTGCAGAATGGCATCCTCAGGGGCGTGTACCCTGGCAGCCCCACCAGCTGGCTGGTCGTGGTTATGGCAACAGTGGGTTCCTCCTACTACGACGTGGACATTTCCATGGGACTGGTCTATTACATCCAGAGATGGCTTCCTGAGGGGTAAGGAGTAAGGCCAGGAGAGAGGGCCGGGTGGGCCCTGCGGCCGGGACTCCTGGGCAGGTGCAGGACACCAGCCCCTGGAGGCCACAGGGCAGCCCTCCCTGGGGATGGCCGCCGGCTCAGTCCCTGCTTCTGGGAGTTCGTGTGCGAGGCTCTCAGGCGCTCAGATGTGAGTGTATCCAGGGAGGTTTTCCGCCTCCGGTGCCTACCCCAGATGGCTTTATATACATCAGGGCTGCAGAATCAGAGCTTCCCCGAGGCTAGCCTCAAGTGGAGCCCCTGCAGGCCTCGCCTCTTCTCTGGCAGACGTCCCTACCGGAGCCCGTACGCCCGGACGCTTTTCAGCATGGCCGTCTTCTCCACGGGGGTCTGGATGATGGGCATCTTCTTCTTTCGCCAAACCCTGAAACTGCTTCTTTCCTACCACGGTTGGATGTTTGAGATGCACGGCCAGACCAGCCACTTGACCAGAGTCTGGGCTGTAAGTGGAAGGCGGTGGAGGGATCCAGGCATCGGTTTGAGACCGCAGAGCCTCACTTTGGGTTCTGAGCTGGAGGGGACAACCAGGCAGGGCACTGGTGCCTGGTGGGGTGTGTCCCGGTTCCGAGGGTCTGGGGCAGCCCCTCCAGCGTTTGCTACTTTCCGCTCTTTCCTGCAGCCTCCCCCTCAACATTCTCCACTCTGCGTCCTCAGGTCTGTGTCCGCCTTCTGTCTGGCCGACGGCCCATGCTCTACAGCTTCCAGACGTCTCTGCCCAAGCTGCCGGTGCCCAGCGTGCCAGCCACAGTTCATCGGGTGAGGGCCTGGGTCAGGCATCCCAGTGTGCAGGGCAGGCTGGACTCAAAGAACTCACTCAAACGTGAGACTGCCACCTACAAACAGTCAGCCTGAGAGGGAGCCGTGAGGCTGGGCTTGGAGGAAGGTCAGGACACAGGCGGCTCCTGCTGCCTGGCCCTCACACTGATGCTGACTTGCCTGGACAGTACCTAGAATCCGTGGAACACTTGTTGGATGATGAGCAATATTACCGAATGGAGACGCTGGCCAAGGAGTTCGAGGAGAAGACTGCCCCCAGGCTGCAGAAGTACCTGGTACTCAAGTCCTGGTGGGCAACCAACTACGTGAGTTCTACTTCCTAGGCGTACCCGCACCCTCTCTGTGTCCTGGCTGCTCACACCCCACCCTCTGCCCCGACTCTAACCTCCCATCCACCGCCAGGTGAGCGACTGGTGGGAGGAGTACGTCTACCTTCGGGGCAGGAACCCCCTCATGGTCAACAGCAACTACTACGTCATGGTAAGAGCCGGAGCCACACAGGCCGCTCTGTGTTCAGCCCTGTCCCCACTCTGGTCTCGGGGCAGAAGCTGGAGGACAGCTCAGAGCCGCGGCGGTAGTTTCCGTGAGCAAGTGGAGGCTCTGGAGTGAGGCTTGAAGCAGAGGGAAGGTGGGGGTACGTGTCCGACAACAGTCGTTAGGAGGCTGCTCACAGGTGAGGGAAGTACTAGGGATCCGGAGAACCGAGTCGACCCCGCAGCCTCATGCTGCGCCCCCGGCTCCGCAGGCTCACTGCCCTGCCCAGGCTGGGTCACTTCCTTCCTTGTTCTCCCACTGGCTTTCCAGCCTTGACTCCCCAGCTGTCCTGACAGCAGGGAACTTCCTTAAGTGCGTCTTAAGAAGATCCAGGGCCGCTTCTCTTAGGGCTCAGGTCCCTACCCCATGGGAGCGGCCCTCTTCCTGCTCCCAGGCCAAGGCTGCACAACCCGCCGGGGGTGCCGCCCAGCCACAGACCTGCTCGCCTTCTGCTCTCCTTCTTCCAAAGCACATTTCAAGTAGGGTGCTGCCATTCCCCTCCTCCACAAAGCTATCTTTCTAGAAACCCCTGTGCAGCTTGTCTAGGCCAGAGGTTTTAGGCTGTTCTCTGGTGGCGGAACCTCCTCCTCCAAGAAAGACAAACAAAATGTCAACAGCTCCAAGCGTTTTGGAAAAGTAACTCAGATGGAAGCCAGGGCAGGGGGTGACAAGACCAGTCATGCGTTTCACCGCTGGTACTTGGCCTCAGAGAGTGCACAGGATGGACTGGGGAAAGGGGCCGAGACACCCCAGACAGAGGGGCCCCTGTGCACACGCGCCACGGCCTCCCTGCAATATCTGCTGTCTCCCTGTAGGACCTGGTGCTTGTCAAGAACACAGACGTGCAGGCTGCCCGCCTGGGAAATGCTGTCCACGCCATGATCACGTATCGCCGGAAACTAGACCGTGAAGAGATCAAGCCCGTGAGTTGTGTTGGGGGTGAGGGCGTGACCAGAAGAGGGGACGCATCTGAGCCATGCTGGGCCTTCCTCCCAGGTGATGGCACTGGGCCTCGTGCCCATGTGCTCCTACCAGATGGAGAGGATGTTCAACACCACTCGCATCCCGGGGAAGGATACAGGTACGGGGTCACACCCGGGCGCCCGTGTCAGGGCGTGGGTGGAGGCCCTCCCTGCCAGCCACGGGCCCACCACGGCAGTACCCTGCTGCCGGCTGCTCCCTGAGCATCCTCAGCATCTTAGGGTCGTGAAACTGTGAAAGATAGTCAGTTTGTGGCCGATAGTAGACACCTACTGTTTACAGGCACGATGCTACTCCTGGGACCCTGAGAGGCCAGGATGGAGCCCCTCCCTGCAGGGGCTGCCAGTGCAAGGGAAGGGCCTTCTGCACGAGGGCACCAGGAAGCCTAATGGAGCTCCTGCCTTGAGGAGCTGGAGAGGAGGAGGGGCGGGCTTGCCCAGGGTCACCGGAGGGGCGCCTGCGCTTCTGGCTCCGGGACAGTCTCATTTCCTAGAGCTTCAGATTCCTCTGCTGTGAAATGCCTCATGGGGCTGTGGTTGGCATCAAGGGAGAGACATGGAAGCTCTGGCTCGATGCCCAAAGGCTGGGGGAAGGCAGGCCAGGCAGAGGTCCTCATGGCCAGCTGGTGTGGGGCGGGGGCCCCTGCTTCTGCCTGAGTCCACCCTGGCCTCTGCCGCAGACGTGCTCCAGCACCTCCCGGACAGCAGGCACGTGGCCGTCTACCACAGGGGCCGCTTCTTCAAGGTGTGGCTCTACGAGGGCTCCCGCCTGCTCAAGCCTCGGGACCTGGAGATGCAGTTCCAGAGAATCCTGGACGACCCCTCCCCACCCCAGCCCGGGGAGGAGAGACTGGCAGCCCTCACTGCAGGGGGAAGGTATTGGGGCCCAAGTTGGGGCACCAGGAGGAGAGGAGTTCGGTCCCACGTGCCACCCTGGAACTCAGGCAGGAGGCCTGACGGAGGGACGTGGGCCCAGTGTGCCCGGTGTTGAGCAGGACCTGCCGTCGTCAGGAACACCGGTGGCAGCAACAGGGAGTCGCTGCTGTGACCTCTAGCTGCTGCTGGCTGCATGGGGGTGTGCAGAAGCTGCAGACACGGGTCCTGGGCAGGGCTCCCGTCCTGCAGGGGCCCACTCACTCTGCCCTGTGCCCTCAGAGTGGAGTGGGCGCAGGCGCGCCAGGCCTTCTTCAGCTCTGGCAAGAACAAGGCTGCCCTGGATGCCGTCGAGCGCGCTGCCTTCTTCGTGGCTCTGGATGAGGAGTCTCACCACTATGACCCGGAGGACGAGGCCAGCCTCAGCCTCTACGGCAAGGCCCTGTTGCACGGCAACTGCTACAACAGGTACCACGCCCCGGCCCCCTGCACGCGGCCGGGCGGCGCCCCCCGCCCCCCACTGCCCTTCTCCTCCCGCTCCCGCTGCAGGTGGTTCGACAAGTCCTTCACACTCGTCTCTTTCAAGAACGGCCAGCTGGGACTCAACACAGAGCACGCGTGGGCAGACGCCCCTATCATAGGGCACCTCTGGGAGGTAACAGGCCCCGGGAGGGGCCCTGCAGGGCAGGCTCGGGGCGGGGTGGCAGGGCAAGGACAGCCTCTCAGCCTGACCTTCCCCTGCAGTTTGTCCTGGGCACCGACTCCTTCCATCTGGGCTACACAGAGACGGGGCACTGTCTGGGCAAACCCAACCCTGTGCTGCCCCCACCTCAGCGGCTCCAGTGGGACATTCCTGAGCAGGTGTGCGGGCCGGGAAGGGGCAGGGGTGGCTGCATGGCAGTGACGAGAGCCTGAGGCGCCCTGCAGGCCTCCCCTTTGTCCCAGCCCCACTCTCGGGAAAGGTCCAAGTGTCTCTTATGGTCCAGACTGACTCCAGGGAGAAGAGAGATCCCAGGACCGTCTGGGGGTTGGAGAAAAACGTGAGGTGTGAGCTCCTGTCTGGGAAGCACCTGTCAGTGCCCCTCCCCCGCAGAGCCCAGCCCCGCCTCTGCGCTGACGCCCCGGCCTCTCTGTGGCGTCTCCTCCTGAGGACATCGAGGCCTGCCCAGCCTTGCCTCCTCCGTCACTAACCCTCAGGCCTTCTGGACATGACCCTGGAGGCCTGCTGGAGAGCTCTGCCCCTAGCTGACCTCTCCGTGTCTTGGCAGTGCCAGGCGGTCATCGAGAGTTCCTACCAGGTGGCCAAGGCGCTGGCGGACGATGTGGAGCTGTACTGCTTCCAGTTCCTGCCCTTTGGCAAAGGCCTCATCAAGAAGTGCCGGACCAGCCCTGACGCCTTCGTGCAGATCGCCCTGCAGCTGGCGCACTTCCGGGTAGGAGCCCCGGGCCGCAGAGCAGGTGGGGTGGCACCGGGTGCACCCCAGGGTTCACCCATCTGTGTTCCCCAGGACAAGGGCAAGTTCTGCCTGACCTACGAAGCCTCGATGACTAGAATGTTCCGAGAGGGCCGGACGGAGACCGTGCGCTCCTGCACCCGTGAGTCCACAGCCTTTGTTCAGGCCATGGTGCAGGGGCACTGCCCGGTAAGCCCCCGTGGCCTTGTGCTGAGGCGACCGCTCAGCCTCTGTGGGCTCGGGGTCAGACCCACTCTTCACGGCCCTGTTTCTGCCCCCAGAATGAAGACCTCCAGCGTCTGTTCCGGAAGGCTGCTGAGAAGCACCAGAATATGTACCGCCTGGCCATGACAGGGGCGGGAATTGACAGGCACCTCTTCTGTCTTTACGTGGTCTCCAAGTACCTGGGAGTCGAATCCCCGTTCCTGGCTGAGGTCAGTGTGGACAGGCGTGCCTGTCTGCAGGCCCGCTCTCGGCGGCTCTGCCTGCTCCACGCCCCACCCAGGCCTGCGGACTGGCCCGAGCAGCAGCCTTCCCCTTGCCGAGTGGGTGTCGGCGTGAGGGGGGATGGACGGACCAGTGTGACATGTCGGGGCGGCAGCGCCCGTGAGGGAAGTTCAGAGGCTCTGGGGGACGGGGGTGTCCGGGCTGAGGGCGCCTTCAGTGCCCAGACAGCCACTGAGGCCGCGGCATGGGGCATGGAGGAACAGCTCGGGGTGCGGGTAGAGGCAGGGCCGGGGCAGGCAGGTCCTGTGATGGAGGGTTCTGTGCAGATGCTGTGACGGTGAGAACAGACGGGGGACCAGGGCCGCGGTCAGGAAGGCCTGCGTCCGTCCCTTCTGCATCCTCAGCCGGGCCAGGCGCTCAGGCACTACCTGTCCGCAGGTGTGCAGAGCGGCTGACTGCAGGGCCTCCCTGTCGCAGGTGCTCTCAGAACCCTGGCGCCTCTCCACTAGCCAGATCGCTCA
Organism: Kobus ellipsiprymnus; assembly: GCA_006410655.1. Taxonomy (NCBI): domain Eukaryota; kingdom Metazoa; phylum Chordata; class Mammalia; order Artiodactyla; family Bovidae; genus Kobus; species Kobus ellipsiprymnus. The sequence continues at coordinate 665,819 of SJYR01002254.1, read as the reverse complement.
ATTCCAGATCCGTATGTTCGACCCAGACAAGTACCCCAAACACCTGGGTGCTGGCGGTGGCTTTGGCCCTGTAAGTGCCCTTGAAGGTGGGCAGGTGGGCGGGACCAGGGGACGGGCGTGTCATTGGAGAGTACAGGGACTCAAGGGGGTCAGACCAGAGGCAAGAGCACAGGCCTGGACCTGCCTGGCATGGGAACAGAATGGGTGCCTGTCGACCTGTTGGGAGGAAAGTGGAGGGGAGCTCACCCCTACTGGAGTGACCCTGCCTGGAGCTGATGCGCCCTCTGAAGGGGCGCTCTCCCGCTGAGACTCACACGGGCTGGCTGGTCAGGGAACTGGGGACGCCGTGGAGAGGGGCAGTGCTCTTAAGCCTCCTGGGGGGCTGCAAGGCCGTGGGTCCCCTGGAGGGGTCTGCAACCCTGGGGCGCAGAGCTCCTGTTTCCCCACGGTTTCCTGGGGGTGGGCCCCTTCCTGTGAGTCTTGTGGGCAGAGCAAGGATAACATCAGCTTGGCTTTCAGCTCTTCAAGCCAGCTCACCTCTGCTTCTTTACCCCCCACGCTGCCTCAGGTGGCAGATGACGGCTACGGCGTTTCCTACATGATCGCAGGTGAGAACACCATCTTCTTCCACGTCTCCAGCAAGTTCTCCAGCTCAGAGACAGTGAGTCTGCCCTGCCGCTACTCCGCCTGTGGGGCCGGGGGCGGGGGCTCACCTGGAGGTTGGTCTGAACTCTTGGCTTCCACAGAATGCCCAGCGCTTTGGGAACCAGATCCGCCGAGCTCTGCTGGACATCGCCAATCTTTTCCAAGTTCCCAAGGCTGATGGCTAAGGGCTGGAGAGATGCCAGCTGTGCTTCTGTCCCCACAGAGTGGAGGAGGGGCCTGTGGTCAGCCTTCAGGCACAGGGGCGGCAGCGCACAGGTGCCTAGGCTCCAAGAACATCTCCGGAAACAAGTGCCCCCCCGGCTGACACTGCTCCCTGAGGGCTCAGGTGGCAGAGGTAGGGCTGGAGGGAATCTTGATATTTGTTTCTTGCTAGATGCTAATAAAAATAAGTCTGTATGGTTCTGTTTTCACGCTTAAGTACCTATGGGGTTTTGGGGGTGGCGGACTAGGAGGCCTCCCCTTGCTCTAGGTCAGGCCAGTGAGGTGGCCGGGGAAGGGCGAGGGCTGGCGACTGAGATGCTTCGGACCTGCTTTCAATACGGGCCTCTGCTGTCCGCACCCACACATGCACTTGGAATAAATTCTTGCTTCAGAACCTCCACCCGTTCCCTGGCGCCACTGTTTGTCTGCTGGAGCTAGGGCCCGCCTGCCTCCTCTGCACCGACATGCCCTCTGCACCTCCCTGGGCGGGAGCACAGCTCCATGGAAGCCTCAGCATAGGAGCTGCAGTCGCAGGCCTGAGTCTGGGTGCCAGGTGGTCGTGTCTGTGAGAGGGCAAATAGGGTAATCTGGAGCAACAGGCATTCCTTCCTTCAGGCCAGCTTTTTATTAAAATAATATTACGAGTAAACAAAACAATTACTATGAAGTATGAGTGGGTGCTCAGCTACTGTTGCCGCAAGCCTGAACACACCCAGATCTCATTGCTCTGCTGGGTGCCGAGAACCAAGCGTGCGCTAGACACAGTCCTCGGCCCTCTCTTATTAGCCAGTGTCTACCGAGCAGCCACCATCACTTGGCTCTGTGTGGGAGATTCCATGGTGAACAAGGCACCGCGTGCCCACGAGGATGTCGCCACTCGGTGAGGCAGGCGCGGATCCGGGGATGGAGCTGCTGGCAGGGACACCAGGAGGCTTTTGAGTAATCCATTTAGCAAGAACTTACTGAGCACTCCGTGTGCTAAGCACTGGGACACAGCAGTGAGCAGAACTGGCAAAAACAGTCCCTCCCTGTGGGGCTTCAGAGTCTAGTGAGGGAGAAAGGCAATAACCAAGAAGAATGAGCACATTACATAGTAAGGCGGATGGTAATCAGCACTAAGGAGAAAAATAAGTGAGGGGAAGGAACAAGGAAGGGATGGGTGGCAATTTCAGACAGAGTGGCAGAGCCAGGCCTTCCTGAGTGGGGCCGTTTGACTCAAACCAGCAGGAGAGGAGGGTGCAATCCATGTATATACCTGAGGGCAGAGTATTTCAGGCCGAGAGGGTGGCAAGAGTCGATGCTTCATGGTGGGAGGAGCCTGCTGGGGTAGAGGAACTGTCCCCGAGCCCTGTGGCTGGCGTTAGGTCAGGGGAGGGGCAGGCCAGGCTCTGGCTTCTGGTTATGATGTGGGAAGCCACTGGGGTTTGAGCAGAGAATGATATAATCAGCTGTAAATTTTAATGGGATCATTCTGGCTAACCAGAATAATACTAGAACAAAGTAGGGCACAGTACTCTGGCCACCTGATGAGAACTGACTCATGGGAAAAGACCCTGATGCTGGGGAAGATTGAAGTGGGGAGGAGGAGGGGACGACAGAGGATGAGATGGTTGGATGGCATCACCGACTCAATGGACATGAGTGTGAGCAAGCTCCGGGAGTTGGTGATGGACAGGGAGGCCTGGCATGCTGCAGTCCATGGGGCTGCAGAGAGTCGGACACGACTGAGCGACTGAACTGAGCTGAGGGCACAGTGAGGATAGAAGCAAGATCTAGCAGCGAGCACTGCCGCGGGTGATGGTGGAGTTGGGAGAAACTACAGGGCTTAAACTCAGGGATGGAAAAGCAAGAAACTAGGGAGCTGGCAAGGGTAGTTCACACTTTATTTGGGTGACTGAAATTTTTAGGTGTTTGAATCTGACATGACTGTAAGAAACGTTTGTGAAAATGCCTCAAAATCTTGAAAATATAAACTGAAAGCAAGGAGAGTTAGGCTCCTGATAACAGCTTTGAAGCTTGTCAGAACCCTGAGACCATGAGATGATTCCCAGGACGGAGGGTCCTAAGCTTTTTTTTTTTTTTTTCCACTTCTTATTTTGTATTGGGCTGCAGTCCACAGGGTCGCTAAGAGTCAGGCACGACTGAGCGACTTCACTGTCACTTTTCAGTTTCCTGCATTGGAGAAGGAAATGGCAACCCACTCCAGCATTCTTGCCGGGAGAATCCCAGGGATGGGGGAGCCTGGTGGGCTGCCGTCTGTGGGGTCGCACAGAGTCGGACACGACCGAAGCGACGCAGCAGCAGCAGCAGCAGCATGAGCAGTTAACAAACAGTGCCATGGTAGTTCCAGGTGAACAGCAAAGGGGCTCGGCCGTGCATACACACACAGCCTCTGAGTCTTGTGAGAAGCTCATAAAAGTACAGCTGCGCTCACAAAATGGTACACTCCGTTTCAGAGCTTTCTTGGGCTTCCAAAAGTACTTTCACAGACCTTTGCCTCTCAGGTGCCTGAGTGATCTACCCTGGGAAACTGTCTGGATTTGGTTGGCCTCTGGGAGACATCAGCATGCCCAGCCCTGGGAGAACAATGAGCCGACAAGCTGGCTTTTAATTAAGGTTAAATTCAGTCAAAGTTCTTTTATCTTATCTGTTCTTGGTTGAAATAAGAGAAGAAACCACAGTGCTAAACCAGGGTATAAATTTCTGATAATTACCCACCAAATGCAAATCTGTATTAGTAACCCACAGATGTGCAGATCTGCATTATTAGTTAAGGCTAGCAGAAGCAGAAGATATTAAGAAGAGGTGGCAACAATACACAGAAGAACTGTACAAACAAGAGCTTCATGACCCAGATAATCATGATGGTGTGATCATTCACCTAGAGCCAGACATCCTGGAATGTGAAGTTAAGTGGGCCTTAGGAAGCATCACTACGAACAAAGCTAGTGGAGGTGATGGAATTCCAGTTGAACTGTTTCAAATCCTGAAAGATGATGCTGTGAAAGTGCTGCACTCAATATGCCAG
>SJYR01002254.1:617011-650877 GCA_006410655.1 Kobus ellipsiprymnus | reverse complement strand
CACTTTCACAGCATCATCTTTCAGGATTTGAAAGAGCTCAACTGGAATTCCATCACCTCCACTAGCTTTGTTCGTAGTGATGCTTCCTAAGGCCCACTTGACTTTTCATTCCAGGATGTCTGGCTCTAGGTGAGTGATCACACCATCATGGTTATTAGGGTCATGAAGATCTTTTTTGTACAGTTCTTCTGTGTATTGTTGCCACCTCTTCTTAATATCTTCTGCTTCTGTTGGGTCCATACCATTTCTGTCCTTTATTGAGCCCATCTTTGCATGAAATGTTCCCTTGGCATCTCTAATTTTCTTGAAGAGATCTCTAATCTTTCCCATTCTATTGTTTTCCTCTGTTTCTTTGCACTGATCACTGAGGAAGGCTTCCTTATCTCTCCTTGCTATTCTTTGGAACTCTGCATTCAAATGAGTATATCTTTCCATTTCTCCTTTACCTTTAACTTCTCTTTTCTCAGTTTCTCAGCTATTTGTAAGGCCTCCTCAGACAACCATCTCTCACTTCCATTATTCCAAAGACTTCCTCCTAACTGGTCTCCCTGTCTCCACCCATGTGCATATAAACTGTTCCCAATCTAGTGATTTATTAACATGTAAATCAGATTATCAACCTCCAGGCTCCCATCTCACTCAAAGAAAAAGTCAAAGTCTTGGCCTTTAAGGCCCACCTCAATTTTGCCCCACCATTTTTTGACCTTTTCTACTTAACTATTCCTTTCGCTCTGTCTGTTCCAACTATACCACCCTAGTGGCTCTTCTTCCCACTCATCCAGTAGGCTCCTAGCTCAGGGCCTCTGTTTTTACTATTTGTTCTGCATGGGATGCACTTTCCCAACATATCTGTATGACTCATCACCCTCTCACTTCCTCCAGGTCTCTAGTCAGAATCACTTCAGGAAAGCCTTTCCCTGCACACTTATCTAAAGAACAGTCACTGCTCTGTACATATTCTCTCCCACCTTCCATTTCTGGTTGACTTTTTTTCTTTAGTACTTATCCCTCCTTTCATTTATTTCACTTATTAATCTTGTTTATTTGTTTCTTCTCCTCACTAGAATATAAATTCGATGAGACCAAGGATTTTAAAGTTTTGCTCAGCGCTTTATCTTCAGAATTGAAAATAATGTTCAATAAATAACTGTTGAATGTATAGATAAAATCATGTTAGTGAAACTTTATAACTTAATGAATTAAGCAAGCAGTCCACACAACTTAGATATGAATTGTCATTACCTATTTCTTTGCTTTCGTGTAGGTTTTTGTAACCACCCACATGATAGAACTATTTCATTCCATTTTGTACTTACTTAGCTGTTTTGTAAGAAAACTGTAGAGATTTTTTAACTTTCCAGAGTTTTGTGTTAGTTTCATGGATAGTTTTTCATTACATCTCTTGTAAATACACAACTCTTGTAAACTTTAAATAATATCTCATTAAATGTTGGGTCTCTTAAGGCTTTCAGTTATTTGGTCACATTTTGGAACCAGATGAGAATAGTGGCAGTGAGGAGTTAGGTTATGAAGGATCTTACATCTGTAGTAAAGAGGTTATATTTTATCCTGAAAGAAATAGGAGCTATTGAAGAGTTTCAAGCAATATAACATGGCTTGTTTTGCATGTTAAGAAAGGTTACTCTGGGGGTGAACTGGAAAATAGATTGGACGTGAGGAAGCTGCAAGCAGGGAGACCAGTTACAATTCTAGGACAACAGTCCAAATGAAAGATGAAGAGAGCCTGTATCATTAGGTCCAAGCTTTATGTTTTCAGCTCCAGTCTGTCTCCTGAACTCCAGGCTGTTGTATTCAACTGCCTATTTGTATCTCCAATTGGAGGCCTGGCTTCCCTCATAGCTCAGTCGGTAAAGAATCCACCTGCAGTGCAAGAGACCCAGGTTCGATTCCTGGGTTGGGAAGATCCCCTGGAGAAGGAAATGGCAATCCACTCCAGTATTCTTTCTTGGAAAATCGTATGGACAGAGAAGCCTGGCAGGCTACAGTCCCTGGGCTCGCAAGAGTCATACACGACTTAGCAACTAAACCACCACCAATAGGCATCCCATAGTAGTTATGTGTTCAAAATAGAGCACCTGGAAATTCCCTGGTGGGCCAACAGTTAAGACGCCATACTCCCCCTAGAAGGGGCCTGGGTTCATTTCCTGATTGAGGCACTAAGATCCCGCATGCAGCACTGAGCAGCAGCTCCCCCTCAACAAAAAATAGAGCACCTGGTTTACCTTCTAATCTGCTCCTCTCCTGGTCTTCCCCATTTCCATTAACAATATCACCACCTACCAAGTTGTTCTCATCAAAATCAGGGATCATTTCAATTTCTCTCTTCCTACCACTTGCCCCTGCAAACCTTGACATAAGTCCTCGACCCAGTTCTGTTGGCTCATCCTCCACAAATTAACCAGAACGCTTCACTTCCATACTGACAGCACCACTGAAGTCCAAGTGCTGTCATCTCTAGACCACTTCAGTGCTCTCCTGACTAATAGACCTTCCCACTCTTTCCTCCTCTCGACCTCCTGCAGCAGTCTGTTTTCCAGGCAGCAGCTGAAGCGTGCTGTTACCTTAAAACATAATCACATGATCCCCTGCTCCCTCAGTCTCCAGTGGCTTGTCATCATTCTCAAAATGAAAGCAAAGTTCTTGACTATTTAGTTGATTTCACGTCCTATCACTCTTCTCCACAGCCCCGTTCTCTATCCTTTAAGACACACTAGGGCGGCTCTCACCTTTTCTTGAGCCATTCCCTCTGTCTAGACTTTTCCCCTCAATCTTCAGAAGACAACTCCTTTTTATCTTTCAAGTGGCAGCTCAAGTGTCACTACGTTGGAAAGGACTTCTCTGACTTTACAGGCCAGAGCATCACTCTTCTGAAAAGTCTTCTTTATTACCCCATCCTTTTTATTTTCTTTGTAGCAGTGACCACAAACTCAAGGTATCTTTATGAATCTGTTAACTTGGGTATTTTCAGTCTCTCCCCCTAGAATGGAAACTCCGTGACGTCATCCAGTCTGATTGAATCCTCAGATACACTACAGTGTCCCCATAACCACAGCAGATGTCTGGCGATTAGCAGACACCCAGTAAAGCTGTAATCAATAGTGGATAATGAGGTGGACCTCTGTTAAGGCAGCAGCCTTGGAGAATGGAAGGAAGGCACTGATAGAAGAGACTCCAAAGAGCTGGATCAGGCTGTGATCTCCACAAGAGCAGGGTTCAGTTCAGTGGTGGCTTCCAAGCACAATCTTTCCTGACCCATAGATGATTTAATGTTTATTCCATGAAAAAATGGAATTGGCAAGTTTCAGTGACCCCTTAGTTCAGGAAGGGGCTTTGCTTGTGGCTCGGAGAGTAAAGAATCCACCTGCAAAGGAGGAGACTAGGGTTCAGTCCCTGGGTCAGGAAGATACCATGGAGAAGGGAATGGCTACCCACTCTAGCATTCTTGCCTGGAAAATTCTATGGCCAGAGGAGCCTGGTGGGCTACAGTCCATGGGGTTGCAGAGTCAGATACTACTAACTCTTTAGGTCAGGAAGATAAGAGGAGTTAAAGGCAACGTGAGTGTTCTGGCTTGGTCGCCCAGCTGTGAGTAGTGGAGCTGGAACTGAAACATGAGCCTGTCTCACCGCCTCTTCTTTCTGTGCCCTTCCTAGATGGCTGACCCTGACCCCGGGGAAAGAAGCTATGACAACATGCTGAAAATGCTGTCCGACCTGAATAAAGACTTGGAGAAGCTGTTGGAAGAGATGGAAAAAATCTCAGGTAGGATGCTTTCCCAGGCAGGGTACCTTCCTCCTTTCCAAGAGCTCAAATCCTCCTTATACTTCCAAGCTCAAATCAAGTACCTCCTCAATCAGGTCTTCCCTGACTACTTTTTAACTTCTTCACCATGTAGCTACTATACCACAAGATTTTATACTAACCACTGATATTGCCTTGAATTGTTTTCTGATTATTTTTGTGTTTGCATCTTATTCCAGCAAATGGACTATTATCTTCTTGAGGGCAGAAATAGTAACTTCTTTTGTAACTGGGCACACAGTACCATGAAGAACTAGTAAATTGTTAGTCGCTCAGTCGTGTCCAACTCTTTGTGACACCATGGACTGTAGCCCACCAGGCTCCTCTGTCCATGGGATTTCCTGGGCAAGAATACTGGAGTGGATTACCATTTCCTTTTCCAGAAGCAGCAATAGAATTGAACTAATTTCTCCATTTTTGGAAAAGAATGTTAGTCTGTTATTTTATTTAACATGTTTCCAGTAAGCAGTAACTAGCAGTTGTAGTGATACAATTATAATTTCTTTAATGTATTCTTTACCAGTTCAGAATATAGATAATTGTTAAAATTGTGTGATCCTGTTTTACTAGAGAAAATCACAATGTGAAACAAATTTTAGAGTGCCCAAATACTCTACTTAAATGAAAACAGACTATTTTTAAAGACATTATTAGTTTTTAAGTAATCTCCACTTATTACAAGTCTTCAGAAAATTTCTACTTAAAAATGTTCTCAATTTTGTGCCCACATACTTGGAAGTTTTATATATACCTTTTTAAAAAGTTCTAGAATTCATTTTCCACTATGAGTTGTTTGAGTCCTTCAATTTGATTAAATATTCTCTTATTTAACACCATTTACTGAGCACATATATGTGCTTCTTTAAAAATATAAAGTTGAATAAAGATGCTCCTTCTTGAGAAGTGAGTGGGGACCAGTAACAGACATCAAGATGACTAATTATATTTAAACATATAAATTTAAAGCACATTTTAGCTTTATGGTAAAGCTACAATCCGGCAAATGCTAATAATGCTGTACACCAAGTACTGGGGAAGGAGCAGAGGAGAGGCAGACTTCTCCGGGAGGCAAGTGAGGCTTTGAACAAGCAGAGCATTAGAGAAGGAGTAGGGATTGGACAGATGAGGCTGGTCCTGTGAGCAGAGAAGAGGGGCTGTCCAGGAAAAGAAACAGTCAAGGCTATCTGCCTGTGAGGGAAAGACTGGCATAGTCAAGAAGTCTGAGTAGCACATGAGATTCACAAGGTGGCAGGCCATAAAATAAGACGCTGAGAGGTGAGAAGAAGCATCCTTAATGCAATGCCAAGTTAAAGAGGTCTGCCTTTCTTATGTAAGTGATAGGGAGCCATTTGGAATTTTGAGGAGGTCAGCTGCCTTGTAGAAAGATAGCTCTGGTAACAGTGTGAGAGATGGTTCAGAAAGAAAAGCCTGGAGCAGGAAGGCCAATTAGGCAGGTTTTCCAGAACTAAAGGCTGAAAAGGAGCTAGCCTTAACACAAGCTTGGCACTGAGAACAAGAACATAGCTGATTTCTATGAGAGAACGTCTTACTGATTTGTAAGAGCTCTTTCTGTATTAAGACTCTTAGGTACTAGTTCAAAGTTGTAGGAAATATTTTCCGCAGTTTGTCATTTTCCTTTAATTTTGTTTATGAAGCTTCAGTGAGCAGAAGTCTTATGTAGTAAAAATGTATTGACATTTTACTTTCTGATTTATTCCCATTGCTTCAATGCTTAGAAAATCTTTGCCTAATTCAAGATCAGTGAAACAGTCACTTAAATTTTCCTCCACTTTGTGGTTTTAGTGTGTGTTTTTTTTAACATTTAATTCTGAACTATCTGGTGTGCCAAAGGAACCAGGCTTGTACTGCACTTTTGTTTAGATTCACTGGAATCTCTCTTTTTGGTAAATATTCCAACAATAATTAAGGTGATAGGTAAGTAAGTTATTCAGTTCAGTTCATTTCAGTCGCTCAGTCATGTCCGACTCTTTGTCACCCCATGGACTGCAGCATGCCAGGCTTCCCAGAGCTGTCCATCACCAACTCCCAAAGCTTGCTCAAACTCATGTCCATCGAGTTGGTGATGCCATCCAACCATCTCATCCTCTGTTGTCCATTTCTCCTCCTGCCTTCAATCTTTCTCAGCATCAGGGTCTTTTCAAATGAGTCAGCTCTTCACATCAGGTGGCCAAAGTATCAGAGTTTCAGCTTCAGCATCAGTCCTTCCAATGAATAGTCAGGACTGATTTCCTTTAGGATTGACTGGTTGGATCTCCTTGCAGTTCAAGGGACTCTCAAGAGTCTTCTCCAACACCACAATTTAAAAGCATCAATTTTTCAACACTCAGCTTTCTTTGTGGTCCAACTCTCACATCCATATGTGACTACTGGAGAAACCATAGCTTTGACTAGATGGGCCTTTGTTGGCAAAATAATGTCTCTGCTTTCTAATATGCTGTCTAGGTTGGTCATAGCTTTTCTTCCAAGGAAGAAGCGTCTTTTAATTTCATGGCTGCAGTCACCATCTGCAGCAATTTTGGAGCCCACTATTTCCATTGTTTCCCCATCTATTTGCCATGAAGTGATGGGACCAGATGCCATGATCTTCGTTTTTTGAGTGTTGAGTTTTAAGCCAGCTTTTTCACTCTCCTCTTTCACCTTCGTCAAGAGGCGCTTTAGTTCCTCTTTCTGCCGTAAGGGTGGTGTCATCTGCATGTCTGAGGTTACTGATATTTCTCTCTGCAGACTTGACTCCAGCTTGTGCTTCATCCAGCCCGGCATTTCACATGATGTACTCTGCATAGAAGTTATATAAGCAGAGTGGCCATACCCAGCCTTGACGCACTCCTTTCCCAATTTGGAACCACTCTGTTGTTCCATGTTCAGTTCTAACTTTGCTTCTTGACCTGGATACAGATTTCCAGGAGGCAGGTAAGGTGGTCTTATATTCCCAGCTCTTTAAGAATTTTACACAGTTTGTTCTTATCCACACAGTCAAAGGCTTTGGCTTAAATTAAGTTGATCTTACTAAGGTAATAGTGCTGTATTAAAAAAAATGCTCTCACTGTAGAGAAGACAGGTATTTATATTGAAACAAGTCACAGAAAAAACTTAGCTTTGATGATTTTTAAAATTTGTCTTTGAAATTTTCTAAGTAAAAACTGAAATTGTTTGATACATTCAGCTATTGAATTCAGGCAGCTGTACATCTTGGAAGGCTTTTGTACTTTCTTCCTCACAGAAATGAAACAAATGTAGCCTGCATCTGCTTGGCATGAATGAGGGTTCTGTTGCGCATGATTCCACATCCCCTCCCTTTGGTGCTTTTCCACATCACATTCCTTGAACTGGTATAAGGTCCATTATTTTCCCTTTAGATTATTCTTTCCTTCATTTTAGTTGCACATATTTTCCTCTTTTTATAACCCTATTTCTATGTAAATATTCTGCACAGTTGTCTAATTTGGGGGGCAATCAAATCTTATGAAAACTTGCTTCAGCAATTTATCAGCTGATAAAGTTATGTTTTTATCAACATATAAGCAACCACAGATTAAATAGTATTAAAATGTTTTGTAAAGTTTACCTTTTGTATTTTCTCAGAGTAGATAATTTGTCCTTGGGCCCATGGATTCAAATCTAATAGTTGAGAACACTAAAATATTTTTCTACTGAAGTGTAAGCAACAGAACTCTTTTGTCATAGTGTCGCTAGGACAGGCTAAGACAAATATTGTTGAAAGAATTAACATGATTTTAGACCAGGATGAATCTCACAACCTTACCCTTTAGGTTAAATTTAAAATGAAGCCCAACACATAAGTCTTTAGCTTCTGTTGCCCCTGGGAAGGCTCTTGCCCAATTTTTCCAGTGACCACACGGGCCAAGTAAAATCACCAAAGAAGCAAACATCAACTATCAAAAGCACCAACCAGCAAATAAATGTAAATGTGCACATCTATATAAATATATATGCATATTTTAAACAATATTACAAAGCCAAATCCTCTTGACCTCAAGGCTTAAAGTTTCTCTTTCTGTTTTCTTTAAGTCAAATCATGACCTAGGATAAATTTCCCAGTACAAAGTTGGCTGCACGCCTTATGAGAGTGAGCCCTGAGAATGTGAGACTTCTCAGGTAGGAGGAGAGATTCTAACTGGGTTTTCCACCCCTGCCCCAAATCTATCCCATCCTATCCTATTAGTTGAAAGCGATTTCTTTATTGCTCATGAAATTTTTTACATATAGTAGGGCAGAGATAGCTAACTTGTTTTATAATATGTTAGGTTTTTGGTTTATCACACTAGTTTCATTATTATTAACCAGTAAGTTCCCCCTTCATTATTCTTTCTTTCTTTTTTTTCTCACCTTTTCTCACTTGTTTATTCTCAAGATGAATAGTCAATTCATTTAATATTTTATTTGGAATTGTGTTAAACGTATACACTAATATGGAAAAAATGATGTCTTTTTAAAAAATACTTATTGGGCTGAGTCGGGGCGCAGTTGCGGCATGCAGGGTCTCTCACTGTGACACATGGGCTCTTCCCTGTGGCCTGAGGGCTCTCTAGTTGGGTGGCCCACGGGCTCCAGAACGCACAGGCTCCAGTAGTTGTGTCTCAAGGGTTTAGTTGCCTTGCAGCTTGTGGAATCCTTTATTGGGCTGAGTCGGGGCGCAGTTGCGGCATGCAGGGTCTCTCACTGTGACACATGGGCTCTTCCCTGTGGCCTGAGGGCTCTCTAGTTGGGTGGCCCACGGGCTCCAGAGCGCACAGGCTCCAGTAGTTGCGTCTCAAGGGTTAGTTGCCTTGCAGCTTGTGGAATCTTAATTCCCTGACCAGAGATTGAACTTGTGTCTCCTGCATTGGAAGAAGGCCTCTTAGCCACTGAAGGACCAGGGAAGTCCTGAATAAGACGCTTTTAACATTAAACGTTCTCAGGTAGGCTTCCCTGGAGGTTCAGCTGGTAAGGAATCCGCCTGCAATGCAAGAGACCTGGGCTCAATCCCTGGGTTGGGAAGATCCCCTGGAGAAGGGAGAGTCTACCCACTCCAAGTCTACCCACTGGAGAATTCCATGGACTGTATAGTCCATGGGGTCGCAGAGAGTCGGACATCACTGAGCAACTTTCACTTCACTCCACTTCACTTCACTTCACTCCACTTCACTTCATTCTCAGGTAGAAATGTGGTATTTCTCTCTAATTATTCAAATATGCTTTAACATGTCTCAAAGGATTTTGCAATATTTTTCTCCATATTTCTTTCCTTCAAGTTTTATTTTTCTAGTTTTATTGATATATAATTGACGTGTAATATTGTAGGTTGTATAACATATGAGGTACCAGGGGATATGTTTATTTGTTCAAACAACAAAAACACATCTGTAGCAGCACCTGCAATTGATGTCACCTCCTGATTGAGTTTACACAAATCCACTGTCATTCTCTCTAAGATTTGTCTTCTGTCCAGGCCAGATAGGCAAGTGGAATGAAACTGTGCTGGGAACTGCCTCCTGTGTCTTCCCGGTTGTTAACTGCAGCAGTGATCTCTGCAGTCCCTTCAGGAGTGCAGTGTGGCTTTTAGTTTGCTGCTTTCACAGGTAGGGGCAGTTCTAGTCACCTCCACTTGGTCTTTCCTGCCAAATAACCCTCACTCTGTGGATTAGGGAATAAATGCGGGGATTCTCCTGGTTGTTGAGTATGTATATTTCAATTATCCATCCTGGAACTGGGGAGATTACCACAGTAAGGGTGCAGAAACCCACCGAGCCCGCTGTGAGCTAGAGCTCCATGGGTAACCGGGCCTCCGTCTGCTGACTGGTGAACCACTGTGCTGGTGGCAATGCTTTGGGTCCCCAGGAATTTGTGTTAGTTCAGAGCCAATATCTAGGAATCCCCAGAAGATCTGATTACTTCCCTTTCCCCCAAAGTGCAGTCTTCAGCCATACTATTGTGGGGTCCCTGTTCCAGAAGCTGATGATCACGTAAAGAAGAAAAATAACTGAGCAAGTGGTTACAACAGATTTTGATAAGTGTTAAAGTGAAAGGCAAAGGAGAAAAGGAAAGATACACCCATCTGAATGCAGAGTTCCAAAGAGTACCAAGGAGAGACAAGAAAGTTTTCCTAAATGATCAAAGCAAAGAAACAGAGGAAAACAATAGAATGGGAAAGACTAGAGATCTCTTCAAGAAAATTAGAGATATCAAGGGAACATTTCATGCAAAGATGGGCTCAATAAAGGACAGAAAGGTATGGACCAAACAGAAACAGAAGATATTAAGAAGAGGTGGCAAGAATACACAGAAGAACTGTAAAAAAAGATCTTCACGACCCAGATAACCGTGATGGTGTGATCACTCACTTAGAGCCAGACATCCTGGAATGAGAAGTCAAGTGGGCCTTAGGAAGCATCACTATGAACAAAGCTAGTGGAGGTGATGGAATTCCANACCAAAAGACATAAAAGGTAATTCATGAAAGTAAAGTTGATAAGCTGGACCCGATTAAAATGAAAAGCTTTTCTCTGCAAAATACCATGTGAAGGGATGAAAGACAAGCTATAGTCTTTTAAACCATATATGTGACTAGAACTAATATGCCAGCAAAACTGGAAAACTAAACAGTGGCTGCAGGACTGGAAAAGGTCAGTTTTCATTCCAATCCCCCAAAAGGACAATGCCAAAGAATGTTCAAACTACCACACAATTACACTCATCTCACACACTAGCAAAGTAATGCTCAAAATTCTCCAAGCCAGGCTTCAACAGTACATGAACTGTGAACTCCCAGATATTCAAGCAAGATTTATAAAAGGCAGAGGAACCAGAGATCAAATTGCCAACATCCACTGGATCATAGAAAAAGCCAGGGAATTCCAGAAAAACATCTACTTCTGCTTTATTAATTACACCAAAGCCTTTGACAGTGTAGATCACAACAAACTGTAGAACATTCTTCAAGAGATGAGAATACCAGACCACCTGACCTGCCTCCTGAGAAATCTGTATGCAGGTCAAGAAGCAACAGTTAGAACCAGACGTGGAACTAAAGACTGGTTCCAAATTGGAAAAGGAGTACATCAAATCTGTATCTTGTCACCCTGCTTATTTAACTTCTGTGCAGAATACAGCATGCGAAATGACAGGCTGGATGAAATACAAGCTAGAGTCAGGACTGCAGGGAGAAATATCAATAACCTCAGATACGCAGATGACATAACCGTTATGGCAGAAAGCAAAGAACTAAAGAGCCTCTTGATGAAAGTGAAAGAAGAGAGTGAAAAAGCTGGCTAAAGACTCACATTCAAAAAAAAGAAGATCATGGCATCTGGTCCCATCACTTCATGGCAAATAGATGGGGAAACAATGGAAACAGTGAGAGACTTTATTTTCATTTTTGTTTTCTTTCCCAAACATTTTATTTTTTTATTTTAATTAATTTATTTTTTTTTAATTGGAGGCTAATTACTTTACAATATTGTAGTGGTTTTTGCCAAACATTGACATGAATCAGCCACGGGTGCACATGTGTTCCCCATCCAGAACCCTACTCCCACCTCCCTCCCCATCCCATCCCCCAGGGTCATCCCAGTGTACCAGCCCTGAGCACCCTGTCTCATGCATCAAACCTGGACCGGCAATCTCCTTCACATAAGATAATATACACATTTCAACGCTACCCTATCAAATCATCCCACCCTCACCTTCTCCCACAGAGTTTAAAAGACTGTTCTTTACATCTGTGTGTCTCACATATATGTGCTGTCTCACATATAGGGTCATCATTACCATCTTTCTAAATTCCATATATATGCGTTAGTATACTGTATTGGTGTTTTTCTTTCTGACTTACTTCACTCTGTATAATAGGCTCCAGTTTCATCCACCTCATTAGAACTGATTCAAATGCATTTTTTAATGGCTGAATAATATTCTATTGTATATATGTGCCACAACATTCTTATCCATTCATCTGCCGATGGACATCTAGGTTGCTTCCATGTCCTGGCTATTGTAAACAGTGCTGCCATGAACATTGGGGTACACGTGAGGAGACTTTATTTTCTTGGGCTTCAAAATCACTGCAGATGGTGACTGCAGCCATGAAATTAAAAGACACTTACTCCTTGGAACAAAAGCTATGACCAACCTAGACGGCATATTAAAAAGCAGAGACATTACTTTGCCAACAAAGTCCTGTCTAGTCAAAGCTATGGTTTTTCCATTAGTAATGTATGGATGTGAGAGTTGGACCACAAAGAAAGCTGAGCATCAAAGAATTGATACTTTTGAACTGTGGTGTTGGAGAAGACTCTTGAGAGTCCCTTGGACTGCAAGGAGATCAAACCAGTCAATCCTTAAGGAAATCAGTCCTGACTATTCGTTGGAAGGATTAGTGCTGAAGCTGAAACTCCAATACTTTGGCCACCTGATGTGAAGAGCTGACTCACTTGAAACGACCCTGATGATGGGAAAGATTGGAAGCAGGAGGAGAAGGGGATGGCAAAGGATGAGGTGGTTGGATGGAATCACCGACTCAATGGATATGGGTTTGAGCAAGCTTCGGGAGTTGGTGATGGACAAGGAAGCCTGGCGTGTTGCAGTTCATGGGGTCACAAAGAGTCAAACACCACTGAGCAAACGAACTGAACTGAAGGGTGAATAATCTACATGGTGCTATAGGTAGCCAAAGGTGGAACCTAATTTGATATAAAGAGCCAAGAAAGGCCTCCTAGAGTAAACTGCTTCTCAACTAAGACTAAAATATGAGCATGAGTTAGCTGAATGGAAGAGCAAAGGAGAAAACTAAAGAGTTTCTGAATACAGAAAATCAGAGCAGGTTTAACAGGAGATGGGGAAGAGTGAGTTCAGTTACAGATAATGCTGAGTTGGGAGTGCCAGATTTATACAGAGGTGGAGATACTCTATGCACTGTCAGAATCACAGAGCCAGTGTAAATGGTATAATGTGAGATGGTTGGATGGTATCACTGACATGAGTTTAAGCAAGAGTTTGAGAACATGAACAAGAACATGAGTTTGAGCAAACTGTGGGAGATAGTGGAGAACAGGGAAGCCTGGCGTGCTGCAGTTCACGGGTCACAAAAGGTCAGATTTGACTTAGCGATGGAACAACACCACCAATATAGATTGGTATGGCCATTATGAAAAACAGCTTGGAGGTTTCTCGAAATATTAAAAATAGAACTACCATATGATCAATAATTCCTCTTCTGGGTATATATTCAGGAAGTAAAGGAAATGAAATCAGTGTCTCAAAGAGAGATCTTCATTTCCATGTTCATTGCAGCTTTATTCACAAATAGCCAGAGTATGGAAACTACCTAGGTGTCTGTTGACAGATGGATACGTAAAGGAAATGTGACACATTTACATACACCCCAGTGGAATAGTCTTCAACCTTAAACAGAAGGAAAGCCTGTCATTTGTGACAACACGGATGATGAATCTGGAGGACATCTTACTAAGTGGAATAAATAACAGTGTACAGGAAGATCCCTTGGAGGAGGAAATGGAAACCCACCCAAGTATTCTTGCCTGGAGAATCCCATGGTTAGAGGAGCCTCGTGGGCTGCAGTGCACAGGGCTGAAAAGAGTCAGACGTGACTGAGCGCGCGCACACACACTCAGTGGCATATAACACACTCATAATTTCGTGCCACCACAAGCTCCATCCAGTTCTGAAACAGAGCAGGACCCCATAGCCCCCTGCATGTCCTCAGCCTGCTTTTTGTCTATGGAAAAACGTTAGCCAAAGAATAAGTATAATCAGAGAGGTGAGAACATGCAGAAACAAAGGAAAACAGTCAAAGGAGACCAAATATTAATAATGTACTCACTGAGCACAGTCAAAGACTTTTAGTTCCTCCTCACAGACTTCCTTGGTGGCTCAGGCAGTAAAGAATCCGCCTGCAATGCAGGAGACCTGGGTCCGGGCCCCGGGTCAGGGAGGTCCCCCGGGGGGAGGGCGTGGGAGCCCACTCCAGGACCTTGCCTGCGTGGAGCCTGGCGGGCTACAGTCCATGGGGTCGCAGAGAGTTGGACACGACAGAGCGAGTGAGCAAATGCGTGCTTAACTGCTGTGAATGGCGCCCCGTGAACACGTCTGTGCAGTGTTTGTCTGAGAGCCCATTCCCTGCTGTTTGGGGTACTGTCTAGGAGGGGCGTTGCTAGGCATGGTAATTCTACGTTTAGCTTTCTGAAGAATCTCAAACTGTCTTACACAGTGGTGCCTCATTTCACACTCCCACCAGCAATGTACAAGTTTCTAATTTATCCACATCCTCAGCAACACTTGTTATTTTCCAGGTTTTTTTGTTGTTGTTACTGGATTTCTTTTATTGATTTGAAGTAATTTCTTGTATAGTCTAGACATTGACTCATTATCAATTCTAGGACTGTACAATTCTGTCATTTGTATGAGAAATTTGTCTGTGTTGTCCTTAGTTGAAAAAAATATTTCGATAAAAACAAATTCGCCAGGACTTCCCAGGTGATATCGTGGTTAGGAATCCGCCTTCCAGGGCAGCGATGCAGGTTTGATCCCTGGTCAGGGAAGTAAGACACATAGGCCACAGAGCAGCTAAGCCCACGAGTCACAGACAGCACCCAGGGCCCGCAGGCCCTGGAGCCTGAGTGCCACGGGGAGAGCGCCTGTGACCCCACCAAGACCCCGAGGGCCACAGCTGCGGTGCGGCGCAGCCCCATGAGGAGATGCATCTAAGCTGTTAGAAACTGATCCACCAACATGTTACCTGGTGATCCTGACTCTTAAGAAGTCCCAGGTCACAGACAATCTGCTGAATTTTTATCCATAAGTGTTATTTTACCTTTCATATTTGTCTTTAATTCATAGGGCATATACTTCTCTTTTTCACTGATGTGTGATGTAGCTTGCAGGATCTTCAGCTTCGGCATGGCATGTGGGGTCCAGTTCCTTGATCGGGGATCGAACAGCCTCTGGACCACTGGGAGAGTCCCTCTTTGTATTTAAAGTAGGGATGTTGTCAAGGACGTTTTCAACTATATTACATACCTCTCATGAAATACACCTATAGGAAAATTCTTTCTCAGGATAAAAGTGTCATAAACAATGGGTTTGTTTTTATTTTATACTCACTGCCTCTTTTTAAAAAAATGATTTTCAGCATTCTATTTTTAAAACATTTGTATCTATTCATTTTTGGCTGTCCTGGGCCTTCGTTGCTTCGCTTCGGCTCTGCCGTGGTGGCGAGCAGGGGCTGCTCTTGTCGCGCAGCCTTTGCGCCGTGGTGGCTGCTCTTGCTGCAGAGCACAGGCAGCTCCGCAGCGCTCGGCTCAGTAGCTGCGGTGCGCAGGCTCTAGAGGGCAGGATCAGTGGTTGCGGGGCGCACACTTAGTTGTCCCAGGACATGTGGAATCTCCCCAGAGCAGGCTCGAGCCCTGCACCGGCAGGCGGACCCTTATCCACCGCACCGGCAAGGAAGCCCCGTCACCAAGTCTTGTAACTGAGCATGTTTTCCTCTCTGCTTCGGCCTCAGGAAACTCAGGGCTCTAATTTCAGCTGCTGTGTAGGTCTGTATGAGCTTGCTTTCTGTGAGCTATTTTTTTGGTTTCGTTTTGTTTTACCCACCCTGATTCTCTGTCCTGAATACCTCAGTTATTTATTTTATAGCGGGAGTTTCTCCTTTCTTGAGCACTTTAATATGTGTGAGGCAGTTTACGTACATCATCCATTTAGTCTTCACAGCAAGCCGTGAGATCCGGACGTTGTCCGGCCTTGACATGTGAGGAGATGAGGTTAGTAGTTTAACTCTCTGACTCCAGGTCACACGGCCAGTGAGTCGGGAGCCTTGGCCTCAGGTCCGTGCTCACCTGCTGCCAGGTGGCTGACGTGACGGTCTGCGAGCTTCCTGCACAGAGTCACCCAGGATGCTTGTTAAGACGCAGGTTCCTGGGCACCGTTCCCAGCCCACTACGTAAAAGCCTCTTTGAGCTTTGAGAGGGCCCAGCTGTCTACGTCTAACAGGTGTCCCCAGTGACTCTTGCTGCAGAAGCTGGAGGGCCCCTGTGGGGCAGATGGTCACATGCCCTGTCTGCTGGGGCGCACGGCACGCGGCCTCTCTAACTCTGCTCCCTGACCACACAGCTGCCGCATCTGTGAACTTCAAGCCTGCCACCTGCTCACCTGTGCTCTGTGTAGACACACGTGTGCGTCTGTCATTCATCACCTGCCTTTTTTTTTTTTCTTTTGGAAGCACCATACAGCTTGCAGGGTCGTAGTTCCCTGACCAGGGGTTGAACTTGCACCCTCGGCAGTGAAAGTACAGAATCCCAACCACTGAACTGCCAGGGGATTCCCTGCCTGTCTCTCCTTTGGTTAATTTCCTAAAGGATATAGTTTCCCAAAGGATCCCGCATTTTTTAGGCCAGCTAGGAGAAGTTCTAAGGGGATGTGTCTGCTGCACACAGAGATGACCCTCTTATTCTTAGGTCTAAAGGGGAGAATCACACGAGTGGAGGGCTGTGCTCAGAGGGAAGGGGTGAGGTGGGGTTTCTGCACACAGCACTGGATTCGTACAGGAAGCGCAGGTTCACCTACAGGCCAGGGGCACTGCCCTCAAGTTGCTCTCAGAGGGAAAGAAAGTCGGTCAGTCCAGGGGTGAGCACCAAAGGACAGCTGACATGATCACGCAAACCGTCGTGAAAGGAGGAGCCCTGGGCTGGCCTTAGTGAAAGCAGAGCGTGCCCTGCTGGAGGCGGGCAGGCACCCCAGGCCCATGAGCATGAGAAAGCCCGAGGCTCAGGCCTCGCAGGAGTGGGAGTGGGCAGCCCTGCCTGAGCATGTGAGCTGGGGCGGAGGGGCACGTCTTGGGAGTCGCCCTGCAGCCACTAGCTGTGAGCTGCAGACGGGCAAGGGCCTGTCTTCAGTCTTCCCTAACATTTCACGTCACACTGCCATCCAACCTTTCAGTGTTGCGGGCTCGTGTAGTCCGAAGTTAAGACTTGGTGAGATTAGGGAAAGTTCGTTCCTACTCTGTGTAGAGAGGAGATTTAACAGGGGCTGTTATGAGCCCTGTGACACATGGCCGACCGGCTTCCTCTCCTTAGAGTAACTGGGTGGCTCAGCGCATCCTGTCCCAGGATGCCGGGCGTGAGCAGAGGCACCAGCCCTCGCCGGGGGCCCAGCGCTGCAGCCACCCCGGTGGCCTGACCAGCGCCTGTCTGGCTGTTGCAGTGCAGGCCACGTGGATGGCCTACGACATGGTGGTGATGCGCACCAACCCCGCGCTGGCGGAGTCCATGCGACGGCTGGAGGACGCCTTCCTCAACTGCAAGGAGGAGATGGAGAAGAAGTGGCAGGAGCTGCTCAGTGAGGCCAAGCGCGCGCAGTAGGCCCCCGGGCAGAGCCGCAGCAACCCCAGCTCATGGCCTGGGCACGAGCCTGTTTCTCAATAAACGTATTTTCAAGCACCTCAGGATCCTTTCTGTCTCACCCAGCTGCACTCAGGCCCTGTGAGCAGCACACAAGGCGGGCGAGACGCGGGCCCTCTGATGAGGCAGAAGAGCTCAGTGCCGGGGTGCTGAACTGAGAGTAAGAGGCCAGAAGAGGGGCCAAACAGGCGGGGCACGGGCAGCGTTCAGGCGGGTTTATTTGCCTTCCCACAGTGAGTTCCACAACGGACGGGGAGAACGCCGTTACTCGGCTGCACGTCTGGGGCGCAGTGCTGGGCGCTCGGGTGTGCCCTTACGTTCTCACGGCCCCATTTCAGACAGCGAAGCCGTGGTAGATGTTTCATCTAATCCACGCGGCGAATGAGGGGCTGGTGGAGGGGGCAGGCCCCTGCAGGGCTGAACCAGAGGGAGACAGCACCGAGCTGCAGGGGGGCATGAGCTGAGTGGCCCTGGCCGGCCTGGGCAAGGGTCTAGGCAGGAGCCACAGCCAGCAGGACACTCAGACAAGGATTCTCAGCCCTGAGGTCAGCTAGACACAAGAGGGCTTCAGAGCTGTTCCAAGGTAGAACCAGCCAGACTCCAGAGGCCTCGGCCCAGGTAGAAAGTCCCAGAGACAAGGGTGCTTTCCTGGGGACTCCTCTGGTCTCCCTTCTCACCTCCTTGAGTGCTCCCTGCCTGGCCTGGAGCCCCCGGGTCAGAGGGGCTCTGCCTGGGGCACAGATGGGTGAGCGGGCTGAGGCCCCGGGCGGCCAGGGAAGGATTAAACAGGAAGCAGCTGGGGTCCCGTGGGAGGTAAGATGCCAGCAACCAGCTCCCAGGCGCTGGGGGCCGGGGCTCTGAGGGGGAGCAGGCACAGAGGAAGGGGGAGTCAGGAGGCTCATTAGAACAGAAAAGGAAAGTCCTCCCAGGAACAGCAGCAGAACGTTCTGCACCCGCCGCAGCCTCCTCCCAGGGCGCCTCCCGCCCGGCATACCCACCCCAGGGTCTCCCGGGAGAACAGCCAGTCAGAGGGCAGTCTGCAGTGGGCCCCTGGCAGGCAGAGTCAGGGTGAACGGGCAGAGGACCCCTTTGGTCCCCAGGGGGAAAGGCTGCAGCTCCTTGGCCTGGAACTGGGCGGTCCCCTCGGAGACGGTGAAGGTGGCTGTTACTTGGTGGTTGAGGCAGTAGATGGTGTTGCCCAGCGCCGCGCAGCGCAGCGGGGCGGGGGCCGGCAGGGGCAAGGCGGCGGCCCGGCTCCAGGAGCTCGTCACGGGGTTGTAGCGCATCACCGCGGCGCCCACGCCCCGCAGAAGGTCGAAGCGGTACAGGAAGCCCCCCAGAGCCACCATGTCGCCGGACCGCCGGTGGCTGGCACTGTAGGGGCACTCATCCCACGCATCCTTCGTGGGACGGTACCTGAGCAGCCGGTGGAAGAGATGGCCCCCGGTGACGTAGATGTCCCCCTGGCAGGCCACAGCCTCGTGAGCCACGGGGAAGGCGCCCGCAGGGAGGGGCGCGCGGGGGGTCCAGGCGTCCGCGCGCGGGTCGTAGCACTCCATGCTGTACAGACACTCGCCCCCGATGGCGTAGAGCAGCCCGTCCAGCGCCACCAGCTTGAGCTGGGCGCGCGCCTGCTGCATGGGCCGCACCTGGCTCCAGACGTCGGTCAGAGGGTTGTAGCAGAACACCTGGTTGGAGCAGACGGCCTCGGCGCCGGAGCCGCGGATGCCCCCCGCCAGGAACAGGTAGTTGTGGAGAGTGCAGAGGCCGCAGCCGCGCAGCGGGGCCTCCTGGGGCACCTTGGTCAGGGGCCGCCAGGCGTTCTCTCCGGGGTGGAACGCGTGCAGGTATGCGGGCCCCACAGCAAGAGCCTCCGCCGCAGAGGAGTCCCGTGTGAGCCCAGAGCGGCTGGCCCCGTAGAGGCTCGGCAGCACCAGGGCCCCCAGCACCGCCGGGCCCCGGCCAGTGCGCAGGCTCACGATGCGCTCCCGGTCAGCCCCACTCAGCTGCCGGTAGAGGCTCGGGTCTCTCAGCACGTGAAGCAGGTTGTCGCTCATCCAGGCATAGGTTTCCTGGGCCAGGCCAGGGTCCCCATGCTGCTGGGCAAAGGCCAGTGCCTCCAGGCAACTGCCCAAGTCCAGCCATCGCGGCAGAGCCACCACGGAGGCCCTGGACTTTCGGGGCCCCTCTGCCACCCCCCAGCCTCCCGGCCTCTGCAGAAACACCGAGAGTTTCCGGGCCTCCTCCTGCTTCTCGGCGAGGTCCTGCCCGTGGCCTGAAGGACGAGGCCCTGCCTCGGACGGCTGTCCTTGGTGCTGCCCTGGGGCCGCCCGGCTGGCCTCCGGCTTGGGGCTCTGGGGCATTTCACACAAGCTGCGTTTCCGGGGCCGCGGGACTGGCTGGGGGTCCCGCCTTGTAGCCGGAGAGGGTGAAGAGCCAGGCTGGGTCTGCTCTGCGGGCGGCAAGAGGGCCACGGGCTCTGTGGCTCCCCTCAGCAGCGAGCCTGGATATTTCTCCTCGGTTCTGTCCCCTCCCGGGCCTGAGGGGGTGCCTGCAGCGGCAGCCCCCTCAGACTCAGCGTGACTCTGCTGTAGCTGGGCTCCAGCCTCCTCCAGGCCCCCTGGACCCGCCCTTGTGTCCAGCCCCTCTGCGCCATGCCTGTCCTCCTCTGGGGGAGCAGCCGACTCTCTGTTCTCAGAGGGTGAGGCTGCGCCCGGATGGCCGGGACCCTCCAGAGCGGCCCTCGGGGCTCTCCCTTGGGTCCTCTCTGGCCTGGGAAAGGGGTGACTCCTGAGAACCATCGAAATTAGGTTTCCCCAGCTGGTTGAGAGCTGCCCCTGCTGATGGTCCTTGCAGAGAACCACACTGGGCTCCCGAGATGCAGGCCTCAATCCACCAGCAGCCGTGGGGCCTGCAGCTGCGCCGGGGGCAGCGGGTGGTGCTGGAGGAGGGGCACCTGCCGGGGGGGCAGGGGTCGGCGCTGGGGAGGAGGACCCCGCAGCAGGACTCTGGCTCACTCCGAGGGTCAGAGAGTCTGAAGGAAAGGAGATCAGAGGAATCGGGGCTCCAGGTACAAGACTGGGGCGGGCGTGTGCTGCGGGTGGGGACCCTGGGGGTGGGAGGGGCTTAGGGGTGCACGGCGGGGTCGTGGCCGAGGAACCAGGGGAGGAGATGTAGCTGCGAACGCCTGCAGAACCACAGGCCGCCTGGCCTCGCAGGGACCCTCTCCCCTCTCTAATGCCGTGGGCCCCTTGCTCCTTTGTCCCTCCAGGCCCTGAACTGAAGCAAACGTGATCTCCAGAGCCATCAGCCCCAGCCTGTCCCACAGTGCAGGCCTCTGTGGTTGTCTGTGCTAGGGACAAGGGGGGGCGTCCCCCCTGGGGCCCCTCTGGGGATAGGCTCCCAGGGCCCGGGGCCTGGCTGAAGCTCCCGGTGACCGGGACCGCCCCCCTCGCCCAGGGCCAGCCTTGCATGGCAGCTGGGGACCCCTGAGACTCCCTGGGGGCCAGGGTGGCAGCCTCCTTGTTCTCCCCGGCTGTGGCCTGGGGGAACAGGGGCCCCCGGGAGCCTGGAGGCAGGCTGCTGGCTGCACCCACAGCATCCCACACGCTCGCCACAGAGCCCAGAGACAGGGCGTCCAGCTTTGGCCGGCGACAGCCACTCCGTCCTGAGTCCACCTGCCCCCACCGGCTGCCGGGGCTCTGCCCCCTCGAGGCAGGTGACCCCCGCCCTTGTTGCCAGGGGCGACTGTTCCGTCCTGCCCTGTGGACAGGGTCCTTGTCTCGGACACCCCCTGCTTCCCCCCGCACCTCCACTTCTCTGCCAGGATCCCGAGGGGTGAAGTGTATCAGGAGAGGTGCAGATGACCCTTCAGCTTTGCTCCCACCCGGGACAGCAGAGCCTGACCTGCGAGCCTCCTTCTCTTTACGTCGGAGGGTTTCAGGGGGTCCCCAGGCCCCTCCACTGGCACCCTCCCCTGATGGCATCTGAAGGGGAGGGGAGGCTGCAGCAGCCAGACTTCCGCTGCCCAGGGGTTCCTGGTCCTGGGCGCCCGCTGCAGCTGGACTACCCTGGCCACGTCCTGGAGGGCCTGGCTTTCCCTGCCCTGAGCCGTGACCCTCGACAGCGCCACTGACCTTGTGCTTCGGGGGTAGGGCGGGCCCAGCTGCTCCCCCCTGCGAAGGCCGGAGGGCTGGTCCCGGCGCTTCCTGGTCCTGCGCGGGGCCAAACCAGTGCAGAGCCAGCGCCGTGGCGGCCACCACGGCCAGGGCCAGCAGGGTCAGCGCGGCGCCCTCCCAGTCTTCGTCTGCATCCCCGTCCCAACCCCAGGCAAGGCCTCCAGCCTCTGAGGCGCTCTGGGCCATGGTCTGGGCCACCGACCTGGCAAGAGGCACCGGGCAGCAGGCTGGGAGCTACGTGCTGAACGACACTAGGGCTTCAGGCCGGGTGCCACACAGATGGGCCCGCGACGTGCCCCGCCCAGGGGCTGCCTGGCTAAGGAGGCTGTGCCTCTGCGCCGCGGACCCGGGAGGGTGGGCCTCCGTTGAGCGGGGTCAGCACAACCCCCCGCAGCTCCAGGAGCTCGGGCCTCCCTGCCCCCACCCCTCCCTCTTTCTGCAGGTCCAGGGGCAGATGGCAGTGCCCGTCAGCACTGCCCCGGCAGCCCAGCCACTCGTTCTGCCCAACAGACCGGCACCCCGGGCCCCTCCGCTGAGCTCGGGCCAGTCTCGGGGGCTCTGCCAGGGAAGAGTTACCCACAGGGAGATGTTATCTGTAGCTGCAGCAACACGAGGAGGCCCTGATGAAGTTACTGGGAAACCGAGAAGACCGCTCCACTCTGCAGGGGTGGGGGCTTCTCCCTGAGGAGAGGGGTGGGGTGGGGGTCCTGACCCCTGAGCTCAGTCCACACGCAGATGGGCAGCGGGGAGGGACGCAGGCCTGAAGCCATGGCCCCACTCCTGGGGACGGGGTACTCGGGAGAGTGGCTCTCATCCCCTCCGTCCAGCTGCCTCTGCACCCTCTCGACCCTGAGTTCAGAGATGGGACCGTTGTCAAAAGGCATTTTTAAGCCATCGAGAGTAAAGAGTGGACAAAGTAAGGAAGATCCAAAAGTTGTGTTTTCCTCTTTGTTGGCGACCTTCCAGAGCCTCTGGGCTCTCTGGGCTATCTCGACTGCCAGAGGCCCCTCTGGCCGGCCCTGGAACCTCCAGGGCCCCCCTCCAGCCCCAGCGCCCCGTCAGCCTGCTCTCAGCAGCCTCCTCTCCCCCGCCCCGCCCTCCTCTCCAGGTCTCAGGCCCCCGCAGCACGTGGCTGCTCAGGGCACAAGCCTTGTCTCCCCCATCTGCTCCTCTCTTCAGCCAAGGAGTAAACCTCAGGACAGGTCCCAGCTGGGGCCAGACTCGGAAAGAGCCTGGAGCTCCTGGGACAGAGGCAGGCACCTCGTCACAAGTGCTTGTTCGTCGCTGGGGGCAGAGGGCTCTCCCTGACTGGGGCGGCGAGAGGGTCAGGGCCTGTCCCTGGCGCCCCGCCCGGGCCCTGCTGAGCCTCAGATGTCTCACCCACCCGTGCTCTCCCCCCCACCACCCCAGGCGTGTTAAGTGACAGAGGCAGCAAGGGGCCCCGCCTTAAGGTGGACCGCAGGCGGGGCCCCAGGCTCTGCGTCTGGGTAAATCTGGGGCCCAGCAACCTTGCAAGGATGGAGGTGATGCCAGCGTCTGCACCTCAGTACAGGCCACGCAGTACCCACCACACCTCCACCCAGCGCCGGAAGACCGTGCCATCGGCTGAGCGCCAGGCTGCGGTCAGAGAGCAGACGTGTCCGCCAGGGGTGCCTTAGGACACCAGCCTCACGAGGTGCTGAGGCCTGGGACGGGTCCCAGAGGCACGGCTGGCCGAGGAAGGGTCCAGGCCCCGCCCCTGGGGAAAGGAAACACCTGACTTCAAAACCCAGATGGAGGCAAGCCTGCCCTGCAAGGAGAAACTCCCTGTGGGAAAGTGCCTGGAGACATGTCACCTTCCAAACAGTGGAAGTGTTGTCTTCCCAGAGAGAGTAAAGACGCGGCACTCCTGGAAAGGTGACGGAGCTTCGGAGGCGCACGGGGTCACCCACAGAGGTCGTGCCGCGCGAGTGACTGTTCTGGCTGTGCTGTCGTGGCGTAACTAGCACAGACTCCCATCAAGGCAAAAATAAAGATCAGGGAAATGGGCCCGGGCGGGTCTGGCCTGCGGTGGCCTCCTTAGAGCTCTGTGCCTCATCGCCTCCGCGGCAGGACCCCGACCTAGTCCCTCCAAGGAACAGAGGGACTGGGGCCTGTGGACCCAGAGATCCTGTTTCCTCAGAAATGACACAAAACAGGGATGGAGGCAGTCACCTGCCTGCCAGCACGCATGACCAACGGACACAGGGCCTGAGAAGTGGGGAGATCCACCCACATGTGAGCTGATCCGTGGCAGCGCCCAGGAAGACCCCCCACCGCTGGGTCACTGAGCCCGGACTGCGCTGGATGGCACCCGGCGCCTTTCTGAAGCGTGTGCTGGAGGAAAGCCTAGTGAGATGGAGACACAGCCCCACTGGAGAGCAGCTGCCGACAGGCGGCTAGCGGGCGTGAGGCGGCAGAGAGCCGCGGAGCCCGCTGAGTGTGGGGCTTTCCTGTTAGTGGAGTTTTTACAGCCGAGAAAGGTCGTGTGGCCAGAAATGATGCGAACCAAAGAATATTATATGACGTGCACGCATGCGTGCTAAGTCGTTTCTGACGCTTTGTGACCCGAATGACCGTCGCCTGCCAGGCTCCCCTGCCCATGGGGTTCTCCAGGCAAGAACACTGAAGCGAGCTGCCATTCCCTTCTCCGGGGATCTTCCTGACCCTGTCTCTTATGTCCCCTAATTGGCAGGCAGGTTCTTTACCACTAGCGCCACCTGGGAAGCCCATAATATCATATATGTTTATGGTAAGAGTATATACATATAAATAAATCCAGAATAACATTTAAGGCTCAGAAAATATAAATCTCAGATTTAACATTCATACCCAACAGGGTATACCTCTTAAGGAATCCATCTGAGTGAGGGAAATGTTTACGCAAAAATAAATAAATAAAAGATAACACAATGTTACTTATAATGGAAGAACTTAAACACATAAGCATTCAACAATATGAGAATGATGAAGAGAACGTGTTTCCACTTAAATTTTTTTTTCCAGGTCTGGAAAAAAAAGCTCTTCGTATTTGATAGGGATCGCACTGGATCTGTAGATTGCCTCGGGTTCTGCGGTCATTTTCCCAACATTAATTCTTCTAATCAAGAGCACATATCTTTCCATCTGTTTCTGTCAACTTTAATTTATTTCATCAACATCTAGTTTTCACAGTACAGGTCTTTTGTCTCCTTGAAAATGAAAGTGAAGTCGCTCAGTCGTGTCCGACTCTTTGTGGCCCCATGGACTGTACCTGCCAGGCTTTTCCATCTGTGGGATTCTCCAGGCAAGATTGCCTCAGAAATGACACAAAACAGGGATGGAAGCGGTCACCTGCCTGCCAGCACGGACGGTGCCGGATCTCTGGAGTGGGTTCCCATTTCCTTCTCCAGGGGACCTGCCCAACCCAGGGATCAAACCCGGGTCTCCTGCGTTGCAGGAGACTCTTTACCATCTGAGCCACCAGGGGGGACTCCCAGGCATTTTATTCTCTTTCATGCAGTGGCAAACGGGATTGTTGCCCTAACTTCTCTGAGAGTTTGTTGTCAGTGTATAGAGGTGCAACAAACACTGGTCAGAATGGCCTCCATCAGGAAGTAAGGCTTCCCTGAGAGTCCAGTGGTTAAGAATCTGCCTGCCGATGCAAGGTACATGGGTTCAATCCCCGGCCCAGGAAGATCCCGCGTGACACAGAGCAGCTAAGCCTGTGCGCCACCACGGCTGAGCCGTGCTCAGGCAACAGAAGCCTGAGCCCCGTGACAAAGAGCAGCCTCACGCTAGAGAAAGCCCTCGCAGACCCCGAGCAGCCAGATGTGAACAAATCTTTTTTTAAAGAAGCCCACAAGCGACCGATGCTGGAGAGGGCGAGAAGAGAGAGCCCTCCTGCACTGTGGATGGGAACATGAATTCACGCGGCCACTGTGGGGAAAAGCGTGGAGGTGCCTCAAACAAACAAAAAGAGAGCCGCCACATGGTCCTGCAATCCCGCCCTGGGCGTATAGCTGGAGAAAACTCCAAATCAAAACACACATGCGCCCTGACGCTCATAGGGCCTCCCTGGTGGCTCAGACGGTGAAGAATCTGCCTGCAGTGCGGGAGGCCTGGGCTTGATCCCTGGGCCAGGAAGATCCCCTGGAGAAAGGAATGGCACCCACTCCAGGACTCTTGCCTGGAGAATCCCATGGACAGAGGAGCCTGGCGGGCTGCAGTCCACGGGGTCACAGAGAGTCAGACGTGACTGAGCAACTCTCGCTTCACTTCACTTCTGATGCTCACGGCAGGCTCCCCAGCTGGCTCAGTGATGAAGAAGCCGCCTGCCGATGCGAGAGATCCAGATGCCTTCCCCAGGCCAGGAGGGTCTCCTGCAGAAGGAAGTGGCGGCCCACTCTGTTACTCTTGCCTGGGAAGTCCCCTGGACAGAGGAGCCGGGCGGGCGGCAGTTTTTGGGGTCCCAAAAGAGTCGGACATGGCTTAGTGACTAACCAGCAACACTGTCCGTGGCAACACTGTTTACAATCCCCAGGACACGGAAGCGGCCTGAATGTGCGTTGACAGAGCGATAGACAAAAAAGATGTGGCACAAACATACAATGGAAAAGTACTGAGTCACAAAATGAATAAAGTGATGTGATTTGCAGAAACATGGATGAACATAAGGCGTTCCCTGGTGGACTAGTGCTTAGGAATTGGCGCTTTCATGCTGCGGCCCTTGTCGAGGAACTGGAATCCGGAGAGCTGTGCAACGTAGCCAGAAAAACAGGATGATGATGCTAAGTGAAGTAAACCACACAGAGAAAGACAAATATCATGTGACATTGCTCATATATGGGATCTTTATTTTAAAATGATGCAAATGAACTTATGTATGAAACAGATTCATCGACAGAGAAACTTCCAGTTTCCAAAGGGTAAGGGGGTGGGGCTAGGAGTTAGGGGTGACATATAGACACCACTGTACCTAAAGCATATAAACAAACAGCTGGACATAGCAACTAAGTCAACCGCACCCCTTTTTATGACTGAGTGCCA
Source organism: Kobus ellipsiprymnus (assembly GCA_006410655.1). Taxonomy (NCBI): domain Eukaryota; kingdom Metazoa; phylum Chordata; class Mammalia; order Artiodactyla; family Bovidae; genus Kobus; species Kobus ellipsiprymnus. Next base: position 624,400 of record SJYR01002254.1, on the reverse strand, counting down.
TCCCATGGCATGGAAGGGGGGCTCAAGGGGAGGGGATGTGTGCGTACCTATGGCTGCTTCACAGTGTCACACAGCAAAAGACCAGCACAACAGAGTGAAGCAGCCGCACTCCAACTCAGAACTGACTGGATAAGCAGGACCCACTGAACAGCGCTGCAAGGAGACCCAGCCAGTCCCTCCTGAAGGAGATCAGCCCTGAATGTTCACTGGAAGGACTGACGCTGAAGCTGAGGCCCCAGTACTCTGGCCACCTGATGCAAAGAGCTGACTCATGGGAAAAGACCCTGATGGTGGGAAAGATTGAAAGCGGGAGGAGGGGACGACAGACGATGAGATGGTTGGCATCACCGACTCGATGGACACGAGTCTGAGCAGGCTCCAGGAGCTGGTGATGGACAGGGAGGCCTGGCGTGCTGCAGTCCACGGGGCTGCAAAGAGTCGACACTGAGCGGCTGAGCGGCCATGCAGCGTGCAAAGCTGCTCTCAGCGCTCTGCAGCAGCCAACGGGGAAGGCTCTGGGAGACACACACGCACGTGTCAGTGTGACCGAGTGACCTTGCTGCTCACCGGAAACTGACACAGTGCTATGCAGCAAGACACTTCAGTTCTTTCTCTTGCGGACGGTCACTGAGCGGCTGAGCGGCCATGCAGCGTGCAAAGCTGCTCTCAGCGCTCTGCAGCAGCCAACGGGGAAGGCTCTGGGAGACACACACGCACGTGTCAGTGTGACCGAGTGACCTTGCTGCTCACCGGAAACTGACACAGTGCTATGCAGCAAGACACTTCAGTTCTTTCTCTTGCGGACGGTTTTGACACGCCTCCCGCACAATGTCAAGAACCTCCATCCATAGTTCTTCAGGCACTCTGTCTATCAGATCTAATCCCTTGAATCCACTTGTAACTTCCACTGTGTAATTGGAAGGGATTTGATTTAGGTCATACCTGAATGGCCTAGTGGTGTTCCCTACTTTCTTCAATTTCAGTCTGAATTTGGCAATAAGGAGCTCATGATCCGAGCCACAGTCAGCTCCCGGTCTTGTCTTTGCTGACTGTATAGAGCTTCTCCATCTTCGGCTGCGAAGAATATAATCAGTCTGATTTTGGTGTTGACCGTCTGGTGATGTCCATGTGTAGTCTTCTCCTGTGTTGTTGGAAGAGGGTGTTTGCTATGACCAGTGCGTTCTCTTGGCAAAATTCTGTTAGCCCTTGCCCTGCTTCATTTTGTACTCCAAGGCCAAAATTGTATGTTACTCCGGATGTCTCTTGACTTCCTGCTTTTGCATTCCAGTCCCCTGTGATGGAAAGGACGTCTCTTTTTGGTGTTAGTTCTAGGTCTTGTAGGTCTTCTTAAAACCGCGCTAGTAGGGTAAACCACTAGACCACTCAGTATGATCTAAATCAAATCCCTTACAATCATACAGTGGAAGTGACAAATAGGTTTAGGGGACTAAATCTGTAGACAGAGTGCCTGAAGAACTATGGACAGGGGTTCACAACACTGTACAGGAAGCAGGGATCAAGACCATCCCCAAGAAGAAGAAATGCAAAAAGGCAAAATGGCTGTCTGAGGAGGCCTTACAAATAGCTATGAAAAGAATAGAACCTAAAGGCAAAGGAGAAAAGGAAAGATATATCCATTTGAATGCAGAGTTCCAATGAATAGCAAGGAGAGATAAGAAAGCCTTCCTCAGAGATCAATGCACAAAAATAGAGGAAAATAATAGAATGGGAAAGACTAGAGATCTAATCAAGAAAATTAGAGATACCAATGGAACATTTCATGCAAAGATGGGCAAAAATAAAGGACAGAAATGGTATGGACCTAACAGGAGCAGAAGATATTAAGAAGAGATGGCAAGAATACACAGAAGAACTGTACAAAAAAAAAAGATCTTCACTACCCAGATAATCACGATGTTGTGATCATTCACCTAGAGCCTAGACAACTTGAGTGTGAAGTCAAGTGGGCCTTAGAAAGCATCACTATGAACAAAGCTAGTGGAGGTGATTCCAACTGAGCTATTTCAAACCCTGAAAGATTATGGTGTGAAAGTGCTGCACTCAATATGCCAGCAAATTTGGAAAACTCGGCAGTGAAAAAAAAAACTCATCAGTGGCCACAGGACTGGAAAACTTCAGTTGTCATTCCAATCCCAAAGGAAAAGGCAATGCCAAAGAATGTTCAAACTACCACACAATTGCACTCGTCTCACATGCCAGCAAAGTAATGCTCAAAATTCTCCAAGCCAGGCTTCAACAGTATGTGAACCATGAACTCACTGATGTTCAAGCTGATTTTAGAAAAGGCAGAGGAACCAGAGATCAAATTCCCAACATTCACTGGATCATAGAGAAAGCAAGAGAGTTCCAGAAAAACATCTACTTCTGCTTTATTGACTACGCCAAAGCCTTTGACTGTGTGGATCACAACAAACTGTGGAACATTCTTTAAGAGATGAGAATACCAGACCACCTGACCTGCCTCCTGAGAAATCTGTATGCAGGTCAAGAAGCAACAGTTAGAACTGGATATGGAACAATGGACTGGTTCCAAATTGGGAAAGGAGTACGTAAAGGCTGTATATTGTCACCCTACTTATTTAACTTTTATGCTAAGTACATCATGCGAAATGCTGGGCTAAATGAAGCATAAGCTGAAATCAAGATTGCCAGGAGAAACATCAGTAACCTCAGATATGCAGATGACACCACCCTTATGGCAGAAAGGGAAGAGGAACAGAAGAGCCTCTTGATGAAAGTGAAAGAGGAGAGTGAAAAAGTTGGCTTAAAGCTCAACATTCAAAAAAAGATCATGGCATTCGGTCCCACTACTTCATAGCAAATAGACGAGGAAACAATGGAAACAGTGACAGACTTTATTTTCTTGGGCTCCAAAATCACTGCAGACGGTGATTGCAGCCATGAAAATAAAAGACACTTGCTCCTTGGAAGAATACCTATGACAAACTTAGCACATTACTTGGCTGAAAAGGGCCATCTAGTCAAAGCTATGGCTTTTCCAGTGGTCATGTATGGATGTGAAAGTTGGACCATAAAGAAAGCTGAGCATTGAAGAATTGATGCTTTTGAACTGTGGTGTTGGAGAAGACTCTTGAGAGTCCCTTGGACTGCAAGGCGATCCAAACAGTCCATTCTAAAGGAAATCAGTCCTCAATATTCATTGGAAGGACTGATGCTGAAGTTGAAGCTCCAATACTTTGGCCACCCGATGCGAAGACTGATTCATTAGAAACGACCCTGATTCTGGGAAAGATTGAAGGCAGGAGGAGAAATTGGATGTGAAAGTTGGACCATAAAGAAAGCTGAGCATTGAAGAATTGATGCTTTTGAACTGTGGTGTTGGAGAAGACTCTTGAGAGTCCCTTGGACTGCAAGGCGATCCAACCAGTCCATCCTAAAGGAAATCAGTCCTCAATATTCATTGGAAGGACTGATGCTGAAGTTGAAGCTCCAATACTTTGGCCACCTGATGCGAAGACTGATTCATTAGAAACGACCCTGATTCTGGGAAAGATTGAAGGCAGGAGGAGAAAGGGACGACAGAGGACGAGGTGGTTGGATGGCATCACTGACTTGAAAGGACATGAGTTTGAGCAGGCTCTGGGGGTTGGTGGTGGACAGGGAAGCCTGGTGTGCTGCAGTCCATGGGGTCACAATGAGTCAGACATGACTGAGCGACTGAACTGAACTAACTGACTTCAATTAACACACGCGCGCACACACACACGCGCACACACACGCGCGCGCACAATGAACTGTCACTTCACACTCACTGCTGCCAAGCTGCTTCAGTCCTGCCCAAGTCTTTGCGACCCTGTGGACTGTAACCCACCAGGCTCCCCTGTCCATGGGATTCTCCAGGCAGGGATACTGGAGTGGGTTGCCACGCGCTCCTCCAGGGGCTCTTCCCGACCCAGGGATCGCGTCTGAGTCTGTTACGTCTCCTGCAGGCAGGCTCTTCACCACCGTCGGCACCTGGGGAGCCTTCACGTTTATTAGAACAGCTATAAATTTAAAAGACAGGAGGGTTTCCCTGGTGGTTCAGACGTGAAGACTTGCACGCTTCCGCTGCAGGGAGCACGCTGTACTCCCTAATCAGGGACCCCGAATGCCACATGGTGTGACCAAAAAAAAATGCATACATATATATATATATTATTTCCTCAAGGTAACAAGAAGGCAAAAGCCTATAGCTGATGTACAGAAGATAATGAAAAAGGAATCCAAACAACAGTAAGGAAACTTGTCAAACCATAACAGAACAGGACAAGGGAAGGAGAAAGGGACTTCTCTGGTGGTTCGGTGGGAAGAGTCCGCCCGCCAACGCGGGCAGCACAGGCTCAGTCCTGGGTCCTCACAGATCCCACGTCCCCACGCCCGTGGGCCACGGAGCCCTGTGCCAGCTCTGCTGCCCCCGCACTCCCCAGGCCGTGGGCCCCCGCGCCCGAACCCTGCTGCAGCCGCTGACGCCCGCACCGGAGCCACGCTCCGCAAGAGGAGCCTGCCCCCCCGCGGCTAGAGGAAGCCTGGGCGCAGTCACAGAGACCCAGCACAACCCAAGAAATCAGCGAAAAAGAAGTAAAATCAGCAAAAGGGAAAAAGAAGGAGCCGGGAACTATAAAAGCAGCAAGTAGACAACTAACAAAATTGCAAAAGCTTATGAAGCTTACTATAAAGTGCTATATTAATGCAAAGCTAAAATTCAGGCTCCTCCCTGTTAAATGAGATACTGGTTTTGGAAAGTAAATTGTGGTTCCTTATCTGGAACACAGTACACATTATTGGAATATATTGTGCTTTTAATGAAAAAAGAAAAGAAAATACCTGAGTCGGTGAGGATGTGCAAAAACTAGAATTCTCACATATTGCTGGTAGGAATGTAAAACTGTTCAACCACTGTGGAAAGCAATTTGTCAGGTCTTCAAAAAGCTAAACATGAAATTACCACATGATCCAGCAACTTTAGGTATATACGTAAAAGAATTAAAAACAGGTACTTAGACAAGTATATGTACACATAGTTTCAGAGCGGCATTATTCAAAACAGCCAAAAGGAAACAACAGTCCATATGTCCATCAATAGATGGATTTAAAATATGGTGTTCTTATACTTACACTAGCTCAGTCACCAAAGGAAGGAAATCCTGACACAGGCTACAACATGAATAAACCTTGCAAACGTCATGCGCAGTGAAATAAGCCAGACACGAAAGACAAATGTAGCATGATCTCACTTAGATGAGGCCCCCAGAGTGGCCAGATTCACAGACACAGAAGGGAGATGAGGGGCTCCTGAGGGCTGGGAGCGGGGAGGGGAGCTGGCGTCCACCAGGAACAGAGTGTATCTTGGCGATGACGACAGTCTGTGTGCGGCTGTGGGGATGGGCACGGCACCCTGAATGCGCGTGATGCCGAGTCACCCCCGTGGCTGCTGCCGTCGTGGCTCACGTGGGCTGCAGCACCAGTCCTCCCTGTCCTTCACTGTCTCCCAGAGTTTGCTCAGACTCATGGCCACTGAGTCGGTGATGCCATCCATCTCCTCTTCTGCTGTCCCTCTTACAAATGGTTAAAATGATAAAAACACACCGTCCCCAAACTGTCATTATTCTGCAGCACAGGCCAGCTGTCGATGTTCTGAAGACACGGGGTAAGGTCCCACCAGCGAGGCTGACCGGGAGCACTCATCAGATTATGTATTTGTAGGTTCCTCAAGAGGGACTAGGCATGTCTAGTTTCTCCAAGAAGCAAGAAATGAGTCAAAGACTGTCCAGGCCCAGGAACAGCCCTCAGGAGTGTGCCTGCCCATGACGGTCCTGGCAGCAGAACATCAGCCAAGACCTGATGTCCCTCGACAGAAGGGCACAGCCCAGACACGTCTGCCCTCTGCTAAGCCTCCTGAAGAGGAAAGCAACGTCCAGATTCATGATCAACTGAGGATTCCCTTTAAGAATCAATACGGTAACTGTTAACATCAGCAACCAATATTTCATAAATAAACAAGTAACTAAGAAGAAATAGTTGAGAAAAGAATAAAATTATTTTTTATTTAGAAGGATTGAATTCAAAGCGGGAGGAGAGGAGGGTGCTTCCCCTGACACTGATTAAAATGTTGAAGGTAGAAGTCATTGTGGTCCAGTCGCTCAGCTGTGTCCGACTCTTTGTGACCCCACGGACTGCAGCACGTCGGGCCTCCCTGTCCATCACCAACTGCCAGAGCGTGCTCAAACTCATGTCCATCAAGTTGGTGATGCCATCCAACCATCTCATCCCCCGTTGTCCCCTTCTCCTCCAGACTTCAGTCTTTTTCAGCATCAGGGTCTTTTCCAATGAGTCAGCTCTTCACATCAGGTGGCCAAAGTCCTGGAGCTTCAGGGATGGAACCTGGGTCTCCCGCGTTGCAGGCAGTCTCGGCCATCTGAGCCGCCAGGGAAGCCCTGTAGAAGTCATACCAGAAGCATTTGTTTTAAAATCTGTGACAAATAAGAACAAAGACACTTGAAAAGAAGCTAAATTTCCTCCTTGCCAAGCATCACAGAAGATTGCACTGATGATAAACAAATCCCGAACGATTAGACAAACAGCAATGGTGGTTGGCAGGGTTGGGAGAGCAGAGCAGGTCCAGGGTGCCCTCCGGAGGTGGGTGTTTTGCATGGCAGCCTCCAAAACCACAGGTTTAAAGAGGCGCCTCAGAAACAGCGTTCAAATGTAACCTCAATGTATAAAATACTTTTTGACTTTTAAAAAATTTAGGTTACTTTTGATTGGAGGACAATTACTTTACAATATTGCGGTTTCTGCCATAAATCAACATGAATCAGCCAGAGGTCTACGTACACTTCCTCCCTCTTACAGCACTGTCCCACCTCCTTCCCCGTCCGCCCCTGGAGGGCGCGGTTCCCACCGGCTGTGCGTCTCACACAGGGCAGCGTAGGCTTCAGTCCGACACTCAAGTCACCCCACGCGCTCCCTCCCCGCTGGGGCCGGAAGGCCGCTCCTCGGCTCTGGATTTCCTTTGCCGCCCCACGGCCAGGACCATCAGTGCCCCCTTTCTAGACTTCATATACATGCATAACTATATGTTTGTTTATCTCTTTCTCACTTACTTCACTCTGTAAGCAGTCCTGCAATGAACACTGGCGTACACGCGTCTTTTTCAATGATGGTTTCCTGAGGGTATGTGCCCAGTAGTGGGATTGCTGAGTCCTATGATAGTTTTATTCCTAGTGTTTTTTAAATTAATTAATTTTAATCGAAAGCTAATTACTTTACAATATTGTCGTGGTTTTACCCTACATCGATCGACATGAATCAGCCACGGGTGTACCTGTGTCCCCCATCCTGAAGCCCCTCCCACCTCCCCCCCACCCC
>SJYR01002254.1:588386-605615 GCA_006410655.1 Kobus ellipsiprymnus | reverse complement strand
CAGTACCCACCCCCGCCCACTTCTGGACCTCAGAACAGCTCCACGCCTCACCGGGCTTTGACAAATGGTGGCTCGGATTCCCCCTAATCCCTGGACTCTGGCGCGGGTCCGCACTAGGGCCCCAACCCAGTCCTGGCCCACGCCCCGGTCTGCCCCGCAGGCAGGTACTTCCCGGAGCGAGCCGGGAACGCGGCGTACCCCAGCGCGCCTCGGCACACCATCGCTCCCCGAAACTGGGGCCTCCGCCTGGAGTCACAAGCCCCAGGTGAGCCCAAGAAGGCCCACCCTGCACGGGCAGCGGCGGGGACACCGGCTAGTCCGCAAAGACCTACCCTCGCTGGCCCCCGCAGGCCCCGGGACCTACACTGTGCCCTCGCTCCTGGGCCCGCGCGTCGTCGGCAAAGTCTCGGCGCCGAATTACTCCATCTACGGCCGCAGCGCGGTGGGCAGCTTCTGCGAGGACCTCAGCAAGGTCGGGGGTTGGGGGGCGCTGCCCGCAGGGCGCGGCGAGGGGTTGGCGATCTGAGGGCCCGGAAGCTGGACACAGCGCCTCTCCTGCCCCCACCCCACGCAGACACCCGGGCCCTGCGCCTACCACGCGGTGAACCCTGGGGTCTACAAGCCCCGGGCCCCCCAGTTCTCGATGCTGCCGCGGACTTCGTCCCCTCAAAGCAACACCCTGAATCCCGGCCCTGCAGCCTACAACGTGGACCAGGTGGTCTGCAGTTTCAGGGTCAAGGGTCGGAGGCGGGTAAAGGGGCCCGGGGCGGGATCGAGGGTCAGAGGGGCGAGCCTGCGGGCCGGGAGCCCAAGGCCTGCAGACAGCACTAGGCCAGCGACGTCTCCTGGGTCCGCAGCACCGGAAGCCTCGCGGCTGGACCTTCGGGATCCGGCACTCGGACTACCTGGCCCCAATGATGACTGAGGCGGACGATGACCCACTGGGCAGGCGCTGCACCGCAGATGTTTCTTAAAACCTCTGGAGCCAGAAGCTTGTCCGCCTCTTTGTGCTTGCGGCGGCGGCGGGCGGGCGGAGTCCAGGATCCCGCAGCCCCTCGCGATTGGTCAGGACAGAAGTAGGCCAGTCGTCCCGCCTCCCCGAGGCGGCGATTGGCCTAGAGCCCCACACGTCGGGGGGCCCCGCCCCTCCGCGGCTCATGCTCGGCGATCAGTCCCACAGCTTCAGGCTCCCGCAGGCCCTCGCGATTGGTCAGAAGTGCGCCAGTCATCCCGCCTCCCCGAGGCGGCGATTGGCCTAGAGCCCCGCACGTCGGGGAACCCCGCCCCTCCGCGGCTCAGGCTCTGCGGTCAGCCCCACGGCTCTCACCCGCCGCCAGACCAGGCATAACCGACTGGGATCCGAAAAGAACTGACGAGGGCCACCGAACAGGGCAGGGGTCCCGCCCGGGGTCAGGTTGTGAGGGCGAGACCAGGGGTCCCGCTGAAGAGGGAACGGAAAATAAACTGTGAGATGGAGAGGCGTACCCAACTCGGACATGGGACTCGGGACTGAGAGGCGGACACAGAAGAGAAAGGGGACCGGGGTCGGGACACGTGCGCTTGGCGTCAGCGACACGGACGCAGGGCGGCCACAGGTACCAGATGTGTGGTGCAGCCCAGAGTAGTAGCAGCTCCAGTGACCCCAGGCCCCCTGGCCCCATCTGCCCCTCCCGCGCCTGCCGACCAGTCCCGAGGAGGGAGCCAGAGTCCAAGCAGCTGCCGGGGCTGACCCACCTGAAGCAAGGAGACATAAAGGGCTTCTTGTGTACTGTCCTGGACTGGGTACGCAGGGCGCGCAAATCCTTGTGTGGGGAGGGGTGGCCACCTCACGACACAGGTCAGGCCCGGACATTTCCTGCCCCCAGGGACGCCGCAGAGCCCCACCACTGTCCTTGATACTGAGGATAACCCATTGCTGTTGGAACACCCACTCTGCTGCCTCCACCACCTTACTACCCATGCCTACGGGCCATGATCTTGGCCATCTGGTGGACATTATGGTGCTGACCCCGGCTCTGGCCAAGTCTGGGCAGCAGCTGGCATGGCCAGGAGCCTGAGGACAAATGCCCTGAGGGCAGAGTCCTGGCACTTGCCCTGGCTGGCTGTGGCTGCAAGGTTAGAAGAAACTTCCACTCCAGGCCAGAACCTCTGACCTCAAAGAGGCAAGCAGCCACCAGGAGGTCCTGACCTAAGCCTGGCCCAGACAGAGCCCCCAAAGGCAGGACCCAGGCTTCTCACTCCCCAGGACAGAACCTGAATCTCCCTTCACATCAGCCCCCAGTAACAGGACCAAGTTATCCAGCTTCTCCTCCTTCAGTTCCCCAGACAGGACTCCCAAGAGAAGAGCTGGGTACTCCTCTCCCTCCAGCCCTCAGACTTGTGACCCCAGCCATAGGCACCAGGACAGTTTATCTTCCATTCCCTCCTCAGCTGGACACCCACTACACTGCTCGGTTCAGCTTCAGTTCAATCGCTCAGTCGTGTCCAACTCTGTGACCCCATGGACTGCAGCAGGGCAGGCTTCCCTGTCCATCAGCAAGTCCAAAGCTTACTCAAAACTCATGTCCATCGAGTCGGTGATGCCATCCAACCACCTCATCCTCTGTCATCCCCTTTTCCTCTTGCCTTCAACCTTTCCCAGCATCAGGGTCTTTTCCAATGAGTCAGTTCTTCACATCAGGTGGCCAAACTATTGGAGCTTCAGCTTCATCAGTCCTGCCAATATTCAGGACTGATTTCCTTTCGGATGGACTGGTTTCATCCCCTAGCTGTCTAAGGGACTCTCAAGAGTCGTCTCCAACACCACAGCTCAAAAGCATCCATTCCAGTGCTCAGCTTTCTTTATAGTCCCAACTCTCACATACATGGAGAAGGAAATGGCAACCCACTCCAGTATTCTTGCCTGGAGAACCCCATGGGCAGAAGAGCTTGGTAGGCTACAGTCCACGGGGTCACAAAGAGTCAGACACGACTGAATGACTTCACTTCACTCACATCCATACACAATTACTGGAAAAACCAGTAAATGCTTAACTCCAGCTGAGGCCTAACCAGGGACGGCGAGGAGAAACATGGGGATGGGGAAGTGACTCTGCAGGTGTACTCAGCATCCTTGCGCAGCCTGTATAAGTCAGCAACAGATGTGATAATGGGGTACATGGGGGTACCTTGGATAAGCTGGAGTCTATTCATGAATTCACTGTTACCCAGGAACCAGAGCAGGTACAGGCAGGCTACTAACTGGTCATCGATCTCAGTTATTGATGGAAAACACAGGCCAGAATCTCTGAAGGATCACTAGGGAGGATATTGATCAGTTATTCATGGGTCATTGGACTTTGGTCAAGACCATCAATGGAAATTTAATAGAAGTCACTAATACGGACTTGGTTTAAAGAACCAATGGGACTCTGATCAATCATTACTGGGCCATAGGATGTTGATCCATATATTTGATGGGCTACTAGTGAGAACTTATCACAATCAGTCCTGTCATTGGTCACGACTTTGGACATCTGTTGAGGCTGCTGATGAGTCCTTGGTCAGGGTCAGTGATGGGGTCACTGATCAGAGGCCACAGAGAGTCACTGGGAGCCCCATTGCAGGAGAGGCTGGCCAGATACAAGGGCTGCGGGGGTGAGTGGGCTGCCGGTGCTGCATTGTGGTCTCGAAGCTGGTTCCTGCAGATGGATTCCTGCACGAAGCAAGAGATGCCACAGCCCCCATCGACAGCCTGCCACTCAGCACAGATGACCTGACCAGAGTTTGCCCCCCGCATGTTAAAGACCCCTGACCCATGAACACACAGCCACAGGTGATCTGACCCAAAGCCAGAGTCAGTGTCCCACATCAGAGGATGCCTGACCAGCCACTCAAGAGGGTGACTTGACTGATGCACCTGCCAACCCATCACATAGGGCACTTGACCGTCCATGTTCAGGATCCCTCATGACTGATCCAAGTGTCAGCCTCCACCACATCTCCCAGGAAGCTCCAGGATCTCCATCACCTGCAGACCCCTTAGCCGCCCCCACAGAGCCCCCCACAGCAGTGGACAGCCGGTCTGCAAAAACGGCAGGCAGGAAGTACGAGAGGCCGCAGTCCCTAGCCGGGCGCTGGCCCTGGAGCCTGTGTAGCCTTCCCATAGAGGTCCCCGAGTGGCTGTGGCCTCTGTTGGCACGGATCTCTTTATCTCCGCTCGTAACTCGGGTAGCCTGACCCTGTCTTACCCTGCCGCAGCCAGGGTCCAGCCTCCCCGCTCCGTTCCCACCCGGTGACCCTTATCCGAGCAAGACCGACCTGGTCCGGGTCTGGGGAAACTCAGGGCCCTCCCGCCGAACAAGCTCTTCTGGACCCCCACCGCTGAAGTCAGTCGCGGCCGCTCTAGGTGTCTCCCGCCCCCTCCCGAGCCTTCCGTAATTCCCTCTCCAGGGGAACCGGCAACCGAGGGTACATCAGGGGCTGCAGTTTGACGACACGCGAGACGCGGAGTGGATCCACGCCGAACCGAGTCTCGGCAGGCTGGCGCGGGGCCGCCGCTCTGACCGCCACGGAGAGCCCGCCGTAGGCTGCGGCCGGGAGTGAGGAAGAGCGGCTGCTCCTGGACGGCCTGGGGTCAGCGCGCTCCGGGAGGGGACGCGAAGAGATGCCCCCGCCCCGGCTCAGCCCTACGCCCGGAGACTCCCTCCCTCCTGGGCCCAGCTGCTCACGGCCCGCGGGACACAGCAACGAAGCCCGAGAGGCTTGCCGCCATGCGCGCGCCGGCCTGCCGGGCTAGGGAGCGGGGCGGAGACCACACCCGACGGCGGGTGACCACATCCGGCGACTGGGGTCGGCGCCGAGCAAGCGCGGCCGCGGCGGAAGCGCCGCCCGCGGGGAAGCCCCGCCCCTACACGTGACTTCCGGCGGGCCTCCGCCTCTGGCGCACGCGCACCGCCCGGCGCCGGCCCGTGCACGCGGCCGTCTGCGCGCGCGCGTCGTTGCTGACGCATGCGCGCTGACGTCGAGCTGGGCGGGTGGTCCGCGGGACCGCCCAGGTAGCGTCTCGAGACTCGCCTCCCGACCCTGGCGCGCGGGGAGCGGGGGAGCACCTGGGAGACTCGCAGGTGCGCTCCGGGAGGTTGCTGAGAAGGGCGCCCCCGGAGGAGAGGGGCTGGAAACGTCTGGGTTTGCAGGCCCGCCTTATGCACAGCTTGGAGCACGTTTTGTCAGGGAGGAAGGTGGTGTGAACAGGCTAAGGGACGTATCCAGGGTCGTGCAGCCGAGGAACCGTCGGACGGGCAGAGGCCGGACGTTTAGGAGTCTTCGAGAGGACCCTCCCAGGAGCGCCTGAACAGGTGAGGGGGGATTCTAAGACCTCCTGGCAAACCTCCAGAGGCCCCTGAGAAAGGCACGGAGGTCACCGAAGCAGCGACAGGACATGAGTCCAGAGCTGCTGTCGGGCACCTGGCTGTGAAGAGTGGGCGCGAAGCAAGTAGAAACCTTCTCTAACGGGCCGGCTGGAAGTGTACGTGCCAGGCGCTGGCGGGGGCTAGGGGCCAGGCGGAGCGCTGCAGACTGCGGTGCGCGTGGCGCAGTTTCCGCGGGGCCGGGGGCCAGAGCACTGTGGCAGGAGTGGCCTCAGAAGGGCTGCAGAAGGGCCAGAGGAGTCGGTCTTGGGAGGGTTGAAGCCAGAAATTCACCCACCTCTTCTTAAGAAATGGATGTTTATTGCAAACAAATAAATATGCCCAAGAACCCGGCTGAGGCGTGTGCACGGGATGCTCTCCATCAGCTCAAATGCAGGCGACGGCTGAGCTGTTAGAGCTGCCGGGGCCGGGTGGGATGGGATAGACAGGCTGTCAGGCTGAAGAACAAGAGGGACGAGCATGAACGCTCGGTGACGCCTAGACCGGGGTTTGAGGTTTCAGACGTGAGGCGGTCGAGCCAGGGGGTGCCCGGTGAGCAGCCGCGGACAGCAGCGCCTGTGTAGGGCTGGCCCTCCAGGGGCAGCCGGGGGTCTCCGGAATGTTGGGGCACTTCTGGCTTCTGACACTCCTGCTCTTTCCCAGAAGCATCAGGTCCATGCTGCTGCTGGCCCGGGCACCCAAAGCTTGGCACAGGCTCTTTCAGCTCAAGCCTCTGGCCCTCCCTGGGACCTCAGGAGGCAAGGCCCAGCATGTGATACACCAGCCTTTCTCAACGCCAGGCCCTGCAGAGACACGCAGGCAGGACCAGCCCCAGGGTCCTGGCCTGCGAACCAGGTTGCTGGTCACAGCCTTGATTGGGGCTGGACTGGGCGGGGCCTGGCTGGCCGTGAGGGCCGAGAAGGAGCAGTGGCGGCGGCAGCAGCGGACAGAGGCCCTGCGGCAGGCTGCCGTGGGCCAGGGCGACTTCAGCCTGCTGGACCACCAGGGCCGAGTGCGCCGCAAAGCCGACTTCCGGGGCCAGTGGGTGCTGCTGTACTTCGGCTTCACTCACTGCCCTGACATCTGCCCCGACGAGCTGGAGAAGTTGGTGCAGGTGGTGCGGCAGCTGGAGGCGGAGCCCGGCCTGCCCCCGGTGCAGCCCCTCTTCATCACCGTGGACCCCGAGCGGGACACCGTGGCCGCCATGGCCCGCTACGTACAGGATTTCCACCCGAGGCTGCTGGGCCTGACCGGCTCTGCCGAGCAGATCGCCCAGGTGAGCCGTAGCTACCGCGTGTACTACAGCCCCGGCCCCAAGGACGAGGACCAGGACTACATCGTGGACCACTCCATCGCCATCTACCTGCTCAGCCCTGACGGCCTCTTCACGGACTACTACGGCAGGGGCCGGTCGGCCGAGCAGATCACAGACAGCGTGCGGCGCCACATGGCTGCCTTCCGCAGCGTCCTGCACTGAGCCGGGCCATTAAAGGGCTGTGACGGAGCCGTGTGTGTGTGTGAGATCTGTACCGGCAGCCCCTGGAGGCCATGGTGGGAAGGAGGCTGGGGGCCTGGTGGCTGCCTCCTGGGGTGCAGGGGACAGACAACCCTCTCCCCTACACACGACGGTTCTGTAAAGGGTTTGTTTTAAGGGACTGGTGGGGTGGCAACACTTTATTAGGCTGGGGCAGCCAGGAAGCAGACTGCGCAGATGCACACCCGGGGTCCGTGGGGTGCGGGCTCCCCGCTCAGGGCTGTGCCGCGGAGGGGGTGGCGTAGGTCTGGAAGCGCTGGTGGGCCCGCTGGCGCGTGAGCAGCCTCAGGGACATGGTGTCCACGGCCGCCTCCAGCCCCGGCTGCTGGGCGATCTCCACCGTGTAGTCGTTGGCCTGGAGGGCACCAAGCGTCAGCAGAGGCCAGGGGCCACCTCCCTCCCAGACGCCCGGGCCACTCACCAGCTGCAGGGAGGCCAGCATGGAGCGGCACACTTCGAAGGCAGGCTGGCCTGCCACCAGCTTCGCAAAGGGACACCACTGGTTGAGCTGGCTGAAGCGGGAGACCACCTGGTCCCCGTAGGTGTGGATGTCAAAGGGCACGTGCTGCTCCTGCGGAGGGGAGGGGAGGGTCCCGGGCTGGCCCAAGGCAGGCAGCAGGGGACAGCGTCCTCCGCCAGGGGCCCGCCCGGCCCACCTCACCTGCTCCTGGAGCACGGTCTGGATGGCCGCCTCCCAGCCCCTGAGGTGCCGCTTCAGCTCCGTCTCCTGGACGAGCTCCTGCCTCGAGGTGGTGACAAAGACATCCTGCTTCGAGGTGGTGACGAAGAGCTCCTGGGGGAGAACCGGGGCCGCCAGCTGGGTGCAGGGCCCGCCCCCGCCCCACCCGGCTGCCCCCACTGACCTGGGCCTACCACATTTCTCTGGACCAGCTCCTCATAGCGCAGAGACGCTGGCATGGCTTCTGCTTCTGCAAAAGTGCGGCCGTGAACCTCTCCCTCCCGTCTTCAGGGGCCCCTCGGGCCAGCAGCCCACTCCCAGACCTACCCATGTTTGCATCTTCCCCGGGCTCTGTCCCCTCAGGCTCTGCGTATTCCTCAGGCTCCAGGAAGTCATCTGCTGAGAAGGGAAAGCCCGGGCACAAGGCCGGTTAGGCTGCAGCAGGCGCTGAGCCCTGCCCCGGCCTGCCCCCGGAGGCCCCACCTGCGGCGCCGAGGTCTTCCACCGAGTCCTCCAGGCGGTCCTCCTCCACGGGCCACAGCCCCTGCTCGGCCCTCGGCAGCCACCGCTCAGCCGCCTGTGCAGAGACGGGCCCTCAGGCGCTGCAGCCTCCCACCCGGCCCCGCGGGGTCCACGGGGCGGCCGGCACTTGCCTCCCTCCTCTGCATCTTCCGGAGCGTCTCTAGCTGCTCCTTCACGCGCTTCCAGTACAGGACCTCCATGTCTGCGCACACAAGCCTCGTGAGGGGCTCCTCGTCCTGCCCAGGCCCGCCCGCGCCCACTCGGCCTCCGGCCTCCCCGGGCCGAGGCGGGCGGTGCCGCGTGGGGCCAGCCCCCCTCACAGAGCCCCAGGCTCACCTGCGAAGGAGGGGCCCTTTCGCCGGGACCTCCTGCTGTCGGCGTGGTCGGCATCTGCAAGGAGCCCAGGTCAGCGGGGGCCGAGCCGAGGCCCCCAGCCGCGCCCGGCCCCGGGCCCCACGCACAGGCAGCCAGGCACCACTGGTGGAAGTCCTGCAGCTTGACGGCACCCTTCCTCTTGCGCTTCTGTCCTGGCGCCTCCTCCACGCGGGGGGGCACGGAGTAGGGCCTACCTGGGGGCAGACAGGCAGTCCCGGAGCACAGCCACAGCCCAGGGCCGTCTCCGCGCCCACAGGCCCTGGAGCCCCAACCTCCACTCAAGCCGGGTGAGCCCACCCCCGGTGCCCGGGGGCCGTGCCCGCCGCGTTACCTTTCCTGAAGGGCTTAGAATCTGGAGAGTCGAAGGGGTCCAGGCCCTGCCAGGGGTCTGGGGTGTCCTGAGCACAAGCAGACACAGGAGAGTGGAGGGCGCGCCCTCCCCTAGTTGAGAGCACGGGGAGGGGGCGCCCTGGAGCTGCCGCAGGGAGGCCCAGCGCTGGGGGAGGAAGAGTGCTCAAGAGACGCGCCGCCGAGGGCGCCCCCCCACCCCCCGCCGGGCTCCAGGCCGCCCGCCCCTCACCTTCAGCCTGGATGCGGGCTCCGGGGCCTCCTTCCGCTCCCGGAGGGTACACCTCCTGGGCTGGGCAGCACTCTGCAAAGGAACACCAGGGATTCCCCTCTCCTCCTCCACCCAGGATTCCAGGCCCCCCAGCAGCTCTGCTCTGGGGCCAGACACGGGGAACCCTACAGAAACCCCCTGGGGGCAGAAAGTTCAAACCAAAAGGAAAAAAGCTAGTAAAAACTTTAGGAGAAGACAGAAACTAGACTAGTGGCCACGAGTTACTTCTTCAAAGAGAAAAACACGGTAAAGCATCTGCCTGCAATGTGGGAGGCCTGGGTTCATCCCTGGCTCGGGAAGATCCCCGGAGGAGGGCGTGGCGACCCACTCCTGTACCCTTGCCTGGAGAATCCCACAGATGGAGGAGCTGGCAGGCTGCAGTCCAGGGGTCACAGAGTTGGACGTGACTGACCAATTAAGCCCAGCAAAAACAACCAATCAAACCTGACAGGCTCATCCACTCTTGCCAGCCTGGCCTCAAGAGTCAGCTCTGGAGACCAGCGCCATTCTGGGTGGTGCCCCTGGCACCAGTCCACCCTGAAGAGCAGCAGCTGCTCTGCTCAGAGAGGGAGCCGTGAGAGCTGCTGCTGGAGGGGGCAGGGTGTGGAGCCGGGGCCAGCCGGCGCACAAGGACCAGAGAGCGGGCAGCCCAGGGGACCGCCTGCCCCAGGTGCGCGCCGCCCCCGCCAGGGCTCGCCTGGCTGGGGGTGGGGGCTTAGCAGGCCTCCCTGGGGGTCCCACCTGCTCGGGGCTCCTGGGCTCCGGGGGCTCCATAGGGACCTCAAGTGCCGAGGCCTCAGGGGGCTCCGCTGCTCCTTCTTCGTCCTCTTCGTCCTCTCCCACGCCCCCACCTCTGGGTGCTGGGCCGTCTGGAGAGGAGCCTGGCAGGGACACGAGACAGTCAGCCCCGGGAGCCCGGAGGCCAGGCGGCGGGGACTGCGCCTGGGGACAAGGGGCCGCCCCTGCCGCGGCATCACCTGTGGGGAGCACAGTGCACAGCACACTCGCGTCACACCGCCGCTCTGTGCGGTTCACTTTCGTTTTTAGTAATTTTCCTCTTTAAATGCTGCTGCCTCTGTCTGCTCAGAGAGGAAGCTGGTCTGGGGGCAGCCACTGAACCAAGACAGCACAGCTGGCCAGGGTGGGCCCTGGACACGGAAGCCTGCCCCCGAGCCTCAGCCCCCAGCTGCAGTGCTGGGCAGGCTCGGTGCTGAGCGCAGAGGCC
Source organism: Kobus ellipsiprymnus (assembly GCA_006410655.1). Lineage (NCBI taxonomy): Eukaryota > Metazoa > Chordata > Mammalia > Artiodactyla > Bovidae > Kobus > Kobus ellipsiprymnus. Next base: position 595,274 of record SJYR01002254.1, on the reverse strand, counting down.
CTCCCCAGCGCCCCACAGGCCCGCCTGGGAGGTCGCTTCTCACCTGGCTCCTGGGAAGTGCTGAGCACCGGGCCAGGACTCCCGCACACAGAGACTTCCATGGGCTGCTCCTCAGCCCTTCCAGGCTCTGGGAGAGAGCAGGGGTCGAACATGGTCAGCCCTGCTCCCCCTACAAGGTCCCTCCCGGGCCCCACGTGGCCAGAACCGGGGAGGGAGAGCACAGCCCGGCACAGGCCTCGGGCCCTCTGGGGCTGAGCCAGCTGTGGGCAGAGGCCCCGTCCTGCAGGCAGGTCCGAACAGTGGGCGCAGGCGCCCGAGCAAGCCTGCCTCGCCCCTGCCCGAGTCCTCACCCTTTGGGTTCCACGGCTGCAGGGCCTCCATGAGGGACACACCCAGCGGCTCCAACAGAAATGTGCCTCTGGGGTGCGGCGTGCACGTGTTCACCCTGAAATCCTTCCGGCTGGCCAGGACCTCCCCCTGACAGCTGGCAAAACATGGGCGCTGCAGAGACCCTTCCCCAGCAGCCCCCCGTCCACCCAGCAGGCATAGCCCCGCACCTGTACAGGGGGTTACTGTTCTTCTCCATCTCGTCTGGGGCGACCAGGGCGTTGGGCAGGAGAGGGATGAGGGTCCCCTGCACAGAGGCCAAGAGCGGGTGAACCGTGGGAACCCATGGGCCACGACAGCACCCTGCACCCCCCGTCAGCTAAACGCAGGAGGCGGCACTCACACTGAGGACCTGGTCGTCCCTAAGATCCACGTTAGCACAGGAGTCAGAGAGCTCGTCCAACGCCCGGAACTGTGGGAAGACAGAGGGCTCGGGGGGGCCCGGCTGGCACAGTGGGCACCGCCAGACACCCAGGAAGCCTCACCTTCTGCTCCGCCTCTTGGGGGGCCCTCGAGCTGGCATCCCCAACGGTCCCGTCTTCCGGCGTGGAGGAGAGCTGCTTGGCCTGCCTGGGAGAAGCAGCGCGGGGGCGCCGCAGGTGAGGGCCGTCCGGGCCACACGCCCAGTGGGCACACGGGCACCCCTGCATACTCACTTCTTGCCAGAGATGAAGTCGAGAGCCTGGTAGACCAGGGAGTAGAGGTATTCCACCTGGCAACCAGAGCCGGCAGTGAGGGCAAGGAAGGAGGGGCTCCCAGAGCCCCCCACAGGACTCGTCCGGGTGCCAAGATGCCCGTGTTCCCTCCAAATTCCTGCCCGTCCGGCTGCCAAAATCCCTGCTCCAACCCAACCGCCACACCTCCCCAGCACTGCCCAACAGCTGGAGCCCCTCACTCCACACCGCCGCAGCTGCGGCCACCAGAACCCTGCAGCCGCCCCCGCAGCCACGTCTGACTTCACGGGGCTCACCAACCAGCCCCCACCCGCGGGAGTGCCACGGGTCTCTGCCAGCCCATCCCGGTGCAGCCGAAGCCCGTGGGGCCCCTCTGCTGGGGTGAGCGCTGGGATTCTCCAGACTCCGACCACAAAGCACCCACTGCAGACACGCACTGCCTAAGCCCCTCCCTCTGGTGACAGCGCCCAACAGGACAGCGTGCCCCAAGGCACGGGTCCCACGCCCAGAAACAAGGCCCAGGAGCGCTCTACGCGTCTGTCGCACCGCGCTGTGCTCCACACTGTCTCATCCACTCAGATCAGCGCCGGTGCTGCCCTCACTGTCAACGAAGTGAACTGAGACTCCGAGAATCGGAGCAGCCCCACCAGCGATGGGTCTAGGACCCGCACCAGGGACGCAGAAATCCAGCAGCCACGAGCCACGTGTGACGCTATCAGTTTAAATCTAATTAAAAGTTAACAGAAAGCCAGACTCCTCAGTCACACATGCCACATTTCAAGGGCCCAGGAACCTCACGTATCAGATCACAGAACATTTCCATCAGCTTGGAAGACCAGTTAGACCGCGCTGCCTACAGCCTGCCCTCCCCTCACGCCTCCTAGACTTCGCGTTACACTTCGCTGCGCCTGCTGGAAGCACACATCTGCCCATCCACGTATCTGACCGCAGGCGCGGCTTGTTTGTGCTTCCAAAGTTAACTGCCAACATTCCTTCTGAGGACAAACTGCAGGACAGAAGAATCCGATTCACGGGCTCATCTAAGACAAAAACCAATGAATTCTCAAGCCGTCTTCGTAACTCGCAGTGCCCAAGGCGGGTCCTTGTGCCAGCTGACCTGCAAGTCGGTGGCTCCCCGCTCTGTCCAGAGGGGCTCTCAACCGAGCTCCTCCACACATTTCTGAACGCCTCCTTCTGTGTGCCTTTGTTCCCCGCCCCCATAAACTGCCAGCTGAGCGGGTCAGCGCCGCGGTCCACTCTTCCGGGCTTCTCCAGCAGAGGCTGGGCGGGGCAGCGCCGCTAGAGGGAAGTCTCCAGCACGCGCACCGGCGCCCTGGCAAACGGCGAGGGCGCTTCACCTCCGCTGGCCACCAGCGCTTTCCTCTCGTCTTTTACTTCGCATTTCCCTCAGCAGCGCTCGTCTTTAGCCACACCCCAGTCTCCGAGTTCCTTATACAGCGGCTGATTCTCAGAAGCTGACTCACGTACCCCATGTGAAAGCGGGGGCCTGAGGCGTGGGCCCTGCGAGCCCCGGGGCCCGCCTTCTTGGCACCGCCCCGAGAGGTGTCTCTTCTCTCCACGGCGAGCCTGTCGGGCGTGCCGCCGACCTGCTTCCCCTCTGCTCTGTTTCATCCATATCCCTCTCCCGGCTCCCCTTTCCCCACCCCTCCCGTGGTTTCCAGTACCGACTGTCACTGAGGACAGTTCAAACATCCAGACGCCTACCTGCCTCCCCCAGCCTCCCCCACCCGGGGATTCTGCCTTGGTCGGGGTGGGTGAGGCCCGGGCGCTGGTAATTGTGTGGACTGGAGCGTGGGCTGAGTCACTGGTCTGGTTACTGACAATCTCTTTTGGGGGGGCCACGTGGCATGGCATGCAGGGAGCAAACCCATCCCCCAGAAGCATGGAGTCCTAACCGCTGGACCACCAGGGAATTCCCACCCCTACCATTGTAAACCCATTCTGCTCTTCCGTGTTAAAAGGGGCAAGGACTTGGAGGAGAAGGTGGGAGGTGCTGCTGGGGCAACTCAGAGACAGGGCTGAGCCCGCACCCGCCCCAGCGAGACAGCAGACCTTGGCCCCAGCAGACACCGCGTGCAGGCCGCAGCCAGGCGGGCCCACCTTCTTACTGTAGACGCAAGCGGAGCCCTGGATCAACAGCGCTGCCTCGATGAAGTTCATTGTGGTTCTGCCTTTGTCAAAAGAGATGCAAATCTGGTCCAGCTGCGAGACACAACGGGGGCAGCGCGGTCTACACCCCTCCCGGCAACCCACCCCACCCACACCCTGCCCAGGGCCAGTGGCCCGAGGCGCCCGTCTCCACTTGCAGCCCTTCCGAACAGCTCTGGCTCTGCCTGGGGCTTGCCACCTGTCCATGTTTTTGGAGGGGAAAGAAAGGTCTTTGTGACTTCCCTGACTTCCTGTAACCTCTAAGGCCCAGCGTTTTGGAAGACGCAGGCCCTTATAAGAGACAGCCTCCCAGCAGCCCACCCCACCCACACCCTGCCCAGGGCCAGCGGCCCGAGGCGCCCGTCTCCACTTGCAGCCCTTCCGAACAGCTCTGGCTCTGCCTGGGGCTTGCCACCTGTCCATGTTTTTGGAGGGGAAAGAAAGGTCTTTGTGACTTCCCTGACTTCCTGTAACCTCTAAGGCCCAGCGTTTTGGAAGACGCAGGCCCCTAGGGTGCATGGCCCACAGAAGGCCGGAGCTACATACCAGCTCCTCTCCAGAGGCGCTCGCGCTGCACCCACCCTAGTCGGGGCCAGCTTAGCCAGACTCCAGTGGGAAGACCCACCCCAGGAGAAGGACGGGAGACCCTCAACGGTGGGGAAGAGAGAGGCAAAATGCTGGGGTCTCAATCCTTCGAGCAGAAAACTCAGGAAACAGTTCCAAGTACGTCATCCCCCTTCCTCTGCAACTCCTGACCCCCAGCCTCTCCTGAGCCCCAGTTCCCACCACCCCTTAAATCTGTGTCCACCGACCACATGCCAACAACCCCCAAACCCATCTAAATCAGCTCTCTCTAAGGTAAGAAAGAATGTTCTGGCAGCTGTGTGGAAAGCGAAAGGGGGAGAAGGACAGAACCAGAGGCAGAGGAGCGAGGGCTTCGGCGGACAGAAAGCGTTTGCAGCAGCAGACATGCGCAGCAGCAGAGGAGCAGAGCAAGCAAGCAGGTTCACCGGGCGTCCCCAGGCACCCCGCTCAACGCGGCTCCAGCTAGCACAGCTCTCTGCCTTTTCTCAGGAGACTGTGTGTTCAAGCAGAGGTCAGTCGTCAGATCAAGTGTCCATTTAACATTTATTCTGCACCCACTGTGTGCCAGGCATTCTATTAAGCAAAACGGAGAGAGAATGAAGATAGTTCCTGCCCAGGCAGAACTTACATTCTAGTGTGGAAAGACCATAGACACATTAGAGACCAGCTGAAGATGGACATTCTGAAATACAGAAGGTACTGTAACAGAGAGAGCTGTTTTAGACATGGCAGTCAGCTGACATTCAAACTGAGACGTACAGGACCAGAAAGAATCAGTCATAAAAAGAACTGGGCAAAAAAATTTCGCCATTGAGTACAGAAAACATATATGTGTGTGTGTGTGTGTGTGCATGCGTGTGTGTGAAGTGCAGCCAGGAATGAGCCTGGGTGTTGCAGACTGATTGGTTCAAAGAACAGGTGGAGAAGAGCCTAAGTTGCTCAGTCGTGTCCGACTCTTTGAGACCCCGTGGACTGCAGCCTACCATGCTCCTCCGTCCATGGGATTTTACAGGCAAGAACACTGGAGTGGGTTGTCGCTTCCTTCTCCAGGAGAAGAGCCTAAGACGAGGCTAAAACAGTGAGCAGAGCCAGATTCAGAGGAAAGCTTGGCCTCTATTCTGGGAGCAACGGAAAGCCATGAGGGGTATTAGGCAGGGCAGTGCCGCAGCCTGATCCTAATTGTCAAGGGTCACACTTGCTGCTGGGTGGAATGTGAATTGGATAGAGCCAAAAGTAAGAGTAGGGAGTCCAAGAATGAAGGTTTTAACATGAATGGGAGCCAGACTGTGGCCTGGATCAGAGAAAATGGGAAAGAGATTAACTGGAGTGAAGTTCTGGTGACATAGCTAATAGAAACCATGGGAGAGCTCATGTGCAGCGCCAGGTTTCCCGAGCTCTGAGCTTTCACTTTGAGGAACATTGGTGCCGTATACCAAGATCAGAAAGGCTGAGCTTTGAGAATGAAAATAAAGAGCGCTCCTTTAAATTGATGATCAATTCAAAAAAAACGGTGTTTTTAAACTGTGGTGTTGGAGGACTCTCAAGAGTCCTTGCACTGCAAGGAGATCAAACCAGTCAATCCTAAAGGCAATCAGTCCTGAATTTTCATTGGAAGGACTGATGCTGAAGCTGAAGCTCCAATACTTTGGCTACCCAATTCATAGAGCCGACTCATTAGAAAAGACCCCTCCCCAGGAGGAGAAGGGGACGACAGAGGATGGGATGGTTGGATGGTAGCACCGACTCACTGGACACGAGTTTGAGCAAGCTCCGGGAGATGGTGAAGGACAGGGATGCCTGGCGTGCTGCAGTCCATGGGGTCACAGAGAGTCAGACACGAATAAGCGCGTGAACAACAACTCCTCTAACTCTATTAAACCTGAGATGCTGGTGAGACATCTAAGCGAGAATGTCAAGATTAAGAAGCTGGATACGCAAACCAGCATCAGAGGAAAGGCCTGAAATGGAAATGTGAACCGAGGGAGGGGGTAGTAAATAAATAAACCCAGCAGTTGTCCTCATACAAGTGGTACTTAAAATCATGGAAATAAGTGAAGTGGTTTAGGGGAAACGTGTAAAAAGATGGCTCAGGGCACACCCTGAGGAATTCAACAGTGAGACTGGACAGGAGACAAACCCTGTTTCAAAGAAGAGGATGCCATCAACTCATCAAATGCTGCTGAGCTGAACAAGACGACTCTTCGGGTGACCCCTGGATGTGGTAGGAAGGAAGTCGTTATTGATCAACACAAGAGCAGTCCAAGCGGGCTGAGCAGTGCAAGTGAAGTGCAGAAATGGAGTGGACAGCTCTTTAACGAGGTCTGGACATACTGTCAGATATGAGGACGGGGTTAAATGCTGACGGTGGATCAGGATATCCCTCCTGCATCGTGACCCAGACCTCTGACACAGCCACACATGCACACAAATTCTCTTCTCCTCTATTACAGAAAAGTGCTGGTCGCCACTCACTAGGTCGATTTCAAGGCTCATTAACAGAAAGCGATCTCTAATGACAGCTCCAGGCTAATCACCTAAGGGATGATTTCGAGAGCCAAGAGACGGAGCTGGGAAAAAGCGAACGAGCCTGCGGATGAGTGCAGTCAGAGCGCCAGACGGAGGCGGCACGCGCCCGAGAGGCGGCAGAGCCCCGCAGCCCCCGCCCCGCGCCACTCTCCGGGGCCGCCCTCACCTCCTCGAGATATTCGCCCAGCTGGGCCGCCACGTCCACCTCCCAGTTCCTGGTGAGGTCGCGGATGGGCAGCAAGAGGTGGGCGAAGCGCGCCTCCACGTCCTCCATGTTCGGGAGGAGCCGGATCGGCCCGGGGACCGCAGCGCCGGCTTCCAGAGAGGCCGGTGCACTCAGCCCGCCACTACTTCTGGCGCCATTTTGCTGTTCCCGCCCAGGAAGATACGTAGCGCGCAGCGACGCGCGCACAACGTGACGCAGAGCGGCCGCCTCACGCCGGAAAGGGCGCAGGAAGCGCCGGAGGCGGGGCGTGAGCGGGGCCGGAGCCCACGGCTGCGGTGGGCGGGGTGGGGCTTGCAGCTGCGGCCGGCGCGGGGGCGGGGC
>SJYR01002254.1:571476-588148 GCA_006410655.1 Kobus ellipsiprymnus | reverse complement strand
GGGGGCGGGGCCGGGCGGAACCGGGATTTTTCCGGCCCGCCGCGTAGCGGACATGGCGGGCTCTCGGCTCCCGCGGCAGCTCTTTCTCCAGGGCGTGGCCGCCGTCTTCATGTTCGCCTTCGCTTCCCTTTACACGCAGATCCCGGGTGAGGGCGCCGAGAGCCGGGTGCCACCAGGCGGGACCCCCCCCCCACAACCCGGGTCCTGTGACCCCCTCATCTCCCCGCCCGACACTCCGCTGTGTAGGGGCAGTGAGGTCCAGGCCCGGATGCATGGGGTCGGGGGCTGCGGTTTGTGTCCTGCGAGCCGCGGGGGTGTGGGCCGTGGGCAGGCGTGGGCAGGGGTCATTTTCAGCACGGTTTTGGGTTCTGACGTCGGCGCGAGGGTCTGGAGGGTCTGCAGGCCTTGACTTGTCGTGAGGGAGAATCTGCCGGTCCCGATCTGGGTTGGGGAGGGCAGATCCGCAGGCCCTGGCTGGTGGGGGGAGTCTCGTCTCCGCGGGCCGTGTCCAGGACCTGCCCTGATGTGCCCTCCCGCAGGCCTGTACGGCCCGGAGGGCATACTGCCTGCCCGGAGGACACTGCGGCCCCAGGGAAAGGGCCGCTGGCAGCAGCTATGGGAGACCCCCACGCTGCTGTGGGAGGCGCCGCTTCTGGGGCTGGACACCGCCCAGGGCCTGGAGCTGCTGAGCCTGCTGGGCACCGTGCTGGCCCTGGGTGCCCTGCTGACGCGCCCGCTGCGCCACCCGCTGGTGTACCTGCTGCTCTGGGCCGCCTACCTGTCTGTCTGTCAGGCAAGTGGGGCTGTGCCGCTGGGACCCTTGCTTCCAGCTCCCTCCAGGCCCACCCGCCCTCTCCCCAGCCCGTGCATCCTGACCGCCCTTCTCCCTGCAGGTGGGCCAGGTGTTTCTTTATTTCCAGTGGTGAGTGAATGCTGGGTCCGGGGCTACAGAGGGCTGGGTGGGTGAGATGAGGTGGGAGGTGTTTGTCTCTCCCCGGAGGATCCCCTTAGGGGACCAGCCTTGATGGGGAGGAGGGCCTCTGTGCTATTTTTTCTCCCCATAGGGATTCCCTGCTGCTGGAGACGGGTTTCCTGGCCGTGCTGGTGGCCCCTCTGGGGCTGCCCCCCAACCACAAGCAGGCCCCCCAGGGCAGGCCGGGAGGGGTCTCCCCCCACGAAGGCCTCCCCTTCTGGCTCGTGCGCTGGCTGCTGTTCCGTCTCATGTTTGCCTCGGGTGTGGTCAAGCTGACTAGCCGCTGCCCCGCATGGTGGGGGCTCACTGGTGAGGGTCCCTGCCTGGATGTGCGGCAGTGTTGGGGGCTCTGCCCAGCCCTGACCGCCCACCTGTGCCCTGCAGCCCTCACCTACCACTACGAGACTCAGTGCCTGCCCACTCCGGCCGCCTGGTTTGCCCACCACCTGCCCGTCTGGCTGCACAAGCTGAGCGTGGTGGCTACCTTCCTCATCGAGATCGCGGTGCCCCCTCTGTTCTTCGCTCCTGTTCGCCGCCTGCGGCTGGCTGCCTTCTACTCCCAGGTTGATGGGGTCCTTAGCCATGAGAAAGACAAGCAGGACGTGACCTTGCTCTGCATTGCCTAGAGGGCTCCACTGGGGATGGGTGTCTGCTGCCGGGCAGTCAGAAGGGCCTCGTGGGCAGAGGAGCTCGTTAGCCTGGGGCGCGAAGGTGTGCCTGTGTGGAGGATGTCTGTCCTGGGAGGAAGAGCTGTGTGAGGCATGCCAAGCTTGGGTTTTCTCCAGGTGCTGGTGGGAGCCATCGAGGGGGTAAGCCAAGGCAGGGGAAGTGGAGTGGGAGAGCAGAGGCCAGGAGGTGACTCAGAGAACACAGGGACCTGCAGGAGAGCTTGGTGGGAGAGATGTGGAGGGCCCGGGAAGGGGGCGGCCCCGTGAGCTGAGTCCAGAGCCTCTCCAGGTCTTGCTGCAAGTCCTGATTATCATCACTGGCAACTATAACTTCTTCAACCTGCTCACCCTGGTGCTCACCACCGCCCTCCTGGATGACACACACCTGGCTGCCAAGTCCAGCACCAGCCGCCGCAAGAGGATGCCCAGCTGTGAGTGTGCGCCTGCCCCAGCCAGCCAGCCCTGCCGCCCGCCCAGTGGCCTAGCGCTACCCCAGCCCCCAGGCCGTAGACCCTCCAGCCCTGCCCCCAGCCAACCCGTGACTGTCTTGGCCTGCAGCCTGGCCCAAGGCCCTGCTGGCCACGCTGGCCCTGCTGCTGGAGTTGGCCGTCTACGGGCTGCTGGCCTACGGCACGGTGCACTGCTTCGGCCTGGAGGTGGACTGGGAGCAGCACGCAGTTCGTTCCAGAACCAGTGAGTACCAGCCGGGGGCCCAGAGGCTGCAGGCTGCAGCACCCTCCTCACCCCCGCTTCCTTCTGCAGCCTTCACCTTCCACCAGTTCTCCCAGTGGCTGAAGATGGTGACCCTGCCCACCATGTGGCTGGGCGCGGCCTCTCTGGCCTGGGAACTGCTGACCGCCCTCTGGAGGTATGTGGTGCAAGAGGGGGGGTGCAGCCGTGCAGGGCGGGCCTGACCGCAGTTCTGTCCCCTGCCCCCAGGTGGGTGCAGGTGCGAGGGGCGCTGCAGAAGCTCTGTGCTGGTGTGCAGCTGTCCGTCCTTGGCACTGCCACGGTGGCTTTGTTCCTGATCAGCCTGGTAGGTAGTCCTTTGGGGCTGGGGGTGGGGGCAGGAGAGGGCGGCGGTCATTGCTGAGCCTCGGCCTGCCTCCAGGTGCCCTATTCCTACATGGAGCCCTCGAGCCATGGGCGCTTGTGGACCGGGGCCCACCGCCTGTTTGGCGCCGTGGAGCACCTGCAGCTGGCCAACTCCTACGGCCTTTTCCGCCGAATGACGGGCCTGGGGGGGCGGCCGGAGGTGGTGCTGGAGGGCAGCTATGACGGGCACCAGTGGACGGTGAGGCCCTGCCCGGGGTGCCTGGCGACCCCACAGGCCTGGGTGGGGAGAGAAAGGGGAGCCAGCCGCGCTGAAGGGGACTCTGCCCGGCAGGAGATTGCGTTCATGTACAAGCCCGGGAACCTGAGCCGGCCGCCCCCCGTCGTGGCGCCCCACCAGCCGCGCCTCGACTGGCAGATGTGGTTCGCAGCCCTGGGCCCCCCCACACACAGTCCCTGGTTCGCTAGCCTGGTGCTCCGCCTGCTGCAGGGCAAGGAGCCTGGTGAGGCTGAGTCGGGGGCGGGGCCCGTGGGGCCCTGGGAGGCCTGAGGGGCCTCGGGGAGCGCGGACGTTGAGCCGTGCCCCTGCGCCCCCAGTGGTCCGCCTCCTCCAGAACCACACGCCCAGGTACCCCTTCCACAAGCAGCCGCCCACGTACGTGCGGGCCCAGCGGTACAAGTACTGGTTCTCGCATCCTTGGGAGCAGGGGTGAGTCTGGGCGCCAGAAGGGGTGCGGGGGTCTGCGAGCTGCCCCGCCTGAGCCCCCCATGCTGTTGCAGCCGGTGGTGGCGACGCCAGTGGGTGGAAGAGTTCTTCCCGTCTGTGTCCCTGGGGGACCCAGCGCTGGACGTGCTGCTCGGGCAGTTTGGCCTTCAGGTAGGAAGGAGTCAGGCGGGCTGGGGTGGGCTGCAGGGGCGACCCCGGCCCACAGGGACGATCCCCCGGGCCTTCCTCCATCCTGTCCTGCAGGACAAAAGCCCGCCGCGGGCCCGCGGCTCCGGCAACACCCTGAGCCAGGCCCTCCACTGGATACGGAAACAGCTGTCTCCCCTGGAGGCCCCCGCCCTGCTCTGGGGGCTCCTGGGGGCTGCGGGGGCCATCAAGGTCGTGCAGGCCCTGCTGGGCCCGCAGCCCCCGCCTCGGACCGAGGAGGGGAAGCCCAGGCCAGCCCCCCAGGACTCGGTGGCCGCCAGCAAGCAAGCTTCCCCAGCCCCCAGCAGCAGCAGCGGCTCCCAGACCCCCCGGCGGAAGAAGTCGCCGTGACCTGTCAGCCACGCGTCCTGAGAGGGTCGGGGTCACGCCTGCCTCTGGCTCTCTGCCGCAGGGCGGCCCAGCCACCGTGCCTTAGCCAGCCGCCGTGCAGACGCGGCTCAAGGTGCTGGCCTGTTGGGAGCGCCAGCCCTTCTGCTTTAAGGGCCTCCCCCAACCTCCACCACATCTGGTCCCAGGACACCCTCTGGCCTGCTTAGCGGCCCAGGAGGCCCGTGTGTGACCTGGCCCAGGGTCTGTCCCCAGACGTGGTAATCGGGGACCCTCGCCCTCTGCCCCCACTGCTGGGGTCCGACTCTGAGCCCCGACCCTGGCTCCTGCCACGGGGTGGAGGTGGGGTGGGATGAGGCTAACCTGCTGTGGAAAGGCGGGAAGACGGCCCGAGGTCTCCTCTACAGCAGCCTGCCTACGCGTCCGGACCCGTGAACCAATAAAGGCAGTTGTGTCTGACCACGTTCCTGCCGCTTCCTTCCCACGGGGAGCCTGAGGGCAGCCGGCCTCTCTGCCTCTGACGGAAGACGCAGCCCGCGTACGGTCCGGCTGACCGCTGAGCAGGTTCCTGGCGCCTTCTCAGTCTAGTCCTCAACATTCCCATCTATAAGATGGACACGAGGGCCCGGCCTGGTGCTGCCTGAGCCGCGGGAGCATGGCCCGGCTGCCTGTCAGCTCCACACGTCAAGGCTGTGAGATCGGTGCCGCAGTGTGGGACCTGGGGCCGAGCGGAGGTAGGGGAGTTGGCCCGAACACGGGCCCGCCCTGCTTCTGCCCCCACGTCCTCATCTCGGGGGCAGTGCAGGGTCCGCACGCTGCATCTCGCTTAGGCTGCATTGGAGGGGAGACGGGAGGTGGGCAGGGCTGGTGTAGACGCCCTGTCAGGGAACTTGTCCAGCCTCCAGCTGAGAGAGGTGGGGTGTGGGTGGGGAGAGGACGGAGGAGCAGAGGCCCTGGGCCAGGCGCAGGGCCGGCGGTTGGTGCCTCTGACCACTCCCAGGAGCGGGCGCTGAAGGTGCTGCTGCCCGGGTGTGGACGTGGCTCACCGGTGGGGGGCCACTGGCCCCGCCCTCGGCCTCTGCCCCTCACGCTGCCACCTCCCAGACTTCCGCATAGCCCCCCGATGTGCCAGCCTCCCCCTGCAGGCCACTGGGCCCCCTCCAACCAACCCAAGCAGACGGCGCCCCACACTCAGCCTGTGCCCAGTCACATGGGCTTAAGGGGTCCTGTAACCTGAGCCTTTGGGTGCTGTCAGACGTGACGAAGTGATCTGTATATGAGCTTGGCTTCAGAGCGTTCAGCCCTCTATATCCTCAGCTTCCATGTCTGCGGACTCAGCCTCGCTCAGATTGAAAATAATCAAAAAAAAGCATAAGCATTCCAGAAAGTTCCAAAAGGGAACGCTTGAATTTGCTGCACAATCGGCAACTGTCTACGTAGCGTCTTCCTGGCATTAAGTATAAGTAATCTAGAGGTGAGCTAGAGTATGTGGGAGGGTGAGTGTAGCTTTATGAAAGTACTGCTGCATCTATGTCAGGAAACGATGCCTGTCGTGGTTCCTGGAAGCAGCCCCCTTGGATAGAGGGGAGACTGCCGTATGTTACAGCTTGAAGACGGATTGCTTCTCTTAGGCTCCTAAGCCCAGCGTATGAATCTCTTGCAGGGGTTGTTTCGTGTTCCATGACAGCTTTGAGATACAATTCACAGACCATACAGTTTACCTGCTTAAAGGACTCGGTGGCTCTCAGATTCACAGGCTTGCACATCCATCACCATAGTCAATCTTTTATCATCTCAAGAAGAAACCCCATTCTCCTAGGATGGCATCTTCCGTCCTCTCCTTCCCATGACCTAAAAAACCACTAAGCTACTTTTTGTCTTCACGAGTGAAGGTGTTAGTCGCTCAGTTGTGTCCAACTCTTTGAGACCCCATGTACTGTAGCCCGCCAGGCTCCTCTGTCCCTGGGATTCTCCAAGCAAGAATACTGGAGTGGGTTGCATGCCCTTCTCCGGGGGATCTTCCCAACCGAGGGATTGAACTTGGATCTCCTGCATTTCAAGCAGATTCTTTCCTCTCCGAGCCATATGGGAAGCCCTTTTTTCTTCATCAGTTCAGTTGCTCAGTTGTATCCAACTGTTTGCGACCTCATGGACTGCAGCACGCCAGGCTTCCCTGTCCATCACCAACTCCTGGAGCCTGCTCAAACTCGTCCATCAAGTCAGTGATGCCATCCAACCATCTCATCCTCTTTCAACCCTTTCTCCTCCTGTCTTCTATCTTTTCCAGCATCATGGTCTTTTCTAATGAAGTCAGTTCTTCACATCAGGTGGCCAAAGTACTGGAGCTTCAGCTTCAGCATCCATCCTTCCAACGAATATTCAGGACTGATTTCCCTTAGGATTGACTGGTTTGATCTTGCGGACTCCCTTGGACTCTCAAGAGTCTTCAACACCCCAGTTGAAAAGCATCAATTCTTTAGTGCTGTTTTCTTTGTGGTCTAACTCCCACATCCATACATGACTACTGGAAAAATCATAGCTTTGACTATAACAACCTTTGGCGGCAAAGTAACATCTCTGCTGTCTAGGTTTATCAGCTTTTCTTCCAAGGAGCAAGCGTCTTTTAATTTCATGGCTGCAGTCACCATCTGCAGTGATTTCAGAGCCCAAGATAATAAAGTTTCTCACTGTTTCCATTGTTTCCCCATCTGTGTGCCATGAAGTGATAGGAATGGATGCCATGATCTTAGCTTTTTGAACATTGAGTTTTAAGCCAGCTTCTTCACTCTCCTCTTTCACTTTCATCAAGAGGCTCTTTGGTTCCTCTTTGCTTCCTGCCAGAATGGTGGTGTCATCTGCTTATCTGAGGTTACTGATATTTCTCCCGGCAATCTTGATGCCAGCTTGTGGTTCCTCCAGCCCAGCTTTTCGCATGATGTACTCTGCATAGAAGTTAAATAAGCAGGGTGACAATATACAGCCTTGCTGTACTCCTTTCCCAATTTGGAACCAGTCTGTTTTTCCATGTCCTTTTCTAACTGTTGCTTCTTGACCTGCATACAGATTTCTCAGGAGGCTGGTAAGGTGGTCTGGTATTCCCATCTCTTTAGAAATTTTCCAGTTTGTTGTGATCCACACAGTCAAAGGCTTTGATGTCATCAATAAAGCAGAAGTAGATGTTTTTTCTGGAACTCTTTTGCTTTTTCTATGATCCAACATATGTTGGCAATTTGATCTCTAATTCCTCTGCCTTTTCTAAATCCACCTTGAACATCTGGAAGATCTCAGTTCATGTACTGTTGGAAGTATAGCTTGGAGAATTTTGAGCATTCCTTTACTAGCATGTGAGATGAGTGCAATTGTGCAGTAGTTTGAGCATTCTTTGGCATTGCCTTTCTTTGGGATTGGAATGAAAACTGACCTTTTCAGTCCTGTGGCCACTGCTGAGTTTTCCAAATTTGCTGGCATATTGAGTGCAGCACCTTCACAGCATCATCTTTCAGGATTTGAAATAGCTCAGCTGAAATTCCATCACCTCCACTAGGTTTGTTCGTAGTGATGCTTCCTAAGGCCCACTTGACTTCTCATTCCAGGATGGCTGGCTGTAGGTGAGTGATCACACCATTGTGATTATCTGGGTCGTGAAGATCTCTTTTGTACAGTTCTGTGTATTCTTACCACCTCTTCTTAATATCTCCTGCTTCAGTTAGGTCCATATCATTTCTGTCCTTTATCAAGTCCATCTTTGCATGAAATGTTCCCTTGGTATCTCTAATTTTCTTGAAGAGATCTCTAGTCTTTCCCATTCTATTGTTTTCCTCTATTTCTTTGCTTTGATCATTTAGGAAAACTTTCTTATTTCTCCTTGGTACTCCTTGGAACTCTGCATTCAGATGGGTATATCTTTCGTTTTCTCCTTTGCCTTTCACATCTCTTCTCAGCTACTTGTAAGGCCTCCTCAGAAAATCATTTTGCCTTTTTGCATTTCTTTCTCTTCTGGATGGTCTTGATCCCTGCCTCCTGCACAGTGTCACAAACCTGTGTCCATAGTTCCTCAGGCTCTCTGTGTATCAGATCTAGTCCCTTGAACCTATTTCTCACTTCCACTGTATAATCGTAAGGGATTTGATTTAGGTCATACCTGAATGGCCTAGTGGTTTTCCCTACTTTCTTCAATTTCAGTCTGAATTTGGCAATAAGGAGTTCATGATCTGAGCCACAGTCAGCTCCTGGTCTTGTCTTTGCTGACTGTATAGAACTTCTCCATCTTTGGCTGAAAATAATAAAATCAATCTGATTTTCATATTGACCATCTATTGACATCTACACACGTCCATGTGTAGAGTCTTCTCTTGTGTTGTTGGAAGAGGGTGTTTTCTATGACCGGTGCATTCTCTTGGCGGAACTCTATTAGCGTTTGCCCTGTTTCATGCTGTACTTAAAGGCCAAACTTGCCTGTTACTCCCTGTGTCTCTTGACTTCCTACTTTTGCATTCCAGTCCCCTAGGATGAGACAGACATCTTTTTTTGATGTTAGTCCTAGAAGGTCTTGTAGGTCTTCATAGAATCATTCAACTTCAGCTTCTTCAGCATTACTGGTTGGGGCATAGACTTGGATTACTGTGATGTTGAATGGTTTGCCTTGGAGATGAACCGAGATCATTCTGTCGTTTTTGAGACTGCATTCAAGTACTGCATTTCAGTCTCTTGTTGTTGACTACGAGGGCTATTCGATTCTTCTAAGGGATTCTTTCCCACAGTAGTAAATATAATGGCCATCTGAATTAAATCTCCCCTTCTGGTCTATTTTAGTTCACTGATTCCTGAAATGTCAGTGTCCACTCTTGCCGTCTCCTGTTTGGCCACTTCCAGTCTGCCTTGATTCATGGACCTGACATTCCAGGCTCCCACGCAGCATTGCCCTGTACAGCGTCAGTGTTCACTCCCATCGCCAGTCACACCCACACTGGGCCTTGTTTCTGCTTTGGCTCAGCCCTTCATTCTTTCTGGAGTTATTTCTCCACTCGTCTCCAGTAGCGTGTTGGGCACCTACCGACCTGGGGGGGCTCATCTTTCAGTGTCATATCTTTTTGCCTTTTCATACCGTTCACTGGGTTCTCAAGGCAAGAAGGCTGAAGTGGTTTTCCATTTCCTTCTCCAGTGGACCATGTTTTGTCTTCATGGAGTTAGCTCTTCTGGAACATTGCATAAATAGAATCATACAATTTGCACCCTTACATGTCTGGCTTCTTTGACTTCACATAATATTTTCAAGATATATCCATATAGTAGCCTGTGGCCAAATAATATGCCATTGTGTGTTTATGCCACGTTCTGTTTGTCCATCGACCCATCAGTAGACCCTTATGTCGCTCTCACATTTTGGCGGTTGTGAGGAATGTTGCTGTGAACATGTGCACAAGTGTCTGGTGAGTCCCTGCGTTCAGCCCTTAGGGTGTACACCTGGAAATGGAGTTGCAGAAACACATGGGGATTCACATGTGGAGGAAGCACCAGACCTTTATCACAGAAGCTGCACCTTTCCTCCAGCGATGTACCAGAGTTCAGTTTCTCCACATCATCACTGATGCTTAGTATTCTCCCTTCATTAATAAAAGCCATCCTGGTAGGTAAGAAATACAAACACTATCCCAACTGTGATTTTAATTTGCATAAGAAAAGTGAAGTCGCTCAGACATGTCCAACTCTCTGCGACCCCGTGGACTGCAGCCTGCCAGGCTCCTCCATCCATGGGATTTTCCAGGCAAGAGTACTGGAGTGGGGTGCCATTTCTTTCTCCAGAGGATCTTTGCTTTTGCCTAATAGGGCTCCCCTGGTGGCTCAGATGGTAAAGAATCTTTCTGCAATGCAGAAGACCAGGGTTCAGCCCCTCGGTTTGGAAGACCCCTTGGAGAAGGGAATGGCTACCCACTCCAGTGCTCTTGCCTGGAGAATCCCATGGACAGAGGAGCCTGGGGGCTACAGTCCGTGCGGTCACACAGAGTCGGACACAACGGAGTAACTAATGAGAGTGAAAGTGAAGTCACCAGCCGTGTGTGGCGAATGACGTTGAGCGCGTTTCCACGTGCTTATTGCATTTGTATGTCCTCTTTGGAGAACTGTCGATCCAAGTCCTTTGCCCTTTTTCTTTGGTCATGCTGAGTGACATGGAGGACCCCAGTTCCCCAGCCAGGGACTGAACCCACGCCCCGTGCAGTGGAAGCAGGGAGCCCTAACCATCGGGCTGCCTGGGAAGTACCTCACACTGACCGGATTATTTCAGCTTCATAGTGAGTTTTGAAATTGGGATTCCCTGGTGGCTCAGACGGTAAAGCGTCTGTCTACAATGTGAGAGAGCTGGGTTCGATCCCTGGGTCGGGAAGATTCCCTGGAGAAGGAAATGGCAACCCACTCCAGTACTCTTGCCTGGAAAGTCCCGTGGACGGAGGAGCCTGGTGCAGGCCACTATCTATAGGCTTGCAAAGAGTCGGGCGCGACTGAGGGACTTCACTTTCACTTTTCACTGGAAATTGGGAAGGATGAGTCCTCCAGCTTTATTCTTCTTTTTCAAGATGTTTTGGCTATTTGGAATCCCTTGAGATTTTAGATTTTTTTATTTCCGAAAATCAGTGCCATTGGAATTTTCATAAAGACCGCCTGGACTCTGTAGGTCAGTTTGGTTGTACAGCTGGCCCTTCAGCAATGCCGAGGTCAGAGATACCGCCCTTAACCAGTCAGAAACGCGAGTCTAACCTAGAGTTTGCCCTCCACATCTGAGGTTCCGCATCCACAGGTTCAACCTATGAAGGGTTGTGTCGTGCTGTAATATGTATTTAGTGAACTAAAACCCACATGTAAGTGGGCCCGTTCAGATCTGAGCTGTTCAGGGTAAACTGTGTTGTCTTCTGAATGACAGTGTCCCAGGCCATGCACTTTCATTTTCTCTCTTTTAGCAGTCACTCTGAAGGGTTCCATTCATAAATTTTAAATGCCTAACACACTTAACTGCTCTACAAATTTAATTCGTTCTTTAACTGTTTAGTCACCTGACCTAACAATCTTTCCGAGATTCAAAAAAACCCATAAGGGAATAAACATACACGGGCAAGGAGCCAATCATTCTCTTGAAGGTCCCTTTACCAAGAAGAAACTAAGATTGATCAAGGGGAAAAACCTGCCGCAGCCTGGCCTGGTGAGGACGCCCAGTGCCTGGACCCCAGGCTGACGTCCAGCTTCAAATGCAGAGTCTAAGTGTGGCCAGAACGTGGGCCCTGGGGCTGCTGGGCAAGCACCGACTTTCTCTCCGTCTTGGCTTCCAGAAGGAGAGGTGGGCAGGGAGGAGCTGCGCCAGGCCCACGCTGACTCCTGGAGAGGCAGGCCCTTCTTGCAGCGGAGGTGCTCCCACACCCCCTCCTTGGTGCCCCAGCCCCTGATGACTCCGTCTTCCTGATTCACGCTGCCTCTGCACCCACACTGCGTCCCACTGATACGAGGCAGCCATGGTACCTCTCACCAGAACCGTGTGCTCACTGCAGGTGGGGCCACCCACAGCTGGTCCTTTCCTGCGCCCACACCACCTCCAGGCTGCAGCCGGACACCCACCCCTGGGCTCAGCAGTCCCTGCTCAAAACTGCGTCTCACACACTGAACGGTAAATTTAGTGACCCAAAGATGTCTGCAGGATGGCAAGCAAAGTACCGGTCGTGCTTGTTCCTGCTGCAGCCACGAGCGGGGCTGGGAGGGCCTCCCCACGCTCGCCGTCTGGAGGCCTGTGAGCCCTCGGCCCATCTGCGAGGGCACTGCCGTCTTCCACGGAGCCGGCTCCTGCTCGGCACTTCTGCGCGGCCACGGTCTCCAGGAGCTTGTTGCCCTCCTGGCCCCTCAGCCAAGCGCCAGCCGCCTCTTCCTCATGGCCACCCCTTCCCCCGCCTCCTCATCCAGCCTCAGGGCACTGCACAGCCGGCCTCGCCTGCCTCTGGAGCGAAGCCCTGCTTCCTCGGCAACCACATCCCACATCCAAGCCGGCACTGCTGCTGGGTCTCCGGCCGGCGGTGCCGTCGTTCCGCCGGATGATCGATCTGGGGTCGTGGGGCGTCTGGGGGCCTGCAGGCTCCAGCCTCCGCGTTCTGGCCTTGGTCAGAGGCCGTGCCGGGTGAGGTAGGGGATGACGGTGCCGGAGGAGGCACGGGGCAGGGTAGCAAATCCAGGCGGACGAGGGCCTGGTGGTGACAGATGGCTGCCGTCATCACAGGCGGTGCCCGTGGGGGTGGCCAGTGACTCCCCGGGAGGGCCGCGCCGTGGGCTCTGGGGCGGCCCTATTGATGGCAGGGCCTCCACTTCGGCCCCGAGGGAGCCCACAAAGGCAGCTTTGGGGGTTCTGCCAAAGGAAGTCACCAGGCCATCTGGTCTCACGCTCTTAAAAGCTATGGAGAACCCCAAAGAGCTTTTGTCTACGAGTGCTCTGTCAGTATTTACCATTGGAAATTAAACTAAGGAATTCTTTAAATGTTTACTTAGTAACATTATTTGAACGGGGGCTTAGAGGTTAAGACTTCGTGCTTCCACTGCAGGGGTGCAGCTTCGATGCCTGGATGGAGAACTAGGGTCCCACAAAACACGCAGTGTGGCAAAAAAAAAAGAAAAAAAGACCTTCTTGAGGAAAACTGACCTTTTAAGGCAGTGACCTCTCTGGGTGAAAGCAGCAGTGACCTCATGGTCCCCAACAGCCCAGAGATTCCAGGGCAGCTGGGCAGCCGCCAACCATGCCCTCAGGGCCGCGGTCTGGGCAAGTCACAGTTCAGGGCAAGTCGCAGAGTCGGGCAAGTCACAGAATGATCTCTTCCGGTCCAGGCTTGGTCCTGGGTTTCGGGAGCCGGACTCACCGCTGTCCTGTCTTAGGCCATCGGTGCCTGTATAAGCCACGGCCTTCCTCCAGCACCTGCCTGCCACCCCCGAGGGCTGGCCAGAGTAACTGAGGCTGTGATTATCTGCCCCACTCCTGTAGGCCACGAACCACCAGGTCTCCATTACCAGCAGGTGTTCCCAACTTTCAACCCCAGACAGGCCCAATAACAAATTCTAGATTCCTCTCAGACTCTTGCTGGCAGCCACTCTCTTAGAAGAAACTGGCTCGTTTAGAGGGAGGTTCAGTGGCTCAGCTGTGAAGAGCCCACCTGCAGTGCGGGAGGAGAATGCGCGGGACTTGGGTTGACCCCTGGGTCGGGAAGACCCCCTGGAAAGGAAACGGCAGTCCATTCCCGCACTCTTGCCTGGAGACGCCCATGGGCAGAGGAGCCTGCCCAGTGCAGTCTGGAGGTAGAGCCAAGCCTTGCCTCTGCGAGCTCTTCAGTGGCCCAGTGCCCTGAGGCCCCCAGCAGGACCGGCAACCCCTGGGTAGACTAGAACATGAGATCCCTGGCCCCCTTCCCAACTCTGGGGCCTGTTTGGAGACGGCCAGGTTACAGTCTGCAGGGCCACAGAGAGGCGTGGGGACCTAGGGTCCCCGGTGAAGGTGGCCACCCCTGCTGTGCACTGTGGAGGCCCCCCTTGGGTGATGACTTTGGGCCCAGACAGACAGTCAGTATAGCATCCCCCGCCCCCAGCTCTGAGGCTCTTGTGTCTCCTCCCCACCCCCCACCTCCTCGGAGACTTGCCTCCTCCCCACTCTCAGGAAGGCAGAGAGGCCGCACTGCCCACATGCAGTCCAGGCTCAGAGCCTTGGCCTGCCCCTGCAGAGCCGTCTGCCCCTCACAAGCCACCTAGGGAAAGGAGCCCCTTGGTGCCCTGCACCTCCGGGCCCGAGTTCACAGTCTGGGAGGGGCTGCAGCTGGGAAGGGGCCTGAGGCTGGCAGGAGGGCTCCAGGAGTGAGTGGGGAAGGGCCTGGGCAGAGCCGGTTTCATATGCGTGCGCATGCGCAAACGTGGATTTTACTGGCTATTTGGCTGCATGCAGGACCTTCTCTGAAGCATGCCTTGATCTTTAAGGCACATGCACTCACAGCTGCAGCTCGGCTCTCGGGCTCGAGTGCAGCAGTTCAGTTGCTCTGTGGCATGTGGTCCCCAAGCAGGGATCAAAACCCCATCTCCTGCAACCACTGAGCAACCAGGGAAGTCCCAGGCAAAGCCTCTGGCCACACTTGCCGGTCCTCTCCTGCTGCCAGGGCACTGCGGGGCTGGGGTGCTCAGGAGGGCTTTGGGCGGGAGGGGGGGGGGGGTCTCACTGGGCAGGGAGGCAATGGGCAGCGCCACCTCCACGGCCACAACCCGTGGACGTTCAAGAAGTGATTGGGTCTTCAGCCCGCAGCACGTGCATTTGAAATGCCACTTTCCCACTCCCTAAGTTCCTTGGAGAAAGGGCCAGTTCCACGTCCATGGCAGCCCCTGCCATGAGCTGGAAACGGCCCGCAAAGTGGCCTACATCCGACCTGTGAAACGTGTGCGCCATAGCCTCACTTGGGAAAAGCGCCTTGTGGCTATAACCATGGACCTTGAGATGAGGAGGTCGTCCTGGATCATCTGGGTGGCCACTGAGTGCCACCACAAGTGCCTTTATAGAGGAGGGTGGGCACACGGAGAGGCAGCAGTGTAAAGGCGGAGAAGACTCAGCCAGCCACGAGCCGGGTGCTGGGAAAGGGCGCCCTGGAAGAGGTGCTGCTGACGCCGCGACCTCAGACTCCTGCCTTCCAGGACTTGAGGGAAGAAACTTCTGCTGTTTTCAACAAGTCACCAAGTTTACGGTAGTCTGTTACAGAGACTCAGGAAATTAACAGTCTGGGCATCCTGTTACACCAGGTGGCAAGGCATCCCATCCCAGAGACCAGTTTAGGTCACCAGAAGGGCCCAGGAGCCCACTGCAAAGCCCTTCCCCAGCCCTGTCTGAGCACCAGGAAGGATAACAACTCATGGAAGCACAAATCCGCTGGATCTGTGTGTCCTTGATACACAACAGACAACTTGATTGTGTTCTAAGGGTGCTACGGAAGCAGCTCTTACAGACTGATTAAACTAAGAGAAAGGTGGGAGCACGTACTTCCCCTTCCTGCACAGACAGTAACCAAACTGGGCGGGGAGAGTCTCTCTCCGGCCGGTGGAGGGCATTCTCAGGCCCGAGACCACCACGCGGCCAGCTGACCATGCTGCGGACGGCGGTGTTCTCCGAAAGCCCCCGCCTCTAGCGCGCTCTGGCCCGAGTCAGACTCGAATCTGATTCAGCCTCCGCTCAGTTATCAGTCAGCAAGAAATGCCGAGGAAAACATGAAAAGATCCCAAGAGGGTGCAATCAGCGAAATCCTGACAGGAAGTTCCCAGACGGGTGAGCAGCCTTCCGCAGCGCCGCCGCGTGAGGGCGCTCGCTTGGCCAAGGCGAGGGCTGCCCGGGGGTCTCCTCAGGGGTCGCGTCATCACGGTCAGCCCGTGCGTTTACCACGGCGTTTCCTGCAGTCTGCTCTAGCCAGCAGACCCTTTGCTTTCTTTAGGGAGACTGAGCCCAGAGCAGGGGTCCCCCACCTCCAGAGCCGTACCCCAGTGAGTGCCCCGCCACACACGCCTCGGTCACCGCACAGGTCAGAATCACAAGTCGCTTCAGGATCTTTATTGCCAGCAGGGAGAGGGGCCAACTGGGCAGGCCGTGCAGGTGGGCCCGTGGGGTCCTCCGGAAGGGCTGCGGCGGCCGACAGCGTTCGCGACAGTGGCTGCGCCCGGGACGCCCAGCGGGTGAGGGGTGGGCGGGCAGTCACCAGCACAGGACGCCGGGACAGTACTTGTCAACGAGGCCCTGGTAGTACGGCCGCAGCGCGGCTACGTCCGGCAGGCTGGCGCTCTTGGTGTAGAGGTCGAACTTGCTGCAGCACAGGGACGGTGGCCGTGAAGCCCCGAGCCGCCCCCAGGCACGACCGTGACTGTGACCGCACCAGCCCGTGAAGCCCCTGAGCCGCCCCCAGGCACGACCGTGGCCGTGACCTACCAGCCCGTGAAGCCCCCGAGCCGCCCCCAGGCACGACCGTGGCCGTGACCTACCAGCCCGTGAAGCCCCCGAGCCGCCCCCCAGGCACGACCGTGGCCGTGACCTACCAGCCCGTGAAGCCCCCGAGCCGCCCCCAGGCACGACCGTGGCCGTGACCTACCAGCCCGTGAAGCCCCCGAGCCGCCCCCCAGGCACGACCGTGGCCGTGACCTACCAGCCCGTGAAGCCCCCGAGCCGCCCCCAGGCACGACCGTGGCCGTGACCTACCAGCCCGTGAAGCCCCCGAGCCGCCCCCCAGGCACGACCGTGGCCGTGACCTACCAGCCCGTGAAGCCCCCGAGCCGCCCCCAGGCACGACCGTGGCCGTGACCTACCAGCCCGTGAAGCCCCCGAGCCGCCCCCCAGGCACGACCGTGGCCGTGACCTACCAGCCCGTGAAGCCCCCGAGCCGCCCCCAGGCACGACCGTGGCCGTGACCTACCAGCCCGTGAAGCCCCCGAGCCGCCCCCCAGGCACGACCGTGGCCGTGACCTACCAGCCCGTGAAGCCCCCGAGCCGCCCCCAGGCACGACCGTGGCCGTGACCTACCAGCCCGTGAAGCCCCCGAGCCGCCCCCCAGGCACGACCGTGGCCGTGACCTACCAGCCCGTGAAGCCCCCGAGCCGCCCCCAGGCACGACCGTGGCCGTGACCTACCAGCCCGTGAAGCCCCCGAGCCGCCCCCCAGGCACGACCGTGGCCGTGACCTACCAGCCC
>SJYR01002254.1:556692-568422 GCA_006410655.1 Kobus ellipsiprymnus | reverse complement strand
GGGGAGGGGGCAAAGGGGACATTCCCAGAAGAGACGTCAAGGGTGGGGGCAGCCTTGCTAAACCGACTTGACAGGATTCCGTCCAGGGTGGGATTCTTGCTAACACTGGGCAAGGCTCAGGGGATCTTTGTCAGGCTCTGGGGCTGAGGCTCCATCTCCAGTCGGGGCGGAGATGGACTCACGGCCCGGGTCACCCGAGGGCCAGGCCCTGCAGGACACAAGCAGGACCGCACGGCCTGGAGCTGATGACAGTGTCGTCGGAGACAGGCTGAGCTCTGGAGAAGGCTGAGGCCACGGTGCAGTCTGGGCTCGGAGAGGGCAGGGGCCCACGGGTTCTCCACGTGGCTCCTCCTGCCCTCCTGAGAGTCAGCTGGGGGTGCTTGGCTGCCCGTTTGTTTAAAACAGCGGAGTGCTCTCAGCCCCATGAGCCACGGCCGGCATCCCTCGCTCTCCGTGCTCCTGAGGTCGGTTTCCTCTGCTCCTCCCACGGACGTGTCAGTCTCTTGGTGGGGGCTTGATGTTTCATTCGCTGTTTCTACAAGTGCTCTGCAAATATTTGCTTCAGGGATGGAGAGGGGATGCCAGGGGGGAGACCGGACCCATCACCCCAAAGCAGGTTGGTTGCTTGGACCGAGGGAAGGAACAAAGGGCCGCCGGCGGGTCTGGTTGAGGGCGGGAGACGGGACAGGACCGAGAGGCTCTGGCCTTGCGGGAGCAGCGGGAGAGGGTGGGTGGGGTCCCGGCGGGCGTCCCCCAGGTCCTTAAGCAGGCTGTCGGACAGGCGGCCGGGACATGGCCTGGAGCTTGGAGGCCATGTGGACACCAGTGTGATGCTGTGACCGTGGCAGGCGACCCAAGCAACACGGCCCGAGGCTCAAGGAGCCCCCGGGGCGGGGGCGCCGGGCACCACAGCCCTGGGGGCCGCCTAGCAGGCCGTGTCGCCTCGTGGAGGCGCTGTGTGGGCCGTGTTCCCTCCCGGCAGGCATCCGGCACTATACCGCGGGGACTTTGCCCCAGGGTCGGGCCGCGGAGGGTTTTGCCCAGCTGAGCTCCTAACTCTCTGACCCGGTCTTCCTGGGGCCTCCTCTTCCTCATCCCAGAGCCCGTCTGGCCCTCACGGCCCACCCTCCCTGCCCACTCTTCTGACACCCCTCAGTGACCACAGGCCTCTCCAGCCCCGGCAAGCGCCTATTCCAGCCTCCGCACGGCATCCAAGCTATTGTGGCTGCCCTCCGTCCACCCCGCCGCCGGGCAGGGACCAGCCCGGGCTGACCTCCCGTGGCCCAGTGGAGGGGAGGGGAGCCAGGAGCCGGAGGAGTCCGCACGAGGATGGGGAGCGCCCACCCATGGGGTGCCCAGTTCAGGATCTGTGGGCGGACACTCCGCTGTCCGCGGGCCCGGCCCTGGGAGTTGGTGGTGCTCCCTTCACTCGGCGGCTGAAAGGGTGACACGGCAAACGTCGGCAAATCAAGTGCTGCACGAAAGGTCTGCTGAATCAGGGAGCTCGTCCTTCGGAGCCCCTAGACCCGGGCGCCAGGACAGAAGGCTCTGGCTCCCAGCGGGTAACTCCTCCCCCAACCGCCAACCTGCCCACTCCAGACTCCGCCTCTGGCTGACTTGTCCACTGATAACCGGGTCTGGTCCCATCGGGTCCCCGCGCTGGGCAGGGGGGGCTCAGGGAGCCCCTGTGGCCTGCGGAGCCTGACCCTTGGTCGGCCACCCCTACGCACCTGCAGCTAAGGTTCTCCCAGACCATTCTGGGAGAACTGCCACCCCCACCCCACTCCCACCCTGCCCTGGGGTGCGGGAAGGGTGCTCTGCCTGGCCCCAGGACCCCTCCACTCTCTCCCCAGCTGCCCTCAGGGAGTGCAGGCAGAGGTCTCTGTTGCTACCCTGGACCCAACTGGAGCAGAGCAGCCCAGCCCTAACCCTACCATGTCAGGACGAGTGGCCAACCCAGAGTCCCTCTCTCCCGCGGCCCGGAGGAGGCCTGGTGTGCTCGGGTCCCTGACGTCTGCCCCATGTCCTCAGGCAGACCCTCTGCTCTGTGCCCTGTTTTGGCATCTATGTTGCCAGCCGCCTCCTCTCAGCCCGGTCCCCCAAGTGTTACCCTCTCTCAGTGCAGAGCCCCTGGGTGATCAGACCTGCTGGGCCCCCATGTGGGCCTCTAAGCCCACAGCGATTGGAGGCTGGCTGCTGCAGAGCGCGGCGGAGGAGAGTGGGGCAGGGGTGTTCGCCGGTGCCTGCACTGCCCTTCTAAGGGCTTCTCTCTGCAGGCGCTCTGGGCTGGGGGCTCAGCTGCAGCCCTGGGGATGGGGTGCAGCGTCCCAGCTGGGACAGGCCTGCCCCCCGGCTCAGCCATAGCTGTGGGGGCTGCTGGGGTCCACGGGGGCCGAGTCCCGGGGGCCGGCCGACCCGACGAGCTGCCACAGGCGGTGGCTGAGCTTCTGCGCCTGGCAGGTGCCCAGCGCACAGCCCACACGCAGGAGCTGGGCTCGAGGCCTGCGGGGACCCAAGTGTCGGCGGGGGCCATTGCGGAGAGGCTGACCCCTGGCAGGGGCCAGGCCGGCACTCTTCCTGGGCTGGAGGGCCTGGTGCAGCTTCCAGGCCGCGGGAAGGGCCGCAGGGTGCGCAGGCTGCGAGCCACTGGCAGGGGTCCGGGCTGGGGGCTCCCTGCACAGGGAGATGGAGGAAGTAAACCCAGTGGTCCAGCCTTTCAGGGAAGCCCACAGCTGTCCACAGCCTGGAGCACGGCCAGGGGAAGCCCACAGCCCCCAAGTCACTGGCCAGCGGGCCAGGGGAAGCCCACCCCACCCCACCCCCGAGGCTGGAGCACGGCCAGGGGAAGCCCACAGACCCCGCGCCATGGGCCAGCAGGCCAGGGGAAGCCCACTGAGCTCATGCCATGGGCCAGCAGGCCAGGGGAAGCCCACAGAACCCGCGCCATGGGCCAGCAGGCCAGGGGAAGCCCACAGAACCCGCGCCATGGGCCAGCAGGCCAGGGGAAGCCCACAGAACCCACGCCATGGGCCAGCAGGCCAGGGGAAGCCCACAGAACCCGCGCCATGGGCCAGCAGGCCAGGGGAAGCCCACAGAACCCGCGCCATGGGCCAGCAGGCCAGGGGAAGCCCACAGAACCCGCGCCATGGGCCAGCAGGCCAGGGGAAGCCCACAGAACCCGCGCCATGGGCCAGCAGGCCAGGGGAAGCCCACAGAACCCGCGCCATGGGCCAGCAGGCCAGGGGAAGCCCACAGAACCCGCGCCATGGGCCAGCAGGCCAGGGGAAGCCCACAGAACCCGCGCCATGGGCCAGCAGGCCAGGGGAAGCCCACAGAACCCGCGCCATGGGCCAGCAGGCCAGGGGAAGCCCACAGAACCCGCGCCATGGGCCAGCAGGCCAGGGGAAGCCCACAGAACCCGCGCCATGGGCCAGCAGGCCAGGGGAAGCCCACAGAACCCGCGCCATGGGCCAGCAGGCCAGGGGAAGCCCACAGAACCCGCGCCATGGGCCAGCAGGCCAGGGGAAGCCCACAGAACCCGCGCCATGGGCCAGCAGGCCAGGGGAAGCCCACAGAACCCGCGCCATGGGCCAGCAGGCCAGGGGAAGCCCACAGAACCCGCGCCATGGGCCAGCAGGCCAGGGGAAGCCCACAGAACCCGCGCCATGGTCCAGCAGGCCAGGGGAAGCCCACAGAACCCGCGCCATGGGCCAGCAGGCCAGGGGAAGCCCACAGAACCCGCGCCATGGGCCAGCAGGCCAGGGGAAGCCCACAGAACCCGCGCCATGGGCCAGCAGGCCAGGGGAAGCCCACAGAACCCGCGCCATGGGCCAGCAGGCCAGGGGAAGCCCACAGAACCCGCGCCATGGGCCAGCAGGCCAGGGGAAGCCCACTGAGCTCAGGGCTGGGGTTCTGGCCCTCAGCCGTCTCAATAGCCCATTCAAAGGCCGGGCAAGCAGCTGCCTGACCTCCCTGGGCTACTCTGCTCAGGACTAAGTTATTCCCTTCCCTTGGGGTGGGGGAAGCTGGGCAGGTGTGGGAAGCCCCTTAACCTCCCCGCCCAAAGCTGACCCTCCTTCCGAGGGGTCTGCTCTGCCAGTGGGGCAGTGGGCATGCCTTAGAAGGGCAAGCAAAGAAGAAGGAGCCGTCTGCCCCGCGGGGGTGCCCACGGCCTGGGGCTGGACTTAGCAGGTGAGCCCTAGCGGTAGACGCGGGTTTCCCCCAGTTCGGGGTCCTGGGGCGGCCGCGGGGTGGGGCCTTCCGGAGCATCTGATTTCCTGCCCCGGCAGCCAGGGTGGTCTGAGACCTGCTCACCTGTGTCGCGTGGGCGGTCGGCTCCGGGCCAGGCCGAGGGACAGCGCGCCTGGGAGCTGTAGGTAGAGGAGGCTGATGCAACCGAGGGTGACCGTCAGGAGCCGGGCCATGCGGGCGGGGCCGGAGGGGGCGGCGAGCCGGGCAGGTGTTGGGGGGCGGCCCCAGGCCCGCACTGCTTCCGCGGGCACCTCGGGGCGTAGACTGGAGCCGGTCGGTCAGTGGGCGAGGGTCTCCGACAGGCAGCGGGCGGGAGAGTGTCCGGCAGGTGGTGCGGGCGCCTCCTCCGTCACTTTGTGCCCAGAGTCCTGCAGGTGCCAGAGCCCCAGCACCTCCGCGACTAAATAGTCTCCCGGGGGGGCGGAGCCGGACGCGCCGGCTGGGCGGGGTCCCGCCCCTCCCCACCCGGACCCCTACTGGGCCGCTTCTGGAGATGGGCGGCGGGCCGGGCACCCCGAGAGCCAGCCTCGCCTCCGCCACCTTCTGATGGGAGACCCTGTCCCTGGGCCTGGAGGGGCCAAACTGTCCAGGGAGAAGGAGAGGGTGCTGCGGGGTGTGGTCGCAGGGTGGATCCCGCCCACCGCCCTGGGGCTTGCCCCCAAATTTCTGAGCCAGTGAGAGGCGGAGGCCAGGCCGGAGGAGATTTTGAGACCCCCTCCTCAATAGAGCGCCCAGCAGCTCTATTCCTGAAATCTTCACCCACGCCCCCACTGGGCTTCCCCGGTGACTCCGACAGTAAAGAATCCGCCTACAATGTGGGCGACCTGGGCTGGATCCCTGGGTTAGGAAGATCCCCTGGAGAACTCGGTGGACCATATAGTCCAGGGGGGCGGACACGACTGAGCGACTTTCACACATTTCCTCCCATCACTGAAATATTAAATGGTTTCTGCAAGGAATTTAAATAGGTAAGGACTCTTTAATTGCCACCCACTGTGGACTCCTTTCCCAGGCCAGGATGGGTGCTGTTTCCTTACTCTCTCGCGCGTGCATTTTTGGGGGGGGGCGGTGTCCTGTGTGTGCATTATATACGCACACATATCCATCCTCAGGCAAAACATCTGGAACCACAGAGCTTCAGCTGAAGCTCCGGACTGCGGCTACCTGATGCGAAGATATGACTCGCTGCAAAAGACCCTGATGCTGAGAAAGACTGACCACTGGAGGAGAAGGGGACAACAGAGGATGAGATGTTTACACAGCACCACAGACTTGATGGACATGAATCTTTACAAACTCCTGGAGATAGTGGGCGACAGAGGAGCCTGGCGTGTTACGGTCCACGAGGTCACAAAAGACAGACACAACTTGGCAACTGAACGGTAAGGACGACCAGCAGGGAGACTGCCACTGTTCCCCATGCCTGAGCCCACGCCGACGAGGGGGCGCCTGTGACTTCACTGATCCTTCACTGGGGGACAATCAGGTGATTTCCGGGCTTTCCAAGAGCAAGTACCCTGCTCTGTGAGCTCAAGGATGTGTCCCTACAGGATATACTTGCAGGCATGGGGATTCTGGCTAAAGGTGAGCCCGTGTTTGTGTTGGCAGGTGGAGCCAAACTGCTCTCCACAAGGCGGACGCGCTGTCAGCTATGACGGACTTGGTGCCAGGGTTCCTCACCCCTCTGTCCATCTGAGCGGGGACGGTTATCCCATCACGCCCCAGACATTTTTGATCGCCTGAGCATCTCTGCGTTCGTGTTTCCTCTTCTGTCTTCCCACCCCAATCTTGCTCACGCTGTGAGGTCATCGTAAGTGTCCTGATCACTCTCCCTGCCTCCTTCTGCACAGGCCATGGGAGCTCAACAAACACTAGCTGGATGAGTGAGCTAACAAGTGGTGGCCACCTCCGTGGTGGAGAGCTTGGTTTCTGTCCTGAGGCGGGTAAGGGAGCATCAGCGGGCATTCTTGCTTCTATTTGTTTATTTTCCCCGAAGGAGGGTGGGTGAGGTGATCACATTTACGTTAGAAAAGTGGGCTTCAGCAGGGAGGTCGGTCTGAAGCGCCGGCAGGAAGGACGCGGTGGGTGGGTGGAGGGGTCAGAGGCGCAGAGCAGGGGTGGGGGGCAGACGAGGGGAGAGTGGGGGAGGGGCCAGCTACCTGGGGGACCTGTGGGCAGGAATGTCTGGCTGGCCTCCAGTGTCCCGGCCGGGGCTGAAGAGAAGGCAGAGCTGAGCACCGTCTGGGGGGTTTTGGAGCTGGCACTTCTGCGGGAGGTGGGAGCGTGCTGGGCATCACTCTCAGCCGGTGCAGAGAGAGGCGAGAACCTGGAGTGGGAAGGGGACAGGCAGAGGCCCTGGGCGGGCCAGCCCCCCACCCCCTGCAGTGCTGCCAGGACCGTCCTTCCAAAACACAAGTGACCACATCCCTCACCCACCAGCAAAGGAGAACTGGCGTGTCCCCTGGTGGGCCAGCGCTGAAGACTCCACGCGTCCAGTGCCAGGGGTGTGGGTTTGATCCCTGCNTGTCTCTTATACACATCTAGATGTGTATAAGAGACAGGAGCAGGGGTGGGGGGCAGACGAGGGGAGAGTGGGGGAGGGGCCAGCTACCTGGGGGACCTGTGGGCAGGAATGTCTGGCTGGCCTCCAGTGTCCCGGCCGGGGCTGAAGAGAAGGCAGAGCTGAGCACCGTCTGGGGGGTTTTGGAGCTGGCACTTCTGCGGGAGGTGGGAGCGTGCTGGGCATCACTCTCAGCCGGTGCAGAGAGAGGCGAGAACCTGGAGTGGGAAGGGGACAGGCAGAGGCCCTGGGCGGGCCAGCCCCCCACCCCCTGCAGTGCTGCCAGGACCGTCCTTCCAAAACACAAGTGACCACATCCCTCACCCACCAGCAAAGGAGAACTGGCGTGTCCCCTGGTGGGCCAGCGCTGAAGACTCCACGCGTCCAGTGCCAGGGGTGTGGGTTTGATCCCTGCTTGGGGAACTAAGATCCCACAAGCTGTGCGGTGTGGCCCCAAATTTTTTCTTAATTTCTTAAATTTACTTTACTTATTTTTTAAAAGCTTCTCTCGATTTACTCGTTACTCTTGGTTGCTCCGGGTCTCTGTGGCTGCACGCGCCTCTCTCCAGTTGGCAGCCGAGGCTCCTCTTCCCTGCAGTGGTCTCCCTGGTTGCGGAGCACAGGCTCCCGGCTCAGCGGCCTCATCGCTGCGGGCTCGGGCTCAGCAGGCTGGCGCATGGGCTCGGTTGCTCCTCCGCGTGTGGAATATTCGCAGACCGGGGATCAAACCTGAGTCCCCTGCTTTAGCAGGTGGATTCTTACTGCACCACCGCAGAAGTCCCCCGTTTGTTTTTTTTTACTATATAAAGGAAAAAGAAATAAAAATTCCCAGTCTCTACATCAGGTGGAGGAAAGCCTCAGCAGTGTCCGTCTGCATTCTTCCTCTCAAAACACTTGCTGGCACCGAAGGCCTGGGTCCTGTTTCCCCCACAGCTCCTGGGCAGGGTGTCCTCTGGCATCAGGGTGCAGCCTGGGAGCTTCTTTCACCCCGCGGCTCCAGACTGGGTCAGAGACCCCTGTGATCCCACTGCCTGTGCGTGGCACATCTCCTGGCGCTTGCGGTCTTTAATGGTGCGGGCGCCGCTCCCCCGGGGGAAACCCACAGGCTTCCCCCACTGGTGCTCAGTGCAGAGCCACTTCTGGGGGTGACAGGCTGGCCGCCCGAGCACTGCTCGGCCATGGAGACAAACAAGAAGTAGCCCAGGGAACCGCAGGAGGCGGTCGTGCTGGCGGCCGTGGAGGCACGCTTTGGAGAGTTCGGCATGGGGCAGGAAAAGCCAGGGCGGCTTTGGCTGCATAGACACATCTAGTGAGGTTTTGCTTGAGTGTGTTAAGGTGGGAAAGACTGAGTTTGATCCTGATGGTGAGGATCCTAGAGAGGGAAAGATGAGGCGGGGGCAAACAGCCAGAGGTGAGTAGGGGGCAGGAGGGGCAGAGCCTCTGTGTAACTGTGGCGGGGGCGGGGGGTGAGGGCCAGACTTGGGTTGATGCAGGTCTGTTTTCTCTGTGAAGGAGGCCAGCAGGGCCATCTCTGAGACACTGGAGGGGGCACCAGAGGTTTGAGGAAACTGCAGAGTGAAGCACGCTGGCCAGACGCGGACTGGCTGGGCGGTGGGGAGAGCAGCGACCCACGTCACGCCGCACCAGCTGCTGCCACAGGCCTGGAGGAGACAGGTGGGCAGGACTGTGTGGCTGGGGTTTGCCAGCTGAGTACAGTGAAAACAGTTGGGGAGTGGGGGCGAGGGTGTTGGCAGGGTGGCGAGCACTGGAGCCATGCTAGGTGGGGGTGAAAGGACCAAAAGGGAGCCAAGGGGCCCCAAAATGAGAAGGCGCGCCTGCTGCGGGTGGGGAGGCGCAGACCCTCAGGCTCAGGGGAAGCACCCAGAGGGGGACAGGTACAGGGTGCTAGCAAGAAAGCTGAGCAGGGGTAGCATGCTCTAGAAGTGACCCTAACCCTACCCTTGACCCTGAAGTGCCTCTGAGACGGCTCAGGGAGTGGGCTTCTTGCAAACAGGGCCTGAGAGTGGGGGAATATAGGGGGCAGGGTCCCCACCGTCTCTGCAGGAGAGCTTGTCCTGGGCTCAGGGGCCAGGCCAGAGGGCTTGCCAGGGACACTGCCTGCCCATGCACGAGCTCAGTGGCGTGGCAGTGTGGTGGCCAGGACCTTTTGGGATAGAAGTGAGAAAAACCAACTTCAGACAGCTGGGGCAGAAAGGAGAGGTTCTCATCCCAGTACTCAACAGCAGCAGAAGAGGCTGTGACAAGGCCTGTGCCCGGGGCAGGGCGGGGGGCCCAGGGGTCTTCTCTTTCAGCCCTCTCTGGCTTGGGTTCTCGGGGCTCCCGCCTGCAAGGGGGGAGCAGGACCATCAGCAGTCTGCTCCTTCACAGGTTCTTAAAGCACCACACTCATCCAGAAACGAGCTCTCCATCCCAGCGTGTCAGCGGCAGCCCCGAGGCTCCCC
This sequence comes from Kobus ellipsiprymnus, assembly GCA_006410655.1. NCBI lineage: Eukaryota > Metazoa > Chordata > Mammalia > Artiodactyla > Bovidae > Kobus > Kobus ellipsiprymnus. The sequence goes on along the minus strand of SJYR01002254.1, from coordinate 559,149 downwards.
CCGCCGCATGGCGCCTCTCCTAGTGTCTGCCCGAGACTCTGAGTCCCCCCTGCCCATCCGCGTGGCCTGCGGGGCCCGAGGGCGGGCAGCGCTGCTGGGGTCCTCAGCAGGGCAGCCTGCTCCCTGCTTTTCACAGCAGGGTGTGCGGCGCACTGTTCTGAAGATCAGCCCTGGGGTTTCTTTGGAAGGAATGATGTTAAAGCTGAAACTCCAGTACTTTGGCCACCTCATGGGAAGAGTTGACTCATTGGAAAAGACTCTGATGCTGGGAGGGATTGGGGGCAGGAGGAGAAGGGGACGACCGAGGATGAGATGGCTGGATGGCATCACTGACTCGATGGACGTGAGTCTGAGTGAACTACGGGAGATGGTGATGGACAGGGAGGCCTGGCGTGCTGCGATTCACGGGGTCGCAAAGAGTCGGACACGACTGAGCGACTGAACTGAACTGATGTTAAGCGTTTCGCCTCACTGAGATGGGGAGAGCAGCGACCCACGTCACGCCGCACCAGCTGCTGCCACAGGCCTGGAGGAGACAGGTGGGCAGGACTGTGTGGCTGGGGTTTGCCAGCTGAGTACAGTGAAAACAGTTGGGGAGTGGGGGCGAGGGTGTTGGCAGGGTGGCGAGCACTGGAGCCATGCTAGGTGGGGGTGAAAGGACCAAAAGGGAGCCAAGGGGCCCCAAAATGAGAAGGCGCGCCTGCTGCGGGTGGGGAGGCGCAGACCCTCAGGCTCAGGGGAAGCACCCAGAGGGGGACAGGTACAGGGTGCTAGCAAGAAAGCTGAGCAGGGGTAGCATGCTCTAGAAGTGACCCTAACCCTACCCTTGACCCTGAAGTGCCTCTGAGACGGCTCAGGGAGTGGGCTTCTTGCAAACAGGGCCTGAGAGTGGGGGAATATAGGGGGCAGGGTCCCCACCGTCTCTGCAGGAGAGCTTGTCCTGGGCTCAGGGGCCAGGCCAGAGGGCTTGCCAGGGACACTGCCTGCCCATGCACGAGCTCAGTGGCGTGGCAGTGTGGTGGCCAGGACCTTTTGGGATAGAAGTGAGAAAAACCAACTTCAGACAGCTGGGGCAGAAAGGAGAGGTTCTCATCCCAGTACTCAACAGCAGCAGAAGAGGCTGTGACAAGGCCTGTGCCCGGGGCAGGGCGGGGGGCCCAGGGGTCTTCTCTTTCAGCCCTCTCTGGCTTGGGTTCTCGGGGCTCCCGCCTGCAAGGGGGGAGCAGGACCATCAGCAGTCTGCTCCTTCACAGGTTCTTAAAGCACCACACTCATCCAGAAACGAGCTCTCCATCCCAGCGTGTCAGCGGCAGCCCCGAGGCTCCCCCCGCCGCATGGCGCCTCTCCTAGTGTCTGCCCGAGACTCTGAGTCCCCCCTGCCCATCCGCGTGGCCTGCGGGGCCCGAGGGCGGGCAGCGCTGCTGGGGTCCTCAGCAGGGCAGCCTGCTCCCTGCTTTTCACAGCAGGGTGTGCGGCGCACTGTTCTGAAGATCAGCCCTGGGGTTTCTTTGGAAGGAATGATGTTAAAGCTGAAACTCCAGTACTTTGGCCACCTCATGGGAAGAGTTGACTCATTGGAAAAGACTCTGATGCTGGGAGGGATTGGGGGCAGGAGGAGAAGGGGACGACCGAGGATGAGATGGCTGGATGGCATCACTGACTCGATGGACGTGAGTCTGAGTGAACTACGGGAGATGGTGATGGACAGGGAGGCCTGGCGTGCTGCGATTCACGGGGTCGCAAAGAGTCGGACACGACTGAGCGACTGAACTGAACTGATGTTAAGCGTTTCGCCTCACTGAGACCGGGCTCCCGAGTGGGGCCAGAGCCCTCCTCAGGCAGGGAACCCCAAGGGCAGGCCTGGCTGGGCCCCCTCCCTTGCCAGGAGGGCGGCGTCCGGGACGTCCCAGGGCCCTTCCCAGTCCCGGAGGCCCGTGCGCAGGGCTGAGCCTTCGTCTTCCTCCGGGCTGACAGCGCGGGCGAGGAGACCCTGGGAGCCGCGCGGACCCGAGACTGAGAGCGCCAGGGCAGGGCCCGAGCCCCCACACCCTGCGAGGGCGCCGCGGCCGCGGGGCGCGCTCCCACCCGGGCCGAGCGGGCCTGCGACCCGGAGCCGCCGCCGCTGTCACCGCCTGGGGGCGGGGAGACGCGGAGTCCCGCCCCCTGGAGCGCAGCCCAATAAGGGCGCCCCTCTTCGGGCTCCTCCCACCCGGGGCGAGGCCCAATGAAGGGGCGCCGCTCCGTGCCACGCCCTGCCGGGGGCGGGGCGAGGGCGCGCAGGCGCACGGCGCGGCCGGGTGGGCCGGCGGGCTGGGAAGATGGCGGCGCGAAGCCTGGCGGCCGCCGCAAACCTACCCCGGGGCGTCCGGGGCGCGCGGGCCGGGGCCGAGGCCGGGCCATGAGCGCGCCGCCCTCGCGTGCCCGAGCCGCGGAGCCCGCCCGCGCCCCTCGCCATGG
>SJYR01002254.1:465532-510394 GCA_006410655.1 Kobus ellipsiprymnus | reverse complement strand
GGGGCCCAGAGGCCGCGGGCCGCGCACGGGGGCGGGGCCGGCCGGGCCGCAGGCCGGAAGCAGGGGGCGGGGCCGGGCAGCGTGGGAGGAGGACGACCGCGTGTGATGGTCAGTCTGAGAAGAGCAGCACGCCTGGAAACAGTGGTGACGGCTGTACCACAATGTGAGCGATGAGCCACACGAGTGACAGTTACTGCGGCGGTGTATCTCACGTTATATACGTACGTTTTGCCAGAATCAAAGTGAAAAGTGGGAGAGAGAGAATCTGCTTTGGAGGAAGGGAGCGGAAATGAGGCCTTTCCCAGCCGCCCTCTGACCCATGTCTGAGCTCCACGGTCACAGCAAAGCCCAGGGACGTCGCCTGAGGCAGGCGGTCCTTCAGACCCAGTTCCAAGGCGGCTCCTTGTGGGAGGACGAGGAGCGGCTCTCCAGGCTGTTTTAGGCTGAAGAGCTACAACATTCTGAGGCAGAATCGAGAAAGGGGAGGTCTGTTTCCCCACCGCCTCTGCCTTCAGGGCAGCCCCGTGTGAACCGACACTGAGTCAGGGCCTGGGGGCAGGACATGTCTCTGCGCAGCCTCCCCTAGGCGGGCCTGGCCCCGTTCCTGACAGGCGCCCGCGGCGCACTCACCAGCAGCAGCCCCATGGTGCCGAGCCGGCAGAGCTCCTGGTTGATGCCGGGTGTGCCTGTGCGCAGCAGGGCGGCCACGAGGCGGGCGCCGTGCAGCCGCGCGCTGCCCAGGGGCTCCTCCAGCACGCCGACCGTGGTCAGGATGGCTGCTTTCTGCAAACACAGAGGCACCGCCAGTTCAAGCCTGTGCCCACCTGTGGGCTTCACTCAGCTCGGGAGCCACTGCTGTGCGGCGTGGCCTAGCCGGGGAGGAGCCCTCAAGGTGGGCTGCAGGAGGAGACAGTGGTCGGCCAGGTGAAGAGCCTCAGCGCTTCCCTCAGGGCTCCCAGAGTGGACCCGGGCAGGCCGCTGCTGCTGGGAGCCCGGGGCGCCCGGTCTCAGCCGGCCAGCACGGGGGCGGGGGGGGGGGACCTGAGCTCACAAGGCAGAGGAGGCTGATGACAAAGCTGCCTCGTGACAGGGTCACCCTGCACGCAGCCCACCGTTTCATTAGCTGAATGTTCCAGAATCCGTGCCTTCACAGGCCCTCCTTTCCAGTGGGAAGAGACCAAAGCAGGTTGGTAAACAGGACGAGCAGTACAGACGGTGCTGAGGAGGAGACCCAGGGAGAGGGGGGCGGCCACCCACCCGCCCCGCCTCTCCCTGGCTAAGCTGAAGGACCAAGGGGGCGAAGAAGTGGGCCTTCCTCAGCGTCACCAACTCTGCCCAGAGCTGCTCAGGGCAGCTAAGGGTCTCCCTGGGGACCCCCTGACCCTTGGCTGGGAGTCCCCCACACAGAGGCCAGGCCTACAGTGTACCTGGGCCTTGGGCAACCCCTTATCAGAAGGCAGGAGTCATATGGGGGTCAGTGACCTGCTCTACTCCCAGGCCTCCCGTAAGAGAAGATGGACACTCAGCAGATGGGGCCTGAGTGTGTCCACCACTGCGGGCAGCGCATGCGGCCCTCGCCTCGCCAGCAACCCCGCCCACAAGGCCGCCTCTGCTCAGGACGCCTACCTTGGGCGGGCTGAGCAGAAGCTGGTGGAAGTCCTTCAGGCGCGGCTCGATGCCGCGCAGGACACCAGGGCTGATGGCGCACAACCTGTCCAGTCCCTGAGAGCACGAGTCCAGCGAGCCCTCTGACCTGTGGACCAGAAGCGGCTGGACGCAGGGACCCCCCCGCTCGTCTCCGGGGGCGCTGCTAGCTGCACAGGAGCGGGGCGGGCAGGCCGCGGCGTCACAGCCCGATGAGCTCGGCTCCCTGCCCCCGCCTTGAAGCCCCTCCTGCTGACCCCTCCTCGCCTAAGACACAGACAGGACTGGCCACACGACCCCTTTGGCTTTCTTACGTAAACACTGTTTCCAGTGTTTAAATACACGAAAGGATAAAAATACCAAAGAAAGCTAGCAGCCGTCTCTTCCCAATGGCCCTACTGTCCCTGTGCCTCCACCACAGGACGACTTCCTGTGCGAAGGGCCCAGCCTCCCTGGGCTCATGCAAGTAAAACATCAATATTCTGCTTGCTGAACCAGAGAAAACGATGATAACATCATAATTCTAATTTTAGGTAATAAATATGTATTGGGTACCAGAGTGAGAAAGAGAAACTGCCAACAATCTCACCATTGAAACTAACTCAATTTCTTGTCATTTTCTGGTTTTCTCTTTCTTTAAAAAAAACGGCACAGGCTGCAGTGAAGCCCCTCCAGAGCAAGGACACGAGGGGACCACAGTCTCCCTGGGGGTCAGACGCCAGCAGCGCACGTGCCACAGGCACACCCACGCCCACACGCCACAGGGACGCACGCGTGGACAAGCACTGCAGACTGGAGACGGGGTTCCTTCCGGCTGAGATGGGAACGTGACTGACGGCGAAGGTCAGAGGAGACTTGGCCACTGCCATAGGGTTTATCTTTCAACGAGAAAAGGATCCCCAGGATTACCTGTGTAACTAAAAATGTTAAAAACGCAGACCGCACACCCCAGCCGCTGCCCTGGGCCTCAGGCCACTGAAGGGGCAGCTCTTCCCTTTCGGGGGACACTCACCCCGCCCGCCTGGGCTCCAGCAAGGTAAGTAACACCTGCGTCCCGCTGACGAGGCAGAGCTCGGTCTGCACTCCATCAAACATGTTCCTCAGCAGCTGCTCCACGCACTCCTGCCTGTAGGACACGCACGAGGTCACGGCCTGGTGGGCAGACACACAGACCCCACCCCCACCAAAGGAGCAGCACCCCAAACCCCAGAGGGGCCCTACTTGGGGCTCAGGCTGAGCACCCAGGGTCCTCAGGACACAGCTGCCCCAGGGCCCACACTTCCTGGACCTGCCAGGAGACCCCCAGAGACCCCTCCGCTGAGGAAGAGGCCCATCAAGGCAACCCTGGGTCGGGGCGAGCTCCTGAGAAGTGATCAGAGGCAGCGGCGCCCCCAGCCCCCGCCCCCAGGCCCGCAGCGCTGCGGCCCACACTCACGACTCCAGCACCGTGAGGAGGGGGTCTGGCTGCGGAGCCTCCAGCAGCTGGCTGCCCTGCTCCCTGCCCAGCCGGACGATGTCACAGAGCGTCTGGGAAGCGTTGGACTGCCTCTGCAAGATGGGAACGTAGAGCCGCCCTCAGGGCCAGCCTCTGCCCATAGAGTGCAGCCCTGGCCGCCCCTCAAGAGTGCGCACTGGGCCTTGGTGGGCAAGTGCGCCCCACAGACCCTGCTCCAGGCCTCTGCTTTAGGTTAGTGAGTGGCTGTTAATACACAGGGTGAGTCCCGCGATCTAATGAAAACAGGGAAGTTGCTACAGAGAACACGAAGGACTCAGCTTTTCTATGAAAATATGGAGCCCCTGAAAACGCAGGTTCTTTGACTCGGGGCATTGCCAACTGTGTGGGATTAGGCTACGGAGCAGGCGAACAGGATCAGAGGAAGACTCAGCCGCAGGCTCCGGGCAGGCAGCATCGCATGCCCAGCCCTGACGTGCGCAGCACAGGGCATGGGGCTGCAGGACGCATTCTATGGCTCTTTCAGGCAAACGAGAGCAGCCTGGCACCGCCAGGCCTGCGGAGGGGCCAGTCGGCGGCCAGCGCTCACCCCAATCTGGAGCCCAGCAACCCCTGCCCACTGCCTAGTCAGATGCGTGGGCCACACGGCCCCACATAGCACAGCCAGGCAGCAGCCAAAGGCGAGACACGAGAGCACCGCATTCTGCAAAGCACCGAGAGTGTGCGTAGCCGCCCCAAGCGGAAGATGCCTCCCGCGCTACACCCGACACCCACAGGGACACCACAGGAGAAGGGGGGCCACCCCACAGGCTTCCTCAGGGCTCACGCCCCTGGATGCCCCCCTTGGGAGCAAGACGCAGCCAGGGAGGACCGTCCCCGAGGGGTGGCTGGGCTGGAGGAGCACAGCTGTGAGCTGCCCGCGGAGCGGGGGTGCGGAGCCGAGGCAGCCTCGGGCAGCAGCCCTCAGGAAACTCAGTCCTGCCAAGCCCCCAGGGGCGGGTCCTGAGATGGTCGCAGTCTTGTGAGACCCTGGGCAGAGGACCTGTGACCCTGGCCCGTAAAAACGGAGATTAGAAAATACTGTTACAAGCAATTAGCGTTTGGGGTGATCTGTTACTGACCCACAGATAGCTAACACAATTCTATTCAAACTTTTTTTTTTAATATGTATGCTTTGTTTTAGAAAAAAGCTGTCTAGAAGTCAGTGCCTGATTAAAGGAAGAGGAGAATTTGTCAGTCTGCATCTGAGGAGGAGTGGCCTGCCCTCAGACAGTGCTGGAGAGCGCCTGCGGGCGCTCTGAGCCGAACTCCCACCCCAAGGTGGCTCCATGAGCCCCTACTCACGTCTTCATCCTGACTCGGATGGATCAGCTCCACGAGTCTCTGAATGGTCTTCTCTTCATTGAGCCACTGACAGGGAAACGGAGGCAAGTCAGCGACTGCTCGCATCCGACTGAATGGAAGGCAAGCCCAGGCTCTATCGGCGTGCGCCCAGCAAGCACAGCCAGTGGCCGGGTTCTGGAGTGCCCAACGATGCCAGGAGGGGAGGCCCCGTCCGCGCGCCTGCGGTTCACTCGAGCACACGCAACTCTCTTCCCAGGAGCCCCTGCCGGGGCCTGGGGGTGCGCTCCCGCACACAGCCCGACTGCTCCCGGCAGCACTTGGGCCTTCCAGGGCAGCCCGCTCCTCCACGTACTTCCTTATCCACCACAGGCACAGCGTGCCCAGGGCAGGGCGCCCGCCAGCTTCTAACGACGCTGACATTCACGCTGTGCAGACCAGGCCACAGCAGCGACTACAGTTCACTCTTGGTGGGCGGCCGCTCCGCAGGGAAATGAGCTACGGACCTACGGGTGCCAGCTGTCGATGGCGGGAGCCGGAGCCTGGCCAGGAGGCCCAGCGGCCTACTCGCCTCACTTTAGATTAGACACAGCCTGCCAGCCGGCAGCTGACAATGACTAGCACAGACCTCCTGGGCTCTCCGGCTGAGCACCCTCTCTTTTCTGGGAAGCCCAGCGAGCTGTGGGGGGTGCCTCACTGCAAGAGCGTCAGGACAGACACAGGCACGGGCGGCAGGACCGACAGCAGGCCAACTCCAATCTGCACGACCTCTCTACGTGAAGTCCAGAAGGCGAGGGCTTCCTCTCGGGCAGGCGCCTGGATGCAGGACGAGCGCCCAGCAGAGCCCTGGCAGGCCCCTGGAGGGGAGGCGCAAACAAGGCAGCCCCCTTCTGCTCTCTGCTCATGAATGGACCGAGGCAAGACAAGAGAAAAGGTGCAGAGGACAGACTCCACCTCAAACACAAGCTGCCATGAGAACCTCTGAGGGCCCAGCCAGGAGGGGAGGTCCTGCTGGGTGGAAAGCCAGGTGCTGGGCACCCCAGGGCTGCTCCGCCAGCCCCCGCCGCCCTACGCCAGGTGCTTAGTCCACATAGCTGCAGACTGCACACGCGGGGAGGAGGGGCCACACACTCACGTGCAGTACTTCCTGCCGGAGCCCCGCAGGCTCCACGCAGCTGACCAGGCGCAGCAGCAGGTCCATGAGGGCCGACGTGCCTATGTGCTTCAACACCAGGCTGATGAACTTGTCCTTCTTCCTCAGGAACGCAATCACCTGCAACAGGATGGACCCTGAGAGGCGAGCAGGGCAGGCCCTGGCCTAGGAAACACTGTCCTCCCCCGAGAGCTACCACGGAAAGATGCATTTCCAGCAACACTGAGCAGAAACAGTGGAAAGACGTGGGAAGACTTGTAAGAAAGATGCCCTCAGTGACAGGCAGAGACCTGAACACAGACAAGTCCAGGAGGCAGTGGGGAGCCTGAGAGGACCCTAGGCTGGCAGAATTCCCCCATACTGAGCCTGGGCACCGATGGGGCCCAAACACCTGAGTGAGCTGGCACAGTGGCCACTCCATGTGCACTGCCCCAGGCCTTCCCAGAAGAGCTGACCAGTGCAGACAGAGCCGACAGCCCCCGACACGAGTCACAAACCCGGGGAGCCGGAGGCCCCACAGACGGCAGAAGGCACAGGACGGAGGCTCTGGAAAAGGAGGGTGGAGGGGCGGCTGGCAGGTGGCCAAGCACAGATGGCCAGGAGGGACCCACGCAGAGGCCTCCGTGGCCACTGAAATAAGGGGCCTGCGAGTTCAGGCCCCTGCACTGAGGCAGACCCAGGGCTCTACCGGGGCCATGGGGACACGCGGGAGGCAGGGGGTCCCAACCGTCCTCATTCTGGAAGTGAAGCGGGGAGGAGAGGAAGCAGGAGGAAGAGAGGGAAGAGAGGCGATGGGGAGCAGGGGGGCTGGTATTTGAAAAAAGAGAAGCAGGAGGCAGCAGAGAGGACTCCAGGAACACCCCTGAGCACCTACAGACACTGTTACAAGACCGTGTCAGGAACAAGTTTGTGCCAAATTCTGTAACTTTGAAAAGATACATTTCTTTGAGAAATGCACTTAAGTGAACTGACAAAAAAAACTGGAGTTCTACAGTGTCAAAAGAAACAAAATCTATAATTAAAAGCCTCCCCATACAGAAAACTCCAGACTGCAAGGGCTTTACTAGAGAATTCTGTCAAACATTTGAAGAAATATATCCCAATCTTATACAGGACTCCCCCTGCATAAACAGGGGAACATAAAGTGAGAGAATATGCCCCTATCATTGTATGAGGACATAAAATCTTGATTCCAAAACTTACTGTGGGCACCTTAAGGAAAGGCAGTGATGGAAGGGCCCGCTGCGGTGCACTCTGCTCGGCGCTCTAGCAGCCCGGGCAGGGAAGGATCCGAGGGAGGTCCGCGCGCGCACCCTGCTTTGCTGTGCCCCTGAGACTAACACAACACTGCAAACCAGCTGCCCCCGATAAAAGCTTTCTTCAAAGGAGACTGCGAGCCAGCCCCACTGGTGAGGACAGATAGAAAACTCTTAACAAAAAGCAACATGAAAAAAAGTACCATGTATCACCGTCAGGTTGAATGTATTCCAGGAAATCGACAATTATTTCAGTGAAGTTTCTCAATAAAAAAGATACTGCTTAGAACAACATGAAAATATAAAGCCCCTAAGAATAAACATAACGAAAAATATTTAAGACTGATACCCTGAGAACGAGGTTACTGAGAGAAATTTAAAAAGCCCCAACTTCTCAGCTTTTTACTACAGTGCAAAAGCAGCCACAGATAACAGGCAAGTAAGTGAGAGCAGCTAGGCTTCAGAAAATTACTTTTACAAGAACAGGCGGCAGGTTGGCTTTGACCTGTGGGCCGTAATTAGCCAACCCCAATCTATACGCAACACAAGAGAATATATAACAACACAAGAGGAGACTCTACACACGGACCTCACCAGATGATAAATATCGAAATCAGACTGATTATATTCTTTGCAGCCAAAAATGGAGAAGCCCTATACAGTCAGCAAAAATAAGACCAGGAGCTGGCTGTGGCTCAGACCATGAACTCCTTATTTCCAAATTCAGACTCAAATTGAAGAAAGTGGATAAAACCACTAGGCCATTCAGGTATGACCTAAATCAAATCCCTTATGACTATACAGTGGAAATGAAAAATAGATTTAAGGGGCTAGATCTGATAGACAGAGTGCCTGATGAACTATGGACGGACGTTCGTGACACTGTACAGGAGACAGGGATCAAGACCATCCCCATGGAAAAGAAATGCAAAAAAGCAAAATGGCTGTCTGAGGAGGCCTTACAAATAGCTGTGAAAAGAAGGGAAGCAAAAAGCAAAGGAGAAAAGGAAAGATATACACATTTGAATGCAGGGTTCCAAAGAATAGCAAGAAGAGATAAGACAGTCTTCCTCAGCGATCAGTGCAAAGAAATAGAGGAAAAGAACAGAATGGGAAAGACTAGAGATCTCTCCAAGAAAATCAGAGATACCAAGGGAGCATTTCATGCAAAGATGGGCAAAAATAAAGGACAGAAATGGTAGGGACCTAACAGAAGCAGAAGATATTAAGAAGAGGTGGCAAGAATATACAGAAGAAGTGTATAAAAAAGATTTTCATGACCCAGATAATCACGATGGCATGATCACTCACCTAGAGCCAGACATCCTGGAATGTGAAGTCAAGTGGGCCTTAGGAAGCATCACTACAAACAAAGCTAGTGGAGGTGATGGAATTCCAGTTAAATCAGATTGATTATATTCTTTGCAGCCAAAGATGGAGAAGCTCTATACAGACAGCAAAAACAAGACCGGGAACTGACTGTGGCTCAGATGATGAATTCCTTATTGCCAAATTCAGACTGAAATTGAAGGAAGTAGAGAAAACCACTAGACCAGTCAGGTATGACCTTAAATCAAATCCCTTACAGTGGAAGTGAGAAATAGATTTAAGGGACTAGATCTGATAGACAAAGTGCCCGATGAACTATGGACGGAGGTTCATGACATTGTACAGGAAACAGGGATCAAGACCATCCCCAAGAAAAAGAAATGCAAAAAAGCAAAATGGCTCTCTGAGGAGGCCTTACAAATAGCTGTGAAAAGAAGGGAAGCAAAAAGCAAAGGGGAAAAGGAAAGATACACCCATTTGAATGCAGAGTTCCAAGGAATAGCAAGGAGAGATAAGAAAGCCTTCCTCAGCAATCAATGCAAAGAAATAGAGGTAAACAATAGAATGGGAAAGACTAGAGCTCTCTTTAAGAAAATTAGAGATATCAAAGGAACATTTTATGCAAAGATGGGCTCCATAAAGGACAGAAATGGTAGGGACCTAACAGAAGCAGAAAATATTAAGAAGAGGTGGCAAGAATACACAAAAGAACTGTACAAAAAAAATCTTCGCGACCCAGATAATCACGATGGTGTGATCACTCACCTAGAGCCAGACATCCTGGAATGTGAAGTCAAGTGGGCCTTAGGAAGCATCACTACAAACAAAGCTAGTGGAGGTGATGGAATTCCGGTTGAGCTATTTCAAATCCTGAAAGATGATGCTGTGAAAGTGCTGCACTCAATATACCAGCAAATTTGGAAAACTCAGCAGTGGCCACAGGACTGGAAAAGGTCAGTTTTCATTCTAATCCCAAAGAAAGGCAATGCCAAAGAATGCTCAAACTACCACACAATTGCACTCATCTCAAACGCTAGTAAAGTAATGCTCAAAATTCTCCAAGCCATGCTTCAGCAATACGTGAACCATGAACTTCCTGATGTTCAAGCTGGTTTTAGAAAAGGCAAAGGAACCAGAGATCAAATTGCCAACATCTGCTGGATCATGGAAAAAGCAAGAGAGTTCCAGAAAAACATCTATTTCTGCTTTATTGACTATGCCAAAGCCTTTGACTGTGTGGATCACAATAAACTGTGGAAAATTCTGAAAGAGATGGGAATACCAGACCACCTGACTTGCCTCCTGAAAAATCTGTATGCAGGTCAAGAAGCATCAGTAGAACTGGACATGGGACAACAGACTGGTTCCAAATTGGGAAAGGAGTATGTCAAGGCTGTGTATTGTCATCCTGCTGAGTTAACTCCTATGCAGAGTACATCACGTGAAATTCTGGGCTGGATGAAGCACAAGCTGGAATTAAGATTGCAGGGAGAAATATCAATAACCTCAGATATGTAGATGACACCACCCTTATGNGACCACCTCACCTGCCTCCTGAGAAACCTGTATGCAGGTCAGGAAGCAACAGTTAGAACTGGACATGGAACAACAGACTGGTTCCAAATAGGAAAAGGAGTACGTCAAGGCTGTATATTGTCACCCTGCTTATTTAACTTCTATGCAGAGTACATCATGAGAAACGCTGGACTGGAAGAAACACAAGCTGGAATCCAGATTGCCGGGAGAAATATCAATAACCTCAGATATGCAGATGACACCACCCTAATGGCAGAAAGTGAAAAAGAACTAAAGTGCCTCTTGATGAAAGTGAAAGAGGAGAGTGAAAAAGCTAGCTTAAAGCTCAACATTCAGAACACTAAGTTCATAGCATCTGGTCCCATCACTTCATGGCAAATAGGTGGGGAAACAGTGGAAACAGTGTCAGACTTTATTTTGGGGGCTCCCAAATCACTGCAGATGGTGACTGCAGCCATGAAATTAAAAGACGCTTACTCCTTGGAAGGAAAGTTATGACCAACCTAGACAGGATATTAAAAAGCAGAGACATTACTTTGTCAACAAAGGTCCGTCAAGTCAAGGCTATGGTTTTTTCCAGTGGTCATGTATGTATGGATGTGAGAGTTGGACTGTGAAGAAAGCTGAGCACTGAAGAATTGATGCTTCTGAACTGTGGTTTTGGAGAAGACTCTTGAGAGTCTCTTGGACTGTAAGGAGATCAAACTGGTCCATCCTAAAGGAGATCTGTCCTGAATAGTCATTGGAAGGACTGATGTTGAAGCTGAAACTCTAATACTTTGGCCACCTGATGCAAAGAGCTGACTCATTTGAAAAGACCCTGATGCTGGGAAAGACTGAGGGCAGGAGAAGGGGACGACAGAGGATGAGATGGTTGGATGGCATCACCGACTCGATGGACATAGGTTTGGGTGGACTGTGGGAGTTGGTGATGGACAGGGAGGCCTGGCGTGCTGTGGTCCATGGGGTCACAAAGAGTTGGACACGACTAAGCGACTGAACTGAACTGAAAACAATAAAGCTTCTAAAAAATAATACAGACTATCTTTCTGATTTTGAAGTAGATAAAAAGTTTAACGGACAAAATAAATAAAGTTATGACTTGCACTACATGAAAATCAGATTCTCTGTTCATTAAAAAGGCAGAATTAAGAGAAAAAAACCAAAAAAGAAAAACCCAAAAAACCAGCAAACAGAGCAGGAAATGATGTTTGCAACACAAAACCAACAGAGGGAGAACTCCCTGGCAGCCCAGTGGCTCAAACTTGAGATTCCACTGCCAAGGGCATCGGCTCAATCTCTGGCCGAGGAGTAAAGAGCTGGCGAGCTACGTGGCACAGCCGGAAAAGCATCAGAGGACTTGTGCCCACAAAACAGACAATCCCTACAAATGAAGAGGAAACAGAGAGGCTGGAAGAAAACGGGCAAGAGATCTCACACAAAAGCTGTCCAAATGGCTGATTAATATACAAAAAGGTGCTCATCCTCAGTAATCCCCGAAGTGATGCAAATTAAAACCACAATGCTGTTATCTGCAACTATCGGGAAAGCTGAAGTGGACCGAGGGGCCACACTGAAGGCTGGAGAGGAAGTTCAGCGGCAGGGGCCGTGCCGCGGGGACTGTGGACGCCCCAAGTGCCTTCCCCGCAGCCGCGCACGGCCACCTGCCCTAACACCAGGAGAGAGGAGGGCCTCACGCGTCAGACTCTCACCGCAGTGCTTACAGAGCCGACGCGCTGTCTGGGGTTCGTCCTGAAACTGCGCACTGGGGACGGTGAGCAGGGGCAGGGGATGAAAGAGCGACACGCCGGCTCCTGGAGCGGGTGCCGGGCACGGGCGCCTGCACATTGCGCGGCCGTTCCGGGACGTGTGCGGTGCGCGGCGCCGAAGCGGGCCACAGCGGTGTGGGGCAGGCGCACACGTCACTCCCAGAAGAACTGCGCTCCAGCTGCATGAGGCGAGCTCACCCCGCGCTCTGCAGGAACCTACCACTGGGCATGCCTTTTCTGTTCTGGCTGCACCACATGCTTACAGGGTCTTAGTTCGCCAGCCACGCCGCCTACAGTGGACACACAGAGTCCTAACCGTTGGACAGAGGAGAACTTCCTTTTATTTGTTTTGAAATAATAAGTGCCCTAGACACAAAGAAGTGACCCCCAGGTGGCACCAGTGGTGAGAAGTCCGCCCATGAATGCAGGAGACGCAGATCCCACCCCTGAGCCAGGAAGGTTTCCCAGAGAAGGAGATGGCTCCCACTCCAGCATTCTCGCCTGGAAAATCCCACGGACAGAGGAGGCTGGCTATAGTCCATGGGGTTGCAGAGAGCTGGGCACGCCTGAGCACACAGGCACGGTATAAACAGACACCCGACTCCCACACAGATGCAGCAGCAGGAACCCTACGGCCCCAGCACGACCCAGGCGCAGCCTGGCCCTCACAGTGGGACCGGCCAGCGAGAGGACAGGCCGGCCTCGCCCGGGGCCCTGTGCGCGCGGGAACGGCGCAAGCGCTGCTGCTCCAGAGCAGGCCAGCGGCCCTCTCTCAGAAGACAGCTTCTTCACCCACCCCAGCTCCCGCAGCAGCTCCCAGTGGGTCCCTCGGAGCAGGCAGAACTCGCCTCCACGTGACGGCTGACGGCACGCTCAGCACCAGCCAAGCCTCCCTCCCAAATCACACAGGCTGGGCAGATGATTACCTGCTCAGATTTTCTCGCAATGAGATTACCAATGGTCTTGCTGAAGAAACTGGCGAGCAGAGGATTGAGGGGCGGCTCACGGTCCAGGAAGTTGTAAAGAACGTTCAGCAAAGTCTCATCCCCTCCCAGCCTGTCGTTGATTTGTGGCACGTCGCACGTCAGTAGCTCGCAGGCTGTGTTCGGGTATCTGCAGGGGCACAGAGCAACAGCTGGGTGTGAACTGGACTTCTACACTGCTCAGGAAGCTGCTCCACAGTCTTGTCTTAGGAAGCAGCTCCACAGGCAAAAACCAAAATGGCTAGACCTCGCAATAGAATAAAAAGGTGATTATTCTGTGACCAACCAGCATTTTTTACTAGAAGCTCAACGTTTAATCATCCTTTCTGCTGGTTCCTGATACCCTCATCCTGACATCCTACGTTTTCAGACTCCGTTTCTATTTTCTATGGACCCTCTTGTAACCTTCCGGCCTCTCCTCCACCCTCCACTCGCCCGCCAGGCCTCTCACACACGTCAGGTCGTCCTTCCCTCTCCACACCCTGCTCACCCCCAAACACCGACCAGCACAGACCCGGCCTGTTCCCAGACTGAAGAGGCCCCGCATCGCAGCTCGGGATGCAGCGCCGGGGCGCACTGTATGCCGGTTAGTGTTCAGAAATGCCGTCTCACTGCACCTCACTGCTGACTACGCTGGCTATCTTGCTGTCCACACTGTTCGCTGAACCCAGGGTAGGCAAGGCATGAGTGGGGAAGCTGGAAGAAAGCTCAAGGAGCCACAGGAATGGCAGACGCATTTACTCCCTCCTGACTGGCACGGCCGCCGTAGCAGCAGACACACGGTGGTCTCTCCTCTTGCTGGTGACCCAGCGGACAGTCGTAATGCAGCCGTGATGCAGCCGTAACCCGGAGGCCAAGGCTTTTCAGGTGGAGCTTATGTATGTTTACAGAATACAAGTGGCCCATGGCCAAGTGGGTACCTCATGCCGTGTGTGTGCAGTAAGTGACTTCAGCTGCTACACAACCGTGAGTTTACAAAACCTGGGGGACAGGGCTGGGGTGAGAGAGCCTGACCACCGCCTTTCTGGCTAATTGGCTACTTCCCTACAAATATCAATGTATGCTAAAATGTATTACTCCTTTGATGAAAATGATCAGACACAACCCAGTCCTGGTCCCAGCATGTGTCACCTCGTACCACTGTGCTCCCTGCCCGACCCTCTCGCAGACACGGGGCCTGGACAGGCCTACCAACGCCCTGCAGCACCCAGAGCCCGCCCGCCACGCAGTGCAGTGATAAGGCCCGGCCCCACACGCTGTGTAGCCTCAGGCATGTGACTGGGCCTCTCTGAGCCTGAGCTGCCGCCGGCAAACACGGGGGCTGAGAGCCCACCCTCCCCAAGGCTGTGCACGAAGCAGAGCAGAGCCTGGCCCACGGTCAGCCCTGGATCAAGGTCAGCCGCAGTGACCTCCAGCTCCCGGAAGCCACCCAGATGGCCCCAAACTAAGGCGCTCACTGGAGGGGTCTGGGGTTCAGAGGTTCCAGAGGAAGCAGCTGAGGGCGCGCGTGGCCCACTGAGTGCAGAAGGGGCGGGAGCAGGGCCGCCAGTGTGCCTGCGGGCAGGCGCCCCTGTCAGCCCGGGGCAGAGGCCCCACAGGCCCAGACGACGCCTTCCAACTGGGTGCTGGAGAAGACTCCAGAGAGTCCTCGGAGAGCGAGGAGACCAAACCAGTGAATCACAAAGGACATCAATCCTGAATACTCATTGGAGGGACTGACGATGAAGCGCCAATACTTTGGTCACCTGATGTGAAGAGCTGACTCGCTGGAAAAGACCTTGATGCTCGGAAAGATTGAGGCAGGAGGAAAGGGGACGACAGAGGATGAGACGGTTGGATGGCACCACTGACTTGACATGAGTTTGAGCAAGCTCCTGGAGATGGTGAAGGACAAAGAAGCCTAGCGTGCTGCAGTCCACAGGGTCGCAAAGAGTCAGACACGACTGAGGGGTGAACACACACACCTCCCCCAAGTCACGCAGGGCAGGTCCAAACAGTAGCTGACAGGGGAGGGAGGGGCAGTGAGGAAGCGATGGCACAGCCCTGGGGCAGGGTCCTCGATGCTGCCCCCTCCTTCAGTCGTGTCCTCCTCTTTGCAACCCCAAGGACTGCAGCGCGCCACGCTTCCCTGTCCTTCATCACCTCCCAGAGCTTGCTCAAACCCATGTCCATTGCGTTGGTGATGCCATCAAACCATCTCATCCTCTGTCGTCCCCTTCTCCTCCTGCCTTCAATCTTTCCCAGCATCAGGGACTTTTCCCAGTTAGTTGGCTCTTCCCATCAGGTGGCCAAAGTACTGAAGCTTCGGCTTCAGTGTCAGTCCTTTCAATGAATATTCAGTCTTCATTTCCTCCAGGATTGACTGGCTGGATCTCCTTGCTGTCCAAGGGACTCTCAAGAGTCCTCTCCAACACCACAGTTCAAAGACATCAATTCTGCAGCACTCAAACACAACTGAGCGACTTCACTTTCACTTTCCACTTTTATGCACTGGAGAAGAAAAATGGCAGCCCACTCCAGTGTTCTTGCCTGGAGAATCCCAGGGACAGCGGAGCCTGCTGGGCTGCCGTCTGTGGGGTCGCACAGAGCTGGACACGACTGAAGCGACTCAGCAGCAGCGGCCTTTTTATTGTCCAGCTCACACAACGTATACATGACTCCCGGGAAAACCACAGCTTTGACTAGACGGCCCTTTACAGGCAAAGTGATGTCTCTGCTTTTCAATATGCTTTGTAGGTTGGTCACTGCTTTTCTTCCAAGGAGAAAGCATCTCCTGCTCAAGGGACACACACAACAATACCTTTGAGCTCTTCAGTAGAAGAACTAAGCTCCCCCCACCCACCCCCAGACGGACGACAGTAACTTCAGGCTGAGTCCAAGATTCCTGGAGCTCTGCCCTGTTACCTCACCACCAACCAAAGAGAAGAAGCACCACATCCCACAGCCCTCACCTCAAATTTGCCTATAAGCTTCTCCCCTAAAACTACTGGGGAGTTCGGGGCTTTTGGGCACTGATACCAAGCAGGGCTCTCTGGGTCTCCCAGGCAAGGAGGCCTTTGTGTCCCCCATTTCCTTTAGGCAAAGCATCAACTCTTGGCTCAGTAGTAAAGAATCTACCTGCTGACACAAAAGACGCAGGTTCAATTCCTGGGTTGGAAAGATCTCCTGGAGAAAGAAATGGCAACCCACTCCAGTATTCCTGCCTGGAAAATTCCATGGACAGAGGAGCCTGGTGGGCTCTAGTCCATGGGGTCCCAAAGAGTCAGATACGACTGAGTGCGCACACACAGCCTTCTTACAGACAAGACTGCAGCTTCCATGTCCTTCTTTGCGTTCCAAAAGGCAGAACAGTTACTAATCAGAGCAACGGCAGCCAGGAAACCACGTGAAGCAAGACTAAAGGGCCCAGAGAGGCCCATAAAAGATTAGGAGACGACCACCCGAGGCTCTGCACACAGACTCTGGCCTTGTCAGCAACCCCACTGCTTAGAAACCGCAGAAGAGAGCAGGCAAGACTGTTGCGGCTCTGGTCCTTATCGCAGACCCCTGCCTGACTGCACCATCGCTCCCGACTCACCAGGAGGTGGGGGCACAGTCCCTGTGGCATTCGCCCATTTAGTGTTCCCCTTTTGCCTGGCAAAGTAATAAAGCCATTTCCCTGGCGGCTCAGACGGTAAAGAATCTGCTCTAATGCAGGAGACCAGGTTTGATCCCTGGGTCGGGTAGATCCCCTGGAGAAGGGAATGGCTACCCACTGCAGTATTCTTGCCTGGAGAATCCCATGGACAGAGGAGCCTGGTGGGCTATAGTCCATGGGGTCGCAAAGAGTCGGACACGACTGAGCGAGTAACATTTTCACTTTCTTTTCCTTCTCCTCCACAACTCTGTCTTCATATTTCTGTTTGGCAATGGTGCACAGACAGCCAATATTTTGGCACCAGCACAAGCCACTATTCTTGCTTAGCCCCACAGTAAAACACATTTCTCTGCTCCAGCCTCTGACGTTTCAGTTTGGCCTCACGGTGCTTCAAGCATAGGAGCCTGTGTTCTGTAACACTCAGAGGCCTGGATGCAAACAGCGGTCCCCAGGCAGGCAGAGGGCTTGCTGCAATAAGACTCCCTGGTTTTGCTCGCTTTGTTTTGTATTTATCTATTACTACTTTCTCCCAAATACTTTGACTATAAAGTTCTCCGGGATTATCAGTGCCACTTCTGAGATCTCCGTCCTGACCCAGGGGAGAAAGTCCTGGGAAAACTGCAGAGTAACAGAGTTAGAAAGGCCCTAGGAGGCCCCTGAGGAAAACTGGGGCCTGCGGCATCAGACCTCTCAGCAGCAGGGCTGGAGTCAGGAAGAGAAGGTGTGAGTGAGCTGTGTGGATGTCTCTGTGAGCACAGTCTGCCCTGGCCCTGGAAGCCCCGCGGGGCCCCTCCCTCCGTCAGAGCCGCCACCCTCAGCGGGCGGCTGTGAGGGACTCAGGACGGGAGTGCACAGGACACTGCCGAGACAGCCGCAGGGCAGGTCAGAAGAGCGCCGGCGAGCCCAGACCCCGCACCTTCCCAGGCACAGAGACGCTTAGTCCGCGACGTGAGTCGTCTGGCCTTCCTTAATGAACAGCAATCTTCTGAAGCTCTGACTACCTGGTCTTTGTTCGAAAAACTCCTACACATCTTGGCTCCTCACTCGCCTCTTCAGAGGCATCCCTGAGTGATCTGGGAGTCCTCTCCCCAGGGTTTAAAGTCTTCAGAGAGTCTGCCAAGTAAAACATAATTCTCAGCTTTTAAGTCGTGCCCTTTTTTTCAGTTGACAAAAACAACCCTGGAGTCTTCAAAACGACAGGAGAACCATGTCCAGCCCGGATGTGACCCGGCAGAGCCAGCCCGAGAGAAAAGAGTGCATTCAGGAGGCTGTCAGAGAACAGAATTCACTTGGGGAAGCAAGTGAAAGAGAGAAAAACGAAACCCAGGAACACAGGAGGGGGCCACAGCAAGAAAAGCGAAACCCAGGAACACAGGAGGGGCCGCAGCAAGAAAAGCGGAACCCAGGAACACAGGAGGGCCGCAGCAATTACCGGGTGAGCAAGCAGAGTCCAGGGCCATCACGGCAGAGGCGCCCGGCCTCTGCACGCCTCTCTGTGGCCTGCCCGGCTGCTCCCCAGGCGCTCCCCAGGGCTTGCCGTCCTCCTCTGCACTGCCCTGCAGTATGGGGTGGGGGTGCAGGGAGCCCTTCCTGGGCTGCTGGGCCCAGCCCTGCTCCCCACAAGCACGCAGGTCTGTGACTCGGGAAGAGGAAGCCCTCCTCCACCCATCGCCATACCACCGCGTCAGAAACAACAGTGTGAGCTTGGCATCCACCTGCGGACTCTTTATCATCTCATTTCTCAAATGGTCCAAAGCGCGGCAGGCAAACTGCAGGGGAACCTTAAGAAAGAGCCAGAAACATCCTCGGGAATTTTGGGCCAGGCCCGGCCCCGGGCTGCTGCAGCACAGGGCCTTACCTGCACGGAGCCCCTCTGGCATTAGCAGAGCAGCCGACCACTCAGGGTGGCCTCCTGGGCCTCGCAGCTCAGAGGCACCTCGACTTCCCAGACAGATCTCCGCATAGCCCGCCCGTAGCCAGCGGGCTGGCGCAGCCGTCGGGGTGGCCACAGGAGCAGCCGTCTGGAGGCTGAGACGAGGGGCTCCTGCCCGCCGCGCTCACGCCCAGCTCACCGGGCGCTGCTGCACACCCCGAGGGCCACGCGGAGGGGCTCGACAGAGACCCATGGCTCAGAGCCTGAAACAGGTCCAATCTGTACCCTCGGCACCTCTGAAAAATAATCCTGACCCCACACCCTCCTCCAGCTACTACCTCATCCATCTACCCAGCCTATTTCTCTTTTCAAAAAGGACATTTAATTTTAACTAAAAGCAAACAAATCTTTAATAAGCAAGTTAATTTTAAAATTAACTTTTAAATTTAAAAAGTTCTACTTTTTTTAACAGGTGACATGCATACATGCTTTAACGACTTGGCATGACCAGGCTCCCGAGGAAGAGGCCCCACCCCACTCACAGGCCACACTGCTGAGACGGTCACCACAGCCTCTTGGCACCTTCTCTACTATTCACCTCCATGTTTCCAAATACAACACAGACGCCTTCAGCAACTGCAGATGCCATGAGCCGCCCTCCTGCGCGGCGCCGGGGCTCTCACATCATCTGGCCCGTCTGCCCCACTGCCCTCTCCCCGCCTCCATAACATCATACCACTTCTTCATTAAATCCCTATCTGGGGCTGCCCTGTTTGTGTACACGTGCAAACACTGTCCCACCTGCTTACTTGTGCGTGTCCCTGCCCAGGGCGGCAGGTTTCCTTGTTGCCTTGTGCTCACCAACTGCCGATCTCCAACTCTGAGTGTAAAGCTCTCCTGGTCTCTCCTGCCGCGCTGGGACCCTCTACCCAGAAGCACAACCAGCCAGCCCTCCTCCCCTCCCACTGCTGCCAGCGCCTCAGACAGAAGACCCTCGCTCGGGCAGCAACAGGACCCACTCAGGAGCAAAAGAATTAGAGGAATGGGGTCACTAACAGCGACGCAGAGATAAGACCAGGCACGTCTCAGGAGATGGCCTAACGGCCTCTGACGCGCCACAGTGGCAGCCCCGCGGCCCAGCTCCTCCACGAGCAAGCCCTGCCTCTCTCTGGAGCGCTCCAGTCAGACGGGTATGTGGACCACAGCCCTGACGCCCCCGCCCTCGTCAGCTCATCTTGCTTTATTTGCCTCCTGAGTCAGCAAAGACATTCGACAGAGGGTCAGAGAGCAGCTGCTTTAGAAGGCCCATGCTGCCACAGCCAACAGGTCACGGGTGCATCCAACAAGACTACTGATGGACAATGAAGTGTGAATTTTGCCATTTTCAGGTAAATAAATACGGTTTTTTCACTTTTTCCCCAACCATTTAAAAATGTAAAACCATTCTCAGCTGACAGGTCCTACAAAAACAGGGTCTGACCTCGGGCCGTAACTCCCTGGCCCATTCTAGGTGCGACCACACACGCCAACCCCAGCGGGGCACACGAGAAGCCGAGGGCACCCTGTCTGCCGACTACCCGAGCCACCAGCCCTGCTCCCGCGCGTCCCCGCGTCTCAGTGGGGCCCAAGCGGCGCCCTCAGAGTCAGAGGCCAGTGCTGGGCCCTTCCCGCTCCCCGAGGCTCTGCCGTTCACACTCCTCTGTCCGCAACCAGCCCTGGTCCCAAGTCCTCACTCGGCCCCCTCTGTCATCTCCTAACATCACGGCTCTGAGACCAGTCGGGACAACGAAGGGCACAGCGTGTTTCCTCCAGGCAGAAGGCCCCATTGTCCAGCGGCCGCGCGCCGCCCGTCACTGGGGACTGCCCGCTTCACAAGGCTGAGCGCGCGTGTCGGCCTCTGTAGGGCTCAGCTGTTTTCCAGCATTTCCCCAAAACGCTGCCACGCGTTGCACTGCTGCTCGCTACAACCCAGGGTGAGGAATCACACGCAGGGATCCCAGACCTTAAACATCACAGACACAACGCCCACCTGCAGCCCTTCTCACACATCGGGTGGGGTCAACGTTCAGGGTCAGCTGCTCCCTTCGAAACCTCAGCCCCGGCCGTCCTCAAGCCCCACCCGCTGGCCCCTGAGCGCAGCCTGGCCCGGTACCCACTTGAAGCGGGCCCTCTCCTCCAGGTCCAGGGCTGGGTCCTGAGTCACGAGGCCCACCAGCTCCTCCATGCTCTGCCGCCGGCACAGGAAATCCAGCAGCTTCCGGTTCTGGGCCTTGCACTCCTGTAGGACGTCTTCTCCGTCCATCAGCTCCCGCAGCGTCACGCCCTCCTTATCCAGCAGCTTGTCAACGTGCGACGTGGCGCTCAGGTCAAACTTCCAGAACATGGTGCTGGCCACAGAGCTGCAAACAGAGAAGAGGGTCACATCCCCCACCCTGCGCACACCGGCCTCAGCCACCCTGCAGCGGGTCCCATGCCCACGCTGGCCTCAGCCACCCTGCGGCGAGTCCCAAGCCCACGCTGGCCGGCCCAGGCAGCAGGGGGTGCCCCCATGGGCCGCCCCCACCTCCTTCCCTGGCTGGAGCTCCTGCTCACAGCCCAGGTCCTGAGGCCGCAGAGGCCTGTCCCTGTGCCAGACAGCGAATACCCCACCACCCAGAGAGTTCACGACTCACAAACCTCCTGCCAGTGTCCACCTCCCTCCTCAATCAACACTGCCCACCTCTTCCCAGATGTCTTCGAATCATGGACATGTTTAATTTTCTGTACACTGTCTTAGAAAAAGCTTTCCGGTTGAGGAGAGACGGCCCCTCCTGTGCAGCCAACTCGTAGAGCAGCAGAGCGTTTCTGGAAGCGCATCTCCAGCCTGCAGGCTGACCCCCCAGAGCTCCCCGCTGCTGCAGGCCCATAGGCCAGGAGACCCCTTCCTCTGCTTTCATCATCCCAGCGCCCGGGACCAGGGGCCAGGCAAGCAGAAGCCGCCCACATAGCTTAAAGCCCGCCAAAATTATCAAGCAAGCGGGCCCTAAGCTGCTCCCCCTGCCCGGTCTCGCCTTTCATGGGGAAACCCCACAAGGGCCACAGCCTCAGCCCCCCGCTCCTGCCTCTTCTGCCTCCTGACCTCGGGCTTCCCTACTCGGCCCCGCTGAGGTCGGGGCCGCCCGTCTCCAGGACCCAGGAGGGCAACAAGCTTTGCTCTCCTGTCTCTCGGCCGCCGCCCCCACCTCCCTGCCCCCGTCCCTGTCCCGTCCGTGCCGGGTGCCCAGGGCTGCCCCTGAAGCCCCTCCTCCGCCTGCACACCGAGGCTCTACACCCCCCACCTCGGGCCTCTCGCCCAGCAGCCCTCAGGCCGCAGCCTCAGCCCGTCTCCAGGCCTGGCTCTCTATGCCTGGACTATACAAGGTCTGGCCACTCACCAAGTCCCTGGGGCAGTCTGTGAGCCTAGGCTGGTTTGCAGCACAGTTTTCTGTGTTAGATAAAAAGTGAGAAACCTAAGCCTGTACCTTTAAAAACTCACAATCACTCCCTTTTGCGTCGTGGCACCGGGTCTCGGCCGCCTTTCTCTAGCCGCCGGGAGCAGCGCTATGCTTCATCAGGCCGCGAGCCTCTCCCTCACTGCGGGGCACGGGCTCTGCACCCTCGGGCGCCAGCTGCCACGCACAGGGTCGAGGGAGCAGGCTCAGCGGCTGTGTTAGGCTCAGCTGCTCTCCCACACGTGGGGCATTCCTGGACAAGGGATCAACCCTGTGGACCCTGCCCTGGCAGGCGGACGCTCATCCCCCGTGCCACTAGGGAAGTCCTCAAAGTCTGTATCTTTAACCAAGTTAAACCTCTATTTGAGATTACAAATCTTTTCAGTGTTAAATCACTATCTACAAAATCATGATGATAACAGATGGGGGATTTATCTGATCTAATATTTTTATTTAGAAGAATAAAGGACTCCCCACACGACAGGAAGCCCTAGTCTGTGTGTGTGAAGCCCACCTCTCAGAACCCCATGACACCGGCCCCTCAGCTGTCCAGCCAATGCCCTCCACAGCCTCGTCTTTGGTGCATTAAACTCCCTTTCCCGAAACACAGACATCTTCATGTTCCTCTCACGTTGGCGTTAAAGCCTGTCTGGCCCCAAATGCCCACCACTCCCCAGGGCACTGTCCCCAGTGTGCCTCCAGGTCCTCTGGGGACTCCCTGCCGCCCCAACTCCACCCTCGCCACAAGTGCGCCATCTCCCCCAACACAGCGCACTCTGCCTTCAGCTTCTGCACACGCTCCTGTGCTCAGGCCCTTCACTGGCCAAAGCCGCAGCTGCCCGCCAGACTCAGCCGTACGGCCACCTGAACATTCACTGGCCAAAGCCGCAGCTGCCCGCCAGACTCAGCCGTAGGGCTGCCTGAACATTCACTGGCCAAAGCCGCAGCTGCCCGCCAGACTCAGCCGTAGGGCCGCCTGAACATTCACTGGCCAAAGCCGCAGCTGCCCGCCAGACTCAGCCGTAGGGCCGCCTGAACATTCACTGGCCAAAGCCGCAGCTGCCCGCCAGACTCAGCCGTAGGGCCGCCTGAACATTCACTGGCCAAAGCCGCAGCTGCCCGCCAGACTCAGCCGTAGGGCCGCCTGAACATTCACTGGCCAAAGCCGCAGCTGCCCGCCAGACTCAGCCGTAGGGCCGCCTGAACATTCACTGGCCAAAGCCGCAGCTGCCCGCCAGACTCAGCCGTAGGGCCGCCTGAACATTCACTGGCCAAAGCCGCAGCTGCCCGCCAGACTCAGCCGTAGGGCCGCCTGAACATTCACTGGCCAAAGCCGCAGCTGCCCGCCAGACTCAGCCGTAGGGCCGCCTGAACATTCACTGGCCAAAGCCGCAGCTGCCCGCCAGACTCAGCCGTAGGGCCGCCTGAACATTCACTGGCCAAAGCCGCAGCTGCCCGCCAGACTCAGCCGTAGGGCCGCCTGAACATTCACTGGCCAAAGCCGCAGCTGCCCGCCAGACTCAGCCGTAGGGCCGCCTGAACATTCACTGGCCAAAGCCGCAGCTGCCCGCCAGACTCAGCCGTAGGGCCGCCTGAACATTCACTGGCCAAAGCCGCAGCTGCCCGCCAGACTCAGCCGTAGGGCCGCCTGAACATTCACTGGCCAAAGCCGCAGCTGCCTGCCAGACTCAGCCGTAGGGCCACTCGAACATTCAGTGCGGGACCCACAAGCTGAGGGAGTGAGTAAAGTCGCTCAGTCGTGTCCGACTCTTTGCGACCCCATGGACTGTAGCCTACCAAGCTCCTCTGTCCATGGGGTTTTCCAGGCAATAGTACTGGAGTGGGTTGCCATTTCCTTCTCCAGGGGATCTTCCTGACCCAGGGATCGAACCCGGGTCTCCTGCATTGTAGACAGACGCTTTACCATCTGAGCTACCAGGGAAGTCTCTGCACTCAGTTTCCATCTAGATCCTAACATCTTCCTTATTTCTCTTGTGAGGAGTGCAGATGGGTATCTGCGGGGTTAGCGACAGATTCTAGGGGACCAGACAGAACGATTACTCGGCGGGCCTTCAGGACAAGATTGCTGCGCCCACACACAGCAGGTGCCCTCTCTCCTGAAGCCCTACAGAATGACCTGTGCACCTAGATAACACACAATCCAGGGAGGGAAACCCCCACCTAACCAGGGCTTTTTTTCCAAACAAGAACTTGCCAAGCAGGGCAGCTAGAGGTGGTCTCTCTGTGTCCTGTTTTCAGTCAGAGTGGGCGAGTATCCTGAAGTCAGCTTGTCCCACACGAACACAGCACGCCATTCTCCTAGTTCATACTGGCTACCTCCTGCAACGTCCTTTTACATATCTGTAAAACGTATCTGTATCTTCATATTTAAAGTGTTTCTTTTCTAAACAGCACACAGTTGATATGGTCTTGCTTTGTTATTCTGTTATTCTTTGCCTTTTAATTAAAGTACTTAGATTATTTTACGTAACATGGTTGGGTTTAAGTAATTTGAAAAAAATATAACACACTTCTATGACCAAAGACTCTTAATAAATTAGGAATAGAAGGGAGCTTCCTGAACCTGATAAAGGACATCTACTAAAAAACCTACAGCTATCAGCACACTTAATGCGCTGAAGAGACTCCATGCTTTCCTCCTGAGACTGGAGTAAGAAGCTAAGCACGTCTATTCGAGATTCTACTCAAGACCTGATTCATCCACGGCAGAGCCAGACGACAGGGGAAACACATACAGGTTAAAAAAGAGTAAGCAAAACTGCCCTTACTCACAGATGACACGACTGTGTAAGCAGAAATGCCTAGAAATCTGCATGGAAAAGAGCCACTAGAATTAACGAGAGTGAACCTAGCTAGCTTACCAGTTCCAAGGTCCATGTCCAAACAGGAGCTGCGTCTCAATATACCAGCAACACGAGACTGCTGACTGCCGCTGTGCTGGGCTTAGCCGCTCAGGCGTGTCCGACTCTCTGCAGCCCCGTGGACTGCGCCCCGCCAGGCTCCTCTGTCCATGGGGTTCTCCGGGCAAGAATACTGGAGTGGGTTGCCAGGCCCTCCTCCAGGGGATCTTCCCGACCCAGGCATGGAACCCAGGTCTCCTGCACCGCAGACAGATTCTCCACCAGCTGAGCCACCAGGGCAGACCATGTTAAGGCACAGGTCTTTTTTCTTAAACTGGTTTACTGATTCAGTGCAATCCCAAATAAATTCTAGCAGATTTTTAAAACAGAAATTGACAAGTCGCTACTAAAATGTATATGGGAAAAAACCCAGGAGAACCAAAGCAATTTTGAAGGAAAGAACAAAGTTTGAGTGCTACCGTCGCCTGATTTTAAGGCTTCCTATACAGTGAGATCACTCAGGAGAGTGTGGTTCTAGTGGTTCAGCAGAACAAAGCAGAGAGGCCAGATGAAGACCAGCACACACACAGCCAACTGACTTTCACCAAGCGCGCCACAGCAATGTAATGGGGAAAGTATAATCCTTTTTAACAAACAGCTCTGGAAAGTTGAGTATCTATATCTAAATCAGACCTCAACCCTTACCTCACATCATCCACGGATCAGATTAACCATGAACACCAACACTAAAATCTTTAGAAGAAAATTTAAGAAAAAAATATTTGTAAACTTGCGAAATAGATAAGACACAAGGAAAAGCAAACTGTTACTATTATAATTTATTTATTTATTTTTGCTCAAAAGACAGGAGAAGACATGCTTACAGAAGGGAACTAAATGGTCGGCTGCAACTGCCCTGGCATCGTCAGGAAACAGCAGCAGTACTCCAGAGCAGCGTGAGCAGACAAGCGAAAGAGAAGCAGCAAAAGCCCCAGGAGGCTCCTCAGGCGAACGGCATGGAAGACCCAGATGTCTCCTCTCCAAACCCAAGAAAGAGAAACCTTTTTCCAAGAAGGAGCTGGTTGGTAGTGATCCTGAAGAGATAGCTAGCACTGTAAGTCTTCCCAAAACGAAGAGCTCTTTCCCCAAAGGGAGCCAGACAGTGACCCTGAAGAGTCAGGAAACAAGAGTGATCCCAAGAAAGAGAGGAAATTCTCTCCCAAAGAGAAGGCACTCGGCAGTGGGCCTGAAGAGGCTGCCACAGCAAGAGCTGTGGCTGCAAGAAAAGGAAACAGCTCTGAGAGCCATCCCAGGAAAACCAGAGCAGACGTTTCCCTAGCGGCCATAAGGCAGAGATGGTTTCCAATGCACCCCCACAGCCCAATAAAAAGAAAACACCCAATAAACAGGACTTTATCAAAATTGAAAACTTCTGCTCTTTAAATGATATCATTAAGAAAATACACAGATAAATCACAGAAAGGGAGAAAAGTTCTCTATATCTGATAAAGCATTCTTTTTAAAAAATAATTTTATTTATTTTCATTTTTGGCTGTGCTGGGTCTTCACTGCTGTGCGGCGTTTCTCTACTTGTGGAGAGCAGAGGTGTGCAGGCTTCCCACCGCGGGCGCCCCGCTCGTTGCAGAGCAGGGGTTCTGGGGCGCTGGGCTCAGCGCTACGGCTCCAGGGCTCTGCAGTCTGGCGCAACAGCTGCGGTGCACAGGCTGAGTTACTCCGTAGCAGTGGGCTCTGCCCGGAGCAGGGATAGAACCCATGTATCCTGCAGTAGCAAGCAAATTCTTTATCACCGAGCCACAAGTCTCTGACAAAGCATTCTTAACGAGATAACATGAAGAACTTTTAGAAAGCGATAATATAAAAAATTACTCAACTAAAAAACGGACAGGGACTTCCCTGGTGGTCCAGTGGTTAAGACTCTGTGCTCACAACGCAGGGGGCCTGGGTTTGATCCCTGAACAGGGAGCTAGATCCCACATACTGCAACTAAGGGTTCACATGCTGCAACTAAGACTAATAAAAATGTTTTTTAAAAAAATGGACAGAAGATCTGGACACTTTGCAAGAAAAGACTTTAAAACAGCCAATAAGCACATGGGAAACGACCACCACTGTCGTCAGGAAGCGCACGCTAAGGGGCGCCACTCGAGCAGCTGAGATTCAAACGCTGCCAGCACCACGCGTCCACGGGCGCAGGCAGGGCCTCCCACACTGTGAGCAGGGCTGTGAAACGGCACGGCCGCCCTGGAGAATCCTTTGCCAGTTTCTTATAAAGTTAAGCATCCACTTACCATGCGACCCAGCAATTCCAATCCCAGGTATTAACTTTAGAGAAATGCAACCATAAATCCAAACAAAGACTCCCTGTAAACAAGGTTCACAAATGCCTTATTCATAGCAGCCAAACACTGGAAGCAGCCCAAACACCCGCAGACAGGTGAGAGATCAATGATGCCATTCCTACAACAGAGGACTACTCAGCAAAGAGGAGCAAGCACCTCTGGGAGGGCAGATGAAGCCAAAAACCCTGGTGAGTAAAGAAGCTGGACACAAAAAAGTGAAGCTAAATGATTCCATTCATATGCAGCTTTAAGCACAGCAACTGAGCCCATGGTGCCAAGGAGACGAGTGGCTGCTCGGGGTCACAGGCTACAGGCGAGCAACAAGACGGAGCTGTGGGGGCAATGTCAACATACTCTGCTTCTTGAGCATGGCGGCATATTTATTAAAATCCACAGAACTACAAACATAACACGGGTCCATTTACTGTGCGTAAATTACACCTCATATGATATTATTATCACTTTTTTTTTTGGCTGCACAGCACGGCACGCAGAATCTCAGTTTCCTGACCGAGGATCGAGCCCGCGTCCCCTACAGCAGAAGCACAGAGCCCTAACCAACGGAGCACCAAGGACACCGTGAGCGCCTCAGGGTCATGGTTTTGTACTATTATTACATAATGTTTTTGTAATATTGTTTTTTTCGGTAGTATTCTTAACAGAGGTTAAGAACCTCTTACACTGTTGGTGGGAATGCAAACTAGTATAGCCACTATGGAGAACAGTGTGGAGATGCCTTAAAAAACTGGAAATAGAACTGCCTTATGACCCAGCAATCCCACTGCTGGGCATACACACCGAGGAAACCAGAATCGAAAGAGACACGTGCACCCCAATGTTCATCGCAGCACTGTTTACAATAGCCAGGACATGGAAGCAACCTAGATGTCCATCAGCAGACGAATGGATAAGGAAGCTGTGCTACACATACACAATGGACTATCACTCAGCTGTTAAAAGGAATACATTTGAATCAGTTCCGATGAGGTGGATGAACCTGGAGCCTGATACAGAGTGAAGTAAGCCAGAAAGCAAAACACCAATACAGTATAGTAAAGATGGTAACGATAACCCTGTATGGGAGACAGCAAAAGAGACAGGTGTATAGAACAGTCTTTTGGACTCTGGGAGCGAGCAACGGTGGGATGATTTTGGAGAATGGCAATGAAACACGTATATTATCATATGTGAAACGAGTCGCCAGTCCAGGTTCCATGCATGAGACAGGGTGCTTGGGGCTGGTGCACTGGGACGACCCAGAGGGATGGGATGGGGAGGGAGGTGGGAGGGGGTTCAGGATGGGGAACACGTGTACACCCATGGCGGATTCATGTCAGTGTATGGCAAAACCAATATAATACTGTAAAGTCATTAGCCTCCAATTAAATACATTTATATTACAAAAAAAAGGGCGGGGGAGAAAGAAAACAAAAAAGAACCTGCCCGACAATACAGAAGATATAGGTTCAATCCCTGATCCGGGGAGATCCCACGTGTTGCGGGGCAGCTAAGCCGGGGCACAGTGTGCAGCCGTGAGCGAAGCCCCTGCACCCAGAGCGCAGGCGCGCAGCGCGAGGAGCTGCCCCCGGCCGCGCCGCCGCGAGGCGCCCAGGCACAGCCGGCGCAGACTGCGCTGCGCGCAACAGCCAGAGAGGCCGAGAGGCCGGGAGAACACAGACGTGAGGAGAACAGTTACTGACGAGACAGCCATAAAGCTAAGCGCAAGATCTAGAAAGGATTCATAAATTGGAGAGGCTTACTATAAAATAATCTGCAATTTACAAAACCATCTACAGGATTTCAGTAACAACAACAAAACAGAAAACAGTCTCCCCCAGGGCCCCTTCCGCCTCTCCGCCGGCAGCCTGACCTCAGCCTCACGCATATCCCGCCCGTCTTCTTCATGGAGGCAGAAACCACCTACCACTCCCACCCCGAATTGCTACAAAACTGCTACTAAAACAAGCTTTGCATTATCCAGTAACATGATAAGGAACCCTAATATATCCTTTTTCCAAAAAACCGTGTATTCGGGGTGCAGGCTCCTCTCTGTGGCGGCCTCTCTCCTGCGGTGCACAGGTTCCCGGGCACCAGGGCTTCACAGGTGCAGATCCCGGGCTCTGAGCAGAGGCCCAGGAGAGGGGCACACAGTCTTAGCTGTTCCAAGGCACATGGGATCTTCCCAGATCAGGGATCAAAACTGTGTCTCCTGCATTGGCAGGCAGATTCTTTACCATTGAGCCGCCAGGGAAGCCCAAGAATCCTAAGATATCCTTCAATCACTACTCACATTTTTAAATAAAATAGCGCAGAGGCCAGAACGTGGGGGCATGCCAATCAGGAGAGGAGCACTGTCAGGACCCCTGTGTTACTGAAGGAAAGCAAAGATCCTGTGAAGCTTGGAAAGTCAAACACCCATGACAGAAGGTCTTAAGTTCAAGGTCTCACATACACACAAAAAACAGAAAGTGTAACTTTTAATCAGGAGTAAAACAAAAATAATCTATCCGAGGGAAACTAGAAAAGGAGACATAGAAACAGAGAAGCACTAGTAAAGGGAGATGTGAAACAAAGTGGCAGAAGCTAACACTAACGAACAGCATGCAGGTCAACTGTGCTCCAACAAACACGGATTTTACCAAAGAAATCAGTGCTAATGATGATCTTAATAGCAGTGTGATATATGGACCAATCAATGCAAAGGAATTTTCTCAGATCTAATTTTTAAAAAACAATCTCCAACAAAAGACACACTTCAGGGGACTTCCCTGGTGGCCCAGTGGTTAAGAGACCTGCCTGCAAATTCAGGCGACACAGGTTTGATCCCTGGTCCAAGATCCCACATGCTGCAAGGCAACTAAGCCTGCCCACCAGAGCTTCTGAGCCTGTGCTCCACAATAAGAAGAGCCGCTGCAGTGAGAAGACTGCCCACCCCAACTAGAGAGGAGCCCCTCCTCGTCACAAATAGAGAAAGCCCACGGGCAGCAACGAAGGCCCAGTGCAGCCAAACACAAAAACAATTTCTTCAAGAAAAGCTCACCTTTGCTCGTCTCACCTATTACATATAAACCAGCACTGTGACTAGAAATAAAACTGAATTACTCTCTAAGTCATTCACTTAGACTGACCATTACCTCACTGGCCCACATCGGGACAGTTCTAGGTCATTCGACCAAAAATCTCTGTGTAATAACAGTCCTGAGCTTTGGTGGCTAGCCGTGCACTTTAAGAAACGGGTCATCTCATCAGCAGCACCCTGAAGAGTTCACAGTGACCGCACCTCACCGCCCAAGGAACGGCTATAAACTGGTTCTAGAACTGTCACTCAGGTAACAGCTGCATACTTCTTTTCCAAACACTTCTTGTATCCCAACAACTCTGTGCTACCCTCAAAGAGATGCCAGCATCCTCTTACGGGGCCCTTGCCTATCAAAAGGCTCACTTTCCTTCCCAAGATGACCCAGAGGCCCGCCACTGACAGCTCATCTTTAGAACAAGGCACTGGCTCATGACTGCAGCTCAGATCATGAGCTCCTTATAGCAAAATTCAGACTTAAAACTGAAGAAAGTAGAGAAAACCACTAGGCCATTCAGGTATGAACTAAATCAAATTCCTTAGGATTATACAGTGGAAGTAACAAATGGATTCAAGGGATGAGATCTGATCGAGAGTGCCTGAAGAACTACGGACGGAGGTTCATAACATGGTACAGGAGGTGGTGACCAGAACCATCCCCAAGAGAAAGAAAGGCAGCAAGGCAACATGGCTGTCTGAGGAGGCCTTGCCAACAGCTGAGGAAAGAAGAGAAGCGAAAGGCAAGGGAGAAGAAGAAAGATATACCCATCTGAACAGCAAAGAGAGAGAAGAAAGCCTTCTCTTCCCTGATGGCTCAAACCGTAAAATATCTGCCTGAAATGCAGGAGACCTGGGTTTGATCCCTGGGTCAGGAAGATCCCCTGGAGAAGGTGGCTACCCACTCCAGGGGAGAATTCCATGGACAGAGGAACCTAGTGGGCTACAGTTCATGGGGTTGCCAAGAGTCGGACACGCGTGAGAGACTAACACTTTCACTTTTACTTTGAACAATGCAAAGAAACAGAGGAAAGCAATAGAATGCGAAAGACGAGAGAGCTTTTCAAGAGAATTAGAAATACCACGGGAACAGTTCATGCAAAAACGGGCACAGTAAAGGACAGAAACGATACGGACCTAACAGAAGCAGAAGATGCTGAGTAGAGGTGGAAAAATACATAACAGAGCTCTACAGAACAGACCTTAATGACCTGGACAGCCAGGATGGCTCAGCCACTCCCCTAGAGCCAGACATCCTGGAGTGTGACGTGAAGTGGGCCTTAGGAAGCACCACTACCAACCAAACTAGCGGAGGTGACAAAATTCCAGCTGAGCTATTTCAAATCCTAAAAGATGATGCTATTAAAGTGCTGCACTCAATATACCAGCAAATTTGGAAAAGTCAGTAGTGGCCACAAGACTGGAAAAGGTCAGCTTTCATTCCAATCCCAAAGAAGGGCAATGCCAAAGAATGCTCAAACTACCACACAACTGCCCTCATCTCACATGCTAGCAAAGTAATGCCCAACATCCTTCAAGCGAGGCTTCAACAGTACACAACTGAGAACTTTCAGAAGTACAAGCTGAATTCAGAAAAGCCAGAGGAACCAGAGATCAAATTGACATCTGCTGGATCACAGAAAAAGCAAAAGAATTCCAGAAAAACATCTACTTCTGCTTCACTGACTATACTAAAGCCTTTGACTATGTTGATCCCCACCAACTATGGAAAATTCTTAAAAAGATGGGAGTACCAGATTACCTTACCTGCCTCCTGAGAAACCCACAGAAGCAAAGAAACCACAAAGCAAAACTTAGAACCGGACATGAAACATTGGACTGGTTCAAAATTTGAAAGGAGTACAAGGCTGTATTCTGTCACCCTGCTTATTTAATTTATATGCAGAGTACATCATGCAAAATGCCTGGCTGGATGAAGCACAAGCTGGAATCAAGACTGCCAGGAGAAATATCAATAACCTCAGGTATGTAGATGACAACACCCTTATGGCAGAAAGTGAAGAGGAACTGAAGAGCCTCTTGATGAAAATTAAAGAGGAGAGTGAAAAAGCTGGAAAGGATCAAAACTCAGCATTCAAAAAACTAAGATCATGACATCTGGTCCCATCACTTCATGGCAAATAGATAGGGGAAAAAATGGAAATAGCGACAGACTGTTTTCTTGAGCTCCAAAATCACTGCAGATGGTGACTGCAGCCATGTAATTAAAAGTTATGCTTGCACCCTGGAAGAAAAGCTATGACAAACCTAGACAGCATATTAAAAAGCAGAAACATCACTTTGCCAACAAAGGTCTGTATAGTCAAAGCTATGGTTCTTCCAGTAGCCATGTATGGATGTGAGAGCTGGACTATAAAGAAAGTGGGGCACCAAAGAATTGATGCTTTCGAACTGGTGCTGGAGAAGATTTCAGAGAGACCCTTGGACAGCAAGATCAAACCAGTCAATCCTAACGGAAATCAACCCTGAATATGAATTGGAAGGACTAATGCTGAAGCTCCAATACTTTGGCCACCTGATGGGAAGAGCTGACTCAGTGGAAAAAACCCTGATGCTGGGAAAGATTGAGGACAGGAGAATAAACGGATGACAGAGGATGAGATGGTTGGATGGCATCACCAACTCGATGGACACGAGTTTGAGCAAATTGGGAGATAGTGAAGGGCAAGGAAGCCTGGCGTGTTGCCGTTCACGGAGTTGCAAGGAGTCGGACATGACTGAGCAGCTGAACAACTGGGTGAGGGCTGGCGTGGTGACTCGAGATATCTCTGGTTATACCTGAGCTCCAATACACTACAAGCATTCCTGTCGTATCCTGACAACGCCCTCCAGTCTCTCGGATGCCAAGCAAAGTACTACCATTACCTTCCAGACTCTCATCCAAGAGCCAAGGGAAGAAACGTCTAGTGCTGCCGCTGCTCTGGCTTTTTCTGTAGTACAACCATCAGACAGAAGGAAGCTTCCAAAGAGAAACGCTGCCCGTATGACCACGCAGTTCCATGAACAGAGCCCTTCAGAAGCAGACATTCTGTGGCAGAGACCGTTGCTAGGAGAAAAGGAGACTCCGGCCACAGGGCAGTCTCAAGCGCTGGCTCTGCTGGGCGCCCTGGCCTCTTGTGTGTCGGGGCCTCACCTGAAAACTGGGACAAGGAGCCCCTCCAAGGAGGGCCGCTGTGAGGGTGACTCGAGCTGCCCTCTGGGTGAGGAGCCTGGAACAGGACTGGCACAGCCTCTCCTCGGAGGCACTGATGGCAGAGAGGAGGAGACAGAGACAGCCACCGTGCCACCGAGGCTGGGCTCAGCAGCGGCCGGGGCGGGGCACAGCTTGCTCAAGGGAGCTGACCAGCGCCTCTCCCGGAGCCGGCTTCAGTGGCATCACCCTGGCAGCTGGAGGTGGGCATGAGGGAAGTTCTGCACTGTGGAATCAACAGGTGCTGTAAGCGGGGAGGATTCTGACTCTCCCAGAGAGTCAGCAGTTAAACATTTATCAACACACCACTGAAACCTCACTGGTCTGGAAAAGAATGACAGGGCGAGTCCATGGAGAGCAGCGGACACCTGCACAGTCAATCAATCCACAGACAAGAGCGTGTCTGTACTGGACACAGGCCACTGGGGGCGGCAGGAGGGAGACCCAGAGAAAGGGGGTGGCTGGCAGGGACAGACGACTAAAAATCTAAAATCAGAAGTGAAAAGAAGAAATAACCACAAACATGAAGGTAAGTTTAAATGATTACCAAAGAATAGTTTACCTAAGACTATGCTGAACCATCTGGACTCCGGAAATCCACAGTCAAAGCCCTGTCAGATGCAGAACTGGCCAGAACCGGCCTCCGGAAGAGGGTGGACAGGAGTCTGAGCACACACTGGGAGATAGTGAAGGACAGGGAAGCCCAGTGTGCTGCCGTCGTGGCTTTGAAGAGTCGGACATGACTTAAGAGACTGAAGAGCAAGTCTCTTTCGACTTTTGAAGAGAGAGCTTGATTTATTTTTTAAGTTTTATTTATTTACTGAGCTGGCTGCGATGGGTCTTCGCTGCGGCACTCGGAGTCTTCGCTGCATCGTGAGGGACCTTTTATCACAGCGCGCAGACTCTCAGCGCAGAGAGCAGACGCTCACCGCAGTGCACGGGCTTAGTTGCTCCGCAGCACGGGGGATCTTTGCTCCCAGACCAGGGGTTGAACACCTGTCCCTGTACTGCATAGTGGGTTCTTGCCCCCGGACAAGCAGGGAAGTCCTCTTAGCTTAGTTTTTAAGCACCGAAGCACTCACAAGAAGTCACAACGGTCGTAACTCACGCAGCATCTGACTGGGCTGCAACGGGAGAGCCTTTCGGGAGCTCCTGCGGCCGTGGAGGCGCGAGCCCTGCCCCCCTTTCCGGCGCCCGCGCGGACTGTGCTCTGACGGTGGCCACGCTCACACTCAAGCCCGAGCCACCTGCGCCGCACGAGTGACTCACCACACGACACGCACGACTGGCTGTTTTATTTGGGGATTACACTTTGGCTCAGAGAGACCAAGTCACTTTTCCACAACACAGCACCTCAACACCAGACACTCAAGGGTCAAAGAAACCCCGAAAGTCAGGAGACCATATACACATCTTCAAAACTAGACGTTCTGTTGTCACCCATCCCTGAATGTCTCCTCATGCCGTCTATCTGTATATACCACACAGTTAACGAGAATCAGAAACAATTCTTACCTTCTGTGGAAACTCCTCGTTTAAATTTTATATTTAGGCTAAATATAAAAACATTTGGGATTTTTTCTTGGAGTACATGCAACTTTAAGAAAAACTTTTTCATTCAGTAGATGTAGAATCTCTTCACCTGAAAAATAAGAGAGGAAAAAAAACTTAAGTTCTACGTCTTTAAAGTCAACTCTCCAAAATAATAGAGAAAACGAAAACCAAAAACCATTACGTTAACCGAGAATTCAGATTACCAGAGCAGTTTCTGACCAAGGTCGCTCTGCGAGACTCGCGCCAGCGTCACACGCCCACCCCGAGCTGGGCAGCCAGCCGATGGCCGGGGCGCAGGGCTGAGCAGGCCTCTGCGGAGCTGTCCAGGGTCACGCCCGCACCACCAACCCCAACAAACACACATCCTGACCACAAGACGCCTAGACGACATCCTCTCGATTCCAGAGAAAAGGGCTCCAAAGGGTCCCAGGTGGGGCTGTAAGCATCATTTCCAGACAATGTCAGCAGCACTCCTCGGAGAAGACCCTGACTCCAAGGTGCGCAGCGAAACGTGGGCCAAGAGCGCCCTGGGCTGTCCACTCCGTATCTGCACGAAAGTCACAATTTCCCCATTTGAAAAGCATGCTATGCAATAAGGAGGGACGGCCGCTCTAGAATATAAGAGCCTTAGGAGACTGATTCGTCAGATGCGATAGTTAAGTCTTGCTTGGGTCCAGTTAAGATGAACCACCTTGGAGAGGCCGTGTCTACTGCTGCTGGGGAAACCTGAGTATAGACTGGTGTCAGCCCTAAGGGACTAATGTGAGTCTCTCAGTTGTGAAATAACACGGTCACTTTGCTTTTAAAAATAAAAACCTCCCGTATCTGGCAGAAAAAATGGAAGTATTCATGAGTGAAATGGCATTATTTTTTGGATTTACTTTTAAAACACTTTACCAAAACACAAGAGCCAAACAAATTTTAAAGGTGTGAGAGAGAAGAACACCACCAACAAAAAAAACTGGCGACGTGCTGATCACGGATAAAGCTGGGAAATGAGCCCAGGGGCATTCAGTGCTTTCTGGTGCATTTTTAAATTTCATATAGAAAGAAAAAAAATAACTTGGAGTTGTGCTAGCAAACCAGCAGTAAGTCAATGTCATATCCTAAAACAGGAAACTAGTTTTTAAAACTGTGAAACAGAACAAAGGACCCTTCCTTTAAAATTGAGTCAGGAGGTCCAAAGTGGAGCCCTCACCCAGCACTACCGGGTTTCGACCACAGACCCCCATGGAGGAAGGCTTCCCGTTTGCCCAGCAACTCAGTCAGTAACAAACCGCCAGCACCCTGAACTCTCATTTCCTCCAAGGGACTTTTGTTCAAGAGTACCTCACAACTTCCTCCTTTTTCTCTGCGTAGTAACCTTTGTCTTCTCTGGGAGACTTGCCTATGGCTTTTGTTATTGCGTGGTTGTCCTGAACTGCTATTCTCAAACTCCCACCCAATTCAAAACTGGCTTTTCAGCACTTTATACAGTTTCAAAATAAAGAAGTATCTCTATAAGGGCCCTCAGATCTGTTTATTCTGACTCTGAACAGGGTGCTTTTGTAACACTGTATCTTGACACATTCTCCTCAGCGTGAGCTGGAGGAAGCCCAACAGCCGGGACATGTGGGGGGTACAGCCAGGACATGGTGGGGGTGCAGCCAGGACATGGGAATGCAGCCGGGACATGGGGGTGCAGCCAGGGAACGGGGGGGTACCACCGGGACATGGGGGTGCCACCGGGACATGGTGGGGGGTGCAGCCGGGACATGAGGGTTGCAGCCGGGACATGGGGGTGCAGCCGGGGAATGGGGAGTACAGCTGGGACATGAGGGGTACAGCCAGGGAATGGGGGATGCAGCCGGGGAATGGGAGACGAGGCTCCTCAGCAGGCAGGGACCCTGCACGCACCCCATGCTCGCACTGCCTGGCAGCACCACCCTCTCCCATTCCTTCCCTCCCAAGGCAGGCACACTGTCCTGCTCGGAATCACAGCAGGCTCTCAGATCTTGTCGGCAGCCTGGTTTTCCTGTGACCCCTTGCTCCAAAGCCCTAACCCAGCTCCCTCCCTAAACATTCGTATTCCCTGAGGTCCACACAGGCACCTCGAACTGGACAGGGGGCAGCACTCTCACAGGCCCAGCATGCCCTTCTGGGCCTCCCAATGCCTTCATTCAAGGATCTGTTTTTGACATTTTCGCTTCCAGCCGAGATCAAAGAGGGACCAGATTTACAAATGAAATGGTTCTCAGGACACTGGCTACCTGGCAGTGAAAACAGTGATCCCTCAAGGAGGGAACAGAGGAGCCATTAACTGCCCAGCTTCCTGCCTGACAAGAGTTCTGGGTCACAGGAAAGGAACCAGGTGGGTCCAGCAGTCCCCGAGGGGGAGAAAGAGCGCTGGGAGTCCAGGGGGCAAGGCGCGAGCATTGCCAAGCAGAGCACAGGGTGAGACAGAGGCGCAGACGGTGCGAGGACGCGCCTACTCCGGCCAGGTACTGCTTAGCCCGTGTGTGCGAGAAAGAACAGCAGCCGAGCCAAGGGTTAGCGGAACCACCCTCCAAGTTCACAGGGGGTCAAGGAGAGCTGCTCCTCCTCCCAGTCACAGCGGCTATTTTCCTAACTTCAGGGCACTGCACAAAGTATTCAGAAGACTTCTGCTTCAGTGGCGGGGCAAAATGAAACCTGGACTCAACATTACTGTGGTCCCACCTGACAAAGCCTAAAAAGCCAGACCCACAGAATCTTGCTTAGTTGGTAAAGAATCCGCCTGCAATGCAAGAGACCCTGGTTCGATTCCTGGGTTGGGAAGATCCGCTGGCAAAGGGAACAGAATTGGACACAACTGAGTGACTTTCACTTCACTTCACTTCACTTCACAGAATTAAACTCCTTCCAAGTAATTTAACAATATTCCAGACAAAGGTCAAGAATATTTATAGAAAACAAAAATGCCCAGCATCCAACAAGATTAAAGTCACAGTATCTTGGCATCCAATCAAAAATGACCAGATATGCAAGGAAGCGGGAAAACGCAAACCATAATCGACCGAGAAATGACACAGACAGTAGAATTAACAGACAAGGACATTAGACAGCTGTTGTAACTGTACTGCGTGTTCAAACACCTGGAGGGAAGACGCGACGTGTTAGAGACAGGGAAGATGTACAAAGACCCAAGGAGAGTCACAAACATGCTCTCAATCCAACAAAAGGCAGAGAGAGAGGACAAGGGCCCCGAGAGCACACTGCGAGCCGTGACCGCAGGACACGCTGGGGTGCCGGGCGCCGCCTCACTCTCAGCGTACCCCTACTCCGCCTGCCCGCCTTGTACTATTTCCTGACTCACTGCCAGCCTCTGCAGTGGACACCTCGGCACGTGGGCCTCTTCCTGAAATGCCCTCCCTCCACCTTCCTTACCTGGCAAATTCCTATCTGTCCCTCAAGTTCAAAGTTCAAAGACAATCACTTTTATCAGGCTTTCTTGAGTCCTTCCTCAGCACTGTTACAAGAGAATCAACACACTATAATCTAGTTTTAAGTATTTTTTATTTATCTTCAATCATGAAAAAAATTTAAAATATTAAAAAGTCCAGAGAAAAATATAAAAATATCCATGTATTGAGATCTAATAAACGTTAACTATTTGCTTACATATGGAGACACTATTAGTCGCTCAGTCGTGTCCGACCCTGGGTGACCCTGTGGACTGCAGCCCACCAGGCTCCTCTGTCCATGGGATTCTCCAGGCGACAATACTGGAGTGGGATGCCATTCCCTTCTCCAGGGGATAGCACCAACCCAGGGATCAAACCTGGGTCTCCCGCACGGTGGGTAGATCCTCTACTGTCTGAGACACCAGGGAAGGCGACTGACACATGCCACCGACTTAAGCAATGTTTCTAGGAGCGCCCTGGTGGCCTGGAGGCCAAGAACCTGCACCACAGAGCCGCCACAGCCGGGCCCTGGGGGCACCTGCCCCAGCACGCAGATGAGACCGGCAGGCAGTGCACGCCTGGACCTGCTCTCAGCACTGCGCTCCTGGGAGAACCAAAACCAAAGGCGGCAGCAGGCTCGAGCCTCGCTGAGCCTGTCACTCTGGCTGCACCGGGTCCTCGTCGCTGGGCACGGGCCCTCTCGAGCAGGGCTGAGTGGGCGCTGCCCTCCAAGTGCGGTGCGCAGGCTTCGCGGTGTGGTGGGCTCTCTCGTCCCGGAGCGCGGGCTCTCGGGTGCAGAAGCTTCAGGAGCTGTGGCCCACGGGCTCAGGTGCCCACGGCGTGTGGGGCCTTAGCTCCGGGACCAGGAACCAAGCCGGGTCCTCTGCAGAGGCAGGAGGGCTCTTAACCACTGGACCACCAGGAAAGCCTCTAGGCTGAGACTCTGGGAGGAAGAGTAATGGTAAGCAGGCAGCTGAAAAGCGGTGCCAAAGAGGCCGAAAAACTCCCCAACAGCACGAGGCTGGAAACCAGGGCAAGGAACAGAGCTGAGTCCAGACAAGAGCACAAAAGGACTAATTTAAGGAAGACTGATGCGGGGTGACGCCTACCCTAAGAAAAGAAGCACCAGGAGCCACTTCCTACTGAGGGCCGGCGGCCCGTGAGCCAAGGACGACTCCGTGCAGCAGGCACTCTGCCGCCAACCCCAGGCCCCAGGGAAGCTGCAGACGCCGCGATCGCGGCAGGACCAGCCCGAGGCCACGAGTACTGTCAGCTCTCGAGCTGGAACCCAGGCGTCTGAGAGCAAAGTCCATGTTCTCAGCCTCTACACGGTGCCAGACTCTGGCCCAGATTCTCGTTGGTGCCGGGGAAAGGAAGGCATCACAGAAGACGCAGCAGGCCTGAGGCAGAGGGGATGGGAGCCAAGGCCCAACCCAAGGCGGGATGGCCCAGGGTGTCACCCAGCCAGCCCTCCGAGCAGAGCGCCCAGGGGCTTCAGGGGCTTCACCGGGACAAGCTGGGGGCAAGCGGTGGCCACGAAGCACAACCCTCTGAGTGTGCTCAACACCAACGAACTGCACCCTTTAAAAGAGTGGATCTCACAGGACAGGAATTACATCTTAATGAAAAAACACGCACACTCAGTGGGCTGACAGGTAACAGTCAAGTTCCCAGAGGAGAGCAGACCAGAGGTGCTAAGGCCCCAGGAGCCACAGCTCGCCCCCCACAGAGAAGGCAGCTCTGCGGTGCCCCCCGAGGAGAGGCGGGGGGCTGGGAGAGAGCCCACAGGACTGAGCTCAGGAGTCAGGATGGCGCTGTGCTCAGCGACGGCTGCCACAAGGAGCCTGCTGGAGCTCTATCTACCCCTTGTAAGTTACTGACCACAGACCTCATGTGCACAGAGAACACGGCCCAGCGAGCCTGCTTCCTCTCGGAGCGAGCTTGCCTCTTCCGAGACGACTGGGACAGGCGCTGGACAGACGTGAACTCTGCACAACCCCTCACATCACGAAGCGAGTCTCCCTGCCCAGGACCCGCAGTCACCACAGGCGGGGAGGGATGGGGCGGGTCCACGTCTCACCTCCAAGAGGCCCCACGGCCTCTGCTCTCGCCCCCGAGGAGCCCTGTGGCCAGTGCAAAGAAGCCCTCCCAGCCTCCCCAAGGCTGACCGAGCCCTGGAGAGCCCCGGCTCGCGAGGAGGCCCGCTCCACACACAGAGCAGACAGGACCCAGCGCCACTCAGACTGGGCTCAACCCATCAACTCAGGAAAAACAGTCATTTGATTCCTCGCACCCTTCAACATCCTTACCCCCCTAATTCACAGAAAAAGCACACGGTCTCAAGTGGGAACCCTCCAGTCTTTGGCTCACCAAATCTGCAACCCAAATCACAGTCCCTGCCTCCCGTCATTACAGCACAAAAAGGGCCTTGCTCCTGCCAAGACAAACCACTGCACCCGCGCGCTCAACCCTGCCCTTCACACCTCCTGGCATGCCTGTCTCCCCTCGCTCACTGTGCACACGCACAGGCGTGCACAGTGCCGCCCCACAGACGCCTCTCCGATCCTGCTCACAGTAATGCTCCCCCGAGGGACGCTGGCTTGCGCCGTCCCCTCCCATCCAGCTCCTGCGCCCACCACGCCACCAGACTGTTTCCATGAAGGAAGTCAGTACCCCCCCGGACCACCCCGTGGCATCTCCCAGCCTGACACAGTGGAAGTAACACCATGTCATAGCCTCCTTGACACCACACCCTGCAGGGCCCAGAGTGCCAGGGTCCAGCCACGTTGGATCCAGGGTGATTTGAAGCGTGGATGGCATAGGCGAGAAGAAACTTATTTATTTATTAGTATAAGAATATAAGATTAGATTATGAAGAAATAGTGTAGTAGGAAAATTAAGTGGAGAAAGGAGGCTGAATAACTTGGCTTACGGGGAAGACCAATAAAATCTCAGGACAAGAGATTTGTACCATCTATGTTGGGCCACCGGCACCTACTTGAATTACGAAGGGTGCCCCACCTTGGGCTCCCTTTCACGCGGGTCTTAGAAGCCAGGACAAGTAAGTAGACGTGGTGAGCCGCCCTGCTCCAGATGGGAATTCAGCCTGAAATTAGAGTAAAGAGGAGACACGGGGGAAACCAGTCCAGCGACTGGCCCGTCCTCTATTGTTCAGAAGGCCTTTTATACTTTTTGATTATACATAGAGATCAATGGGTAACACAAAGTTATGCAGCGTTAACAGTCCAGACTCTTATCTAACCCAGGCTTTTCTCTCTGCATACCTAGTTGTATACACAAGTCTTAGGTGATTTACATCATCTTCCTGCTGAAAGGGCCAATTAACATTTTCAAGCCTTTTTTCTGATAAGGGTTTGTCAACCAGAAGACTTATTTGTGTTGATCTTTCCAAAGTCTGGTGCCACTCTCAGAAAGCACTAAATAAAGCTACATTCTTACATAGCAAGGACACAAGAGGAGTCCAGTGATATATAACAAAGAGAAAAGTAACTCAAAAGTCTAGTGTTACTAACATCAAAAGTACTATCTATCTTTTTCCACGTCCCGTTTACATTGATTAACATCCTCCCAGGTGCCTAAAAGATAAAGACTATGGAGGCCTGGCGGCAGTCATGGAGCCAACAGTGAGAGCCCGTCACCAGGATGGCTTTTAGCTCTTAGAAAGGCTCTGTATCTTAAGATGCTTTTAAGCTTTGCACCTCTCGCGGCTGGGGGGCTGCAAGCAATTCACAAGCTGTAAGAGGTCCGGGGGAACCTGTTAGGCAGGCTAGAGAGCCATCAGAGGGGTTTAACTGAAACATCCCTTTCAAATGCAGAAGATAAAGCCCTGAGTTGACTTTTGTGGAAAAGCAGGCAGACTCTGGTCTTGGGGGTGGAAGCTCAGGAAGCTCCAGGGGGAGCCCCTGAAGCCTGATCGCGTCCTTGCGTTTGTCAGGCTCCCTTCCGCATGGCCTTGTCCCGGGCGGGGCTCCTCACGCTGGCCCGGCACAGAGCCACTCTCTGCCAGCCCCCATTGCTGCTCAGTCCACCAGTGGGCGCCTCCCAGCATCGGTCCTGTCCCCCTCCTTGCCCTCTACTGCACAGGTTTAAAAGTGCAGCTCTCTGAGTTCTGGTTCTAGAAAAACTGGAGCAGCTATATCACACTAATCTCCCTGCTGATAATAAGTATAAACTCTAAACAAAACATAAAAACACCTATTTGAATATACCAGAGACCACTCAAAAACATGCAGCAAGTGGAGGGAACATAGTCACTGAAAGAAGAGCGAACCCCACGAGCTCTGCGCTGGAGACCTCCTGACGCTGTGGCGACCACAGGACCAGAGAGACCCGATTGCAGGGCTACCAGGACGGCTGAAACTGAATGGGAAAATCAAAAAGGAAAGTGTGTGTGCGTGCGCTCAGGCATGTCCAACTCTAGGAGGGTGAAAGTGAAAGTCAGTCAGTCGTGTCCGGCTGTGTGTGACCCCTGGACTAT
This sequence comes from Kobus ellipsiprymnus, assembly GCA_006410655.1. Lineage (NCBI taxonomy): Eukaryota > Metazoa > Chordata > Mammalia > Artiodactyla > Bovidae > Kobus > Kobus ellipsiprymnus. Next base: position 467,971 of record SJYR01002254.1, on the reverse strand, counting down.
AGAGTCCATGGAATTCTCCAGGCCAGAATACTGGAGTGGGTAGCCGTTCACTTCTCCAGAGTACCTTCCCAACCCAGGGATCAAACCCAGGTCTCCCGCATTGCTGGCAGATTCTTCACCAGCTAAGTCCAACTCTATGTGACCCCACAGACGTCAGCCCACTAGGTTTCTCTGTCTGTGGGATTTCCCAGGCAAGAATACTAGAGTGGGTTGCCATTCTCTTCCCCAGGGGATCTTCCCAACCCAGGGATCGAACCCATATGCCCTGCATCTGCAGGCCAATACTTTACCACTGAGCCACCAGAGAAGCACAAGACGAATAAGGGCTGAGGACCGGGTGTAAGACACGGTGATCACTGTTAGCAGCAAGGCACTGCAACCTGCTAAGACAGACCTCGCGTGCTCTTCCCATGCACATGTGCATGTGTGTGCATGTTAAGACAGCGGTGACTGTGACAGTTAACTGGATGGGGAGGATTCCTTCACAGCGTTCACATTTATCAAATCATCACAACCTACTTTTAATATATTACATTTCTATTTGTCACTTACACCTTGATGAAGCTGGGGTGGGGGAGAATCTAAGCAGAAAACAGCTATTGTAAAATAAAAGAGCTAAGCCAAGATTTGGCAGCTGTCCAGCACTGTGGAGACAGAATTCAGAGGTTAAATTTTGCTAAACTAGACGGGTTTTCTATTAAAATCTCAAAACGGCCATGGCTTAGGAGTAAAACCCATGTTCCAGAGCTAAAAGTTATGCCCTAAAACTTAGAACAAAACCAAAACACATCTACTCTAGAAAAGCTTGGACAGGATTAAAATCCTCTTCCAGTCATTTAACAGCCTGCCCTAACAAACCTCAACACTCTTTAAGGAAAGACAACCTACAACAAAGTTTCTAGCATATACTACCCACAATGTCCATTTTGCGATTTAAAAAAATTATTACACATGCAGAGAAGAAAAATGTTACCCATGATCAAGAGAAAACCAATCTACAGAAGCAAAACTGGCCACATATTGAGACTGGAAGATGAAACTTCAAAAGAGTGATTATAAACACTAAAAGGGTTTTAGGAAAAGGGAACAGAAGGAATGACAGGTGGAGAATATTAGCAGAGAAATGCAAACTTGAAAGGAGAACCAAAAGGAAATTCTGGAATGGAAAAATTCAGTGAAAGTCGCTCAGTTGTGTCCGATTCTTTGCAACCCCACAGACTGTAGCTTTCCAGGCTCCTCTGTCCCTGGGATTCACCAGATCGGAATACTAGAGTGGGTAGCCATTCCCTTCTCCACTGGATCTTCCCAACCCAGGGATCAAACCCAGGTCTCCCACACTGCAGGCAGATTCTTTACTGTCTGAGCCACTAAGGAAGCCTGAAAACACAGAATCTGAAATTAAAATGTCACTGGATGGAATTAATAACAGAATGGGCACCAAGAAGAAACACAGTGAACTTGATGACGGACGGAAAGGAAATATACAATGTAAACAGAGAGAGAAACGAATTTGAAAACACCAACACATTCAAAACCTGTGGGACAGTGTCAAACAGTCTAAATCAGATACCACCAGAGTTCCAAGAGAAGAAAGATTAGGAAGTAAAAGAAATATTTAAGAGGCAATGGCCAAAAAGTTTCCAAAGATGACTAAATACATCAACCCACAGATCCAAGAAGGATAAATATAGAAACACCACACCTAGAAAATAATAGTCAAATGGAAAAAAGTTTTTAAGAATTCATTTAATAAAAATAAATACATATCTTAAACACAGAAGGAAAAAGGATATCAGGTAAACAGAAGTAAGAATGACGGCTGACTCCTCATCAGAAACAACAGAGGCTAGAAGACAGTGGAGTAAGGACTTCCCTGGCAGGCCAGTGGTTAAGACTTTCCATTCCAATGCGAGGGTCAGGTTTGACCCCTGGTCAGGGCGCTAAGATCCTGCATGCTTTGTGGACAAAAAACAAAACAGAAACCCATAAAACAGAAACAATATTGTAACAAATTCAATAAAGACTTTAAAAATGGTTCACATTAAAAAAAAAAAAATCTTAGAAAAAACCCACAATGGAATAATTTTTTCAAAGCACTTAAAGAAAAAAGCTGTCAATGTGGAATTCTATATTCAGCAAAGATACCTCTCAAAGCTTAAGGGTAAATAAAGACTTCTTCAGACCAACAAAAATGGACTGATTCTGTCCCCAGCATACCCACAATATAAGAAATACTAAAGAAAGTGCTTTAAGCCAAAGGAAAACGATCCTTTATAGAAATCCAATCCACAAAAAGGAATGAAAAACTTCCCAACTCATTCTTTGGGACCAGTATTACACAGATATCCAAACAAAAAATATCATATGGGGAAAAAAGTCATACACAAATATCACTCATGAATACATGTATGATATATGCAAAAAAATCCTTAACAAAAC
>SJYR01002254.1:391496-406193 GCA_006410655.1 Kobus ellipsiprymnus | reverse complement strand
CGGGGCCTCGGCGTGGGCGTGGCCTCTGGGCGGGGCGGGGCCTCTGGGCGGGGCGGGGCCTCTGGGCGTGGGCGGGGCCTCTGAAGGGGCAGGGCTCTGACCGGCCTGCCCTTCAGTTCATCCACACCCTGGAGAGCCAGCGGGAGTTCTCGGCCCGCGCCAAGGTCTACTTCGCATCGCTGCTGACCGTGGCGCTGCACGGGAAGCTGGAGTACTACACAGATATCATGCGCACGCTCTTCCTAGAGCTCATGGAGCAGTACGTGGTGGCCAAGAACCCCAAGCTGATGCTGCGCAGGTGTGTGGCCACCTTGGGGGCCTGGGGTAGGGGTGCAGCGGGGCGCACAGGCTTGTCCAGGCACCTGGTTGGCCAGCAGGTGTCGCCAGGGCTAGTGAGTAGGGCGGAAGGAGGCGTTGCTGCTCTGTGTGGTCAGCACTGTCGCATGGGGTGGAAGATGAAGTGCCCTCCCTGAGGGGCCTGGGAGATTGGTCACTGCAGGAGATGGAGACCCGGGACGTGGATGGAGTCTGGGCTGCTGTACCTGGCCCCCTGGAAGAGCCAGCTGATCTTCAGGACACTAGCGGGTCCCTTGTACAAAGCCTTTCTGCGCCTTCAGGTCTGAGACCGTGGTGGAGAGAATGCTGTCTAACTGGATGTCTATCTGCCTGTACCAGTATCTCAAGGTGGGTCCCACCCGGCTCTGCCCGGGGTGGGGAAGGGCGAGGTCCCAGGGGGCGCTGGAGCCCTCCAGTGTCCACCTCCCTGGGGCCCAGCTCAATCTGGATGGGTCTGCTTCCCACCCTGGTGCGGTCAGGCCCACCCCTGGCTCAGCCACCTTACTCTGCTCCAGGATAGTGCAGGGGAGCCGCTGTACAAGCTCTTCAAGGCTATCAAGCATCAGGTGGAGAAGGGGCCAGTGGACGCCGTGCAGAAGAAAGCCAAGTATACCCTAAACGACACGGGGCTGCTGGGGGACGACGTGGAGTACACACCCCTGGTGAGCCCCCAGGGCCGGGTTCCGGGCCAGCCTCAAAACCAGAAACTGGATGCCACTTGCCTCCTTCACGGACTTACATTAGCACCCATCCCCTGTGCTGGGCCCTCCCCTGCCCAGGGAGGGGTCTGGGTCCTGGATCCCTGGAGAGGGTCTCTGAGGGCCGCAACCCCAGGCCGGCTGCCTCCTGGGTTCCCAGGCTGCTGCAGGCACGTGTGGGGCCCGGCGCACCGAGCGTGTGGAGGTAACCGCGTGTACGGGGAGGCGGTGCGTGGCGTGTGCTCCCGTGATTGCCTGTGTGTGTTGTGATAGCCGCACGTGAGCAGCCCTCTGAGCCACAGTGCGGGTAAAGGGGAGGCCCCGGGTACTGTCGGCACTCAGGAGGCTCTGCCCCTTGTCCTCCACCAGAGAGGTTGCCATCAGGAGGAGGCCCAAACCTGCTTCCACTTGGGGCGAGCGAGCGCGAGGGCGCCTTCCCAGCTGGTCCTCTGTTCTGTGCAGACGGTGAGCGTGATCGTTCAGGATGAAGGGGTCGATGCAGTTCCGGTCAAGGTCCTCAACTGTGACACCATCTCCCAGGTCAAGGAGAAGATCATCGACCAGGTGTACCGCACACAGCCTTGCTCCCGCTGGCCCAAGGCTGACAGTGTGGTCCTCGGTAAGCTCTGTGCCTGGAGAAGCTGGGTCGGCCGGCGCACGGGGGTGGCGAGAGGGCGGCCAGGCCGGGTGGGCTGGGCTGGGGTTCCTGGAGCTGGGCTGTGTCCTCCCAGAGTGGCGTCCCGGATCCACAGCCCAGATCCTGTCAGACCTGGACCTGACCTCTCAGCGGGAGGGCCGGTGGAGGCGTGTCAACACGCTGATGCACTACAACGTGAGTGTGGTGGCGATGGGGAGGGCCCATGGAGGGTGGGGTGTTGAGCCGGCCCTCACGTCCCCGTTCCCCAGGTCCGGGACGGAGCCACGCTCATCCTGTCCAAGGCGGGGGTCTCCCAGCCGCCCGGGGACAGCCAGCAGGACCTGCCTGTGGGGTGGGGCGGGGCGGGGCGGGGCCGGCCCTCACGCCTCCGTTCCCCAGGTCCGGGACGGAGCCACTCTCATCCTGTCCAAGGCGGGGGTCTCCCAGCAGCCCGAGGACAGCCAGCAGGACCTGCCTGGGGAGCGTGAGTCCCTTCCCCTTGTCTGGCCCCTTCTGGCCCCCAAGGACCTGAGCGCGGTGCTGGGACCCCGGCCCTGGGCTCTGGTCCTCGTCCCTCAGCAGCCGCTCCCACAGGCCACGCCCTCCTGGAGGAGGAGAATCGGGTGTGGCACCTGGTGCGGCCCACGGACGAGGTGGACGAAGGCAAGTGCAAGCGCGGCAGCGTGAAGGAGAAGGAGCGCACCAAGGCCATCACCGAGATCTACCTGACCCGCCTGCTCTCCGTCAAGGTGGCCCTTGCGGGGCGTGTGGGCGGCGGGCCTGGCCCTCCCGCCCCTCGTCGCCCGCATGAGCTGAGCCCCGCCCCGGCCCGCAGGGCACGCTGCAGCAGTTCGTGGACAACTTCTTCCAAAGCGTGCTGGCGCCCGGGAACGCGGTGCCACCGGCGGTCAAGTACTTCTTCGACTTCCTGGACGAGCAGGCAGAAAAGCATGACATCAAGGATGAGGACACCATCCACATCTGGAAGACCAACAGGTGGGGAGTCGCCCCGCCCCGCCCCGCCTGCCCTGCTCCCTGAGGCCCCGCCTCACGCCCTGTTGTTCTGCCTCAGTTTACCGCTCCGCTTCTGGGTAAACATCCTCAAGAACCCCCACTTCATCTTCGACGTGCACGTCCACGAGGTGGTGGACGCCTCGCTGTCGGTCATCGCGCAGACCTTCATGGACGCCTGCACACGCACGGAGCACAAGCTGAGCCGCGTGCGTGCAGCTGCGGGCGCCCGGCGGGGTGGGGCCGCCCGCGGGATGGGGCCCTGGAGCGGGGCGTCGGGGAAGCAGGCGGCGGCGGGATGACGGGATCAGTTCAGGCGTGGGTTTGCACGTGAGGCTGGAGGTCAGGAGGCAGGCAGGTGCCGGTCCCTGGCGTGATGGGAGGCCCTGTGGGGAGCGGCCCTCTGGCAGTTAGGGACCCTGTCATCCTTCCCCTTCCATGACAAAGAGTGAGTTTTACTGTAAATCACAAAACAACAAAAACACCGTCGGGTCTCTGGCCAGGCGGGGCAGCTACCCCGTGGGAGCCCTTCCCCCCGCACACCCTTCTTTCTCTGGGTGTCTTGGCCTGGGTGTCACTGGGCTCCAATCCCCACAGGACTCTCCCAGCAACAAGCTCCTCTACGCCAAGGAGATCTCCACCTACAAGAAGATGGTGGAGGAGTGAGTCCCGCACCCGCCCGCCAGGCCAGACCCCGCCTGCCCACCCTCAGCGCCCATCCAGCGGGGCCCCTGGGTGGTGCCTGTGATCAGGAGGAGGGCCCAACCTCTGGGGACCACTGCCCCCACTTCCAGTACCCTCCACTCTGTGTAACTGTCTCTCCCCCACAGCTACTACAAGGGGATCAGACAGATGGTGCAGGTCAGCGACCAGGACATGAACACACACCTGGCGGAGATTTCCCGGGTAAGGGGGGCACAGGGCACACAGGTGGGGACCCCCACACCCCAGGATTAGCCTTCTGCCCTACCCTGAAGGCCCCACGGGGGGCAGGGGGCGGGCAGGAGTCAGCCCTGGGGGCAGGTGATGTGCCCACAGGACCCAGAGAGGCGCCGGGACACGTGGGGCGCTGGGGCAGCTCTGAGCCAGCCCCGCCGGCCCGGGGCCTGCGTGGATGGGAAGCTGTCAGAGCCTGGCAGGCTGTGTGTCCTGAGTGTTGTGACGGGGTCGGAGGGGGGCCCTTGGTATCTGCCCGCCCCCTGGGGCACGGCCTCCGGCCCCCATGGGTCATGCAGGCCCTGCCCTGGCCCTTCAGGCACACACGGACTCCCTGAACACCCTTGTGGCCTTGCACCAGCTCTACCAGTACACGCAGAAGTACTATGACGAGGTAGGGGCTTGGCCTCCCCGGGGACGGCAGCGCTCAGCGGGCGCCCCGCCCCTGGGCTGTGGTCTGACATCACCTGCACCCCCCTCCCCCAACCAAGATCATCAACGCCCTGGAGGAGGACCCCGCCGCCCAGAAGATGCAGCTGGCCTTCCGGCTCCAGCAGATCGCGGCTGCGCTTGAGAACAAGGTCACGGACCTCTGACCTCCGACCTCCAGCGTCACGGTCTGGGACACAGGTGTGTGATGCACGGTGCCAGGTGCTGGGCAGCCCTGGGGGATGGGGCCGAGCGGGCAGGACTCACCGCTTCTCTCTCCGGCAGAGGAGCAGCCCCGGGCTTCCGAGTGTGTGTGGCGGGGAACTGCTCCCCCTCAGCGTTTGTAGCCACGTTAGCATCTTTCCCTGAGCAATAGAGCCGGGCGCCGCCAACACCAGCTCCCTCTCGAGGAACCAGCATATCCAGTGTCTCCTGAGTGATTCGAAAAATGTGCCTTACGCCCCGGTGCCACGCTCGGCTGCTGGGGACAGTCAGGCCTCAGTCCCCTCCCCGAGCACCAGCAGCCGCCTCAGACACCTGGCTTTGGCCTCCAGCGGCGGGGCCTGAGTGCCTGCGGCCCCCTGGGACCCAGTGCCCGCGGCCCCCTGGGACCCAGTGCCCGGACTGTGTGCATCCGCCCCACCTGGACGGAGGCAGAGAAGCGGTACGATGCCTCGCTGACCTTGCGGGCCTGCCCTGCGGGGTGCCGGCACTCCGGGGACTCCGTGCTGCAGGCCCCACCTCAAAGGTCAAGCTGGACGTCAGACGTCGAGGCCCAGGCGGCCAGAAGGGTCCCAGCAGATCGGGGGTCCTGGTCTCGGCCTGTCAGACAGGCTGACCCGGAGGCCCTGCCCAGGTCTGGGGGGCCAGGAGCGGGTCTGCCAGGACCACCCCAACCCTTTTTGTAAATCTTGTGAATTGTAAATCAAATACAGTTGTTTTTTTCATTCTGCTGGTTGGCTGGGTTCTTGGAGCTGCCGGTCTGCTGTCCCTGCACAGCTGCCCTGTCCCCGGACCTGCCTGTGGTCTCACTTCCCAGGCATTCTCCGTGGCCCCAGAAGCCCACCTTTTGCTGTGCCTGTGGGGCCTCGGTCCCTGTATTCCCTGCAGCCCCAGCGGGACAGGATGCGGGTCAGACTGGGCCACGAGCTCTGTGCTGTGGAGAGGAGCTGGTCCCAGAGACCCTGCAAGCAAGATGGCCTGTCAAGGGGGGGAGGGGCTGCCTCGGGCGCCCTCTGGTGGTAGGGGCGGGCATTCTGTGAGCACGGGGGAGCTGTTTCTTCCTTCCCCGGGTGGGGTGCCCCACAGCATGGTCCAACCAGCACGTGTTTGCTCAGCCCCTGCTGCATACACGCGGGTGGGCACAGTGGTTCCTGGAGAGAGGCTCTGTGTCCCTGCTGCTCAAGGCTGTGTGTCCTTTAGGCTTGGCACCCCCCGGCTGCCCTAGACCAGCCCAGGATGACTCAGCACATACGCAGAGCTCAAGGGCTGTGTACCCAAGAGCATGAGGCCCCTGTGTTAGTGCAGGGAGGGGGCTGCCCCAGAGGCCTCCCTGGGGGCAGGGGCTGGCTCCCAATCACATGTTGCACACAGCACAGGAACCAGGTGTGCCAGCCTGCGGCCGTCAAGCACACGCGCCGTGAGCACGCAGGCATGCGCACGCACACACGCAGCATCCGTGTGTCGGGGCCTCACGTGTTCGTTCAACACGTCCTGGGCACTAGCTACACAGCAGTAAAGGGGGCAGAAAGGGTCTTCCCTGAGGGAGCCCGTGTGGTCCAAGAATACCGACCCCAGCAGGAAAGGGATTTAGTAGCTTCATAAAAGCAAGTGAGGGCCCGGCTTTGGATCCGGCTCCATCCAGGTGCTCATGTGTCTTTGGGTTCCGTCCGCCTGAACTGCTTTCTGGTATGTGCGGCTTCATTCCAAGGATCTGGAGGCTACCGGCAGGCCCCCGGCCTGTGTCTCCACCTGGTGTACACCACTGTGGCTGAGGGGTCACATGAGCCACTTCTGGACAGGCAGCCGATTCCAAGCCGCATGAAACGAGAGTGGGCATCCCACGTGGACGGCACACAACTGGCACCCTACCCCAAGGACCACCGACACGGCTCCATACTAGGTCAGGAAGGCGGAACAAAAGACACTGCTAGACTGGAGCAGGGGGGCATAATTTGGGAGTGCTAACCCGAGGGTGGGGGAGGCTAGAGGGAGCAGGGACCTGGAGGCCTGGCTCCTAGACTGGACCCCTGCAGGCACTTCTGCCTCCTCCCCACTTGTAGTTGGGTGTGAAACGGGCAGAGTGGGTGAGACTGCCTTCTGCTGCAGGTCCAACAGGCAGGGTGCTCTCCCCCGTGGAGGACAGGCGGGTGAATGGATCCAGAGGCCGTCCTTTCATGGGGCCAGTGGAGAAACTGGGCGTGGATGCTGGGTGCGTGGGGGTGGGCTGGCCGGCCTGGAGGGGTCAGGAGACTGGCAAGCCAAGGGGTGACACAGCCTTCCGTCACTCTGCGCTTCCCGTTTTCCTCCCAATGCAGTGGGAACCAGGAGAGGCGAAGACGGAGGGGTGACCAGCAACCTCAAAGACTTCTCTCCAAGCTGCGGAGAGAACAGCCAGCCCAGGACCACACCCTGCTTGATTGCTAAGAGCATGACACATCCTCTAAGTCACGGGGCCCCTGTGACAGGGCCAGATAGCATTTTAGGAGGTTCGTCTGACCTCCCTAAAGGTTTCTTCCCTTCGGGGGGACGTGCAGCCAGTCAGAAGACCAGCGTGGGGCTGAGGAGGGGGTGGTCTGGACGGGTGGAGAGGAGACAGTAAGCACGACATGTGGGATCTTGGTATGCCCCCCGCCCCACACCCCCGGGAATCACAATAGGAAGTGGAAAGAGGCCAGGGGTGGGTCGGGTCGGCGGCCCAGGGCTCACGCGGGCTCGTCTCTGCCAGCCCCACCGCGCCCTCCTCACACGGGCAGCGCCTGCCGCTCCTGTCTGCCCTTGATCCATGCCAGCCCTGCTCCGGGCTCCAGACCGGCCAGGACGACCCTGAAAACACAGCACAGTGAGGGACAAAAACTGCGGATCCTGTCGGAGGACAGAATCCCCACTCGCGTTTGGGATTCCGGGGGAAAGAGGGCGACGGGAGAAGGCCGGGCGGGGCTCCCTTAGTCGACAGACCTCTTGGCCCCCTTGGAGGAGGGAGGACCCGGCGCGCCCGCTCCACCCCGCCCGGCAGGAGCCGCCGGTCGCCATGGGAACGCGGCCCGCCCCACGCGGCCTCGGAGCAGACAAAGGCCGCCCCTCCCTGCGGCGCGGGCCGGTCCCCACGGCCCGCCGCTCCCCTCCCTCCTCGCTTTAGCTGAAGCTCCATTAACTCCGCACAAAACCTCAGTCGCTTCGCCCGGCCGGGAAAGGTGTCCCCATCGCGGGGCCCCGAGGAAGCGGGGTAGGGCCGGGGGCTGGGGGCGGGGACACCAGCGTCTTCACCACATCCCGCGCTCCCGGCGCCCAGAGAGGAACTGAGGCCCGCGCGCTGGGAGTGGGACCCGGCACCCTTCTTACGTCTGGGCTCCCTGCAGGACCCAGATTCGCCAGGCACAACAGTCCATTTGCCTGGGACTGCGTTGACGTTTTAATTTGGTTATCAATATTTGAATATCAGGAGGTTTCACATAAAAACTCAGATTTTTGCTTGTTTCATAAAAGGGGAAGGCTGGGCACCCAGCCTGAGGTCGCACTCTCTTGGGAGGGGCAGACGAGCGCCGCCCCCCCCACCCCCCGCCGCTTCCCCAGGGTACGGGCCAAGGGGCTGACTCCCCAGAGATGCTCTATCCCAACCCTGGTCACTTCAAACAGCAGCCTCCGCTCCCGCCCAGAGCTCCAGACAGATGCTTAAATAGGCCCAGCCCCTTCAGTGACAGCAGCCGGTGCAAACTGCACCTTCCAAGGGCAGACAGGAAATGCCCCGTGCGTGGTGGAGTTCGCAGTTCGAGACCCCGCAGTACCTGGGAAAGTCAGAGTGGGCTTCCTGGAAGAGGTCACAGCTGAGGGGGCTACTTCAGCAGGAGGACGGGTACCAGGCCCCAAAGAGGGCCCAGGTGAGGAAAGATTCCTGAGCCCGGCCCTCTCATCCCTCCCCACCCCCGCCCCCGGCGCCGCCGCTGTCCCTGGTCCTGAGGGCGGGTCTCCGGACAGGCCCTGCAGTTGCGCTTCCCCCAGGGTGCGGCTGAGCCCGGCCCAGGAGCCGCCGCTGCAGGAGGCCTCACCAGGTTGGGGAAGCTTTACTAGGACGCGAACCACACGGCCAAGGTCGGATGGCCAAACGGGAAGGGAAGCGAGGCCGACCCAGAGTCCAAGGCGCCGCCATCGGCCCACGAGGAAGGGACCCTACCCAACCAAATGCCTAGCTTTTATTGGGGGTATGTAAATATTCATTTACATATTTATCTGAAAATATGAATATGAATATAAATATATATATGTCCCATGGTTCGCCCTGGCTTCTCTGATGTAGAGGATTCTGCCTTCATTGCAGGAGGAGCTCGCCGGGGGAGGGGAGGGGTGCAGGGCCCGGATGAGGAGCCGGGAGAGGAGGGGTGCCCGCCCCCGAGCAGGCTGGAGCGGGGAGACGCAGGACCCAGAGCAGGCGGGTGGCGGAGTGCGGGCGAAGGCAGGTGGGCCGGGGTGGCGCCCTGGGTGCGGGCACGGGAGGGTGCGGGGAGCCGAGCCCGGGAGGTGGCGGCGGCCCGGCCCGGGCGGTGCCGCGCCGAGGACAGACGCGGCGCGCTTGGGGGAGGCGCGCGGTCCCCGGGAGGAGGCCGCGGGAAGAGCCAGGACCCGTTCCACGGCCGCCGCCCTCCCCTCCCCGGGAAGGGCGCTTTCCGTCCACCGCCGCCCGGGGCCTGCTGGAAGCCCCGCGTCGGTCTGCGGGAACCCCCTCCCTGGCCCCGCCCCGCCCCGCCCCGCCTCCCGCAGCCGGCTGGGGCTCCGCGGGCCGCCGGGCGCGGCGCGGGGCGCGCGCCGAGCTGCTGCCGCTCCGGACATGTCGGGCCCGCGCGCCGGCTTCTACCGGCTGGAGCTGAACAAGACGCTGTGGGAGGTGCCGCAGCGGCTGCAGGGACTGCGCCCGGTGGGCTCGGGCGCCTACGGCTCAGTCTGGTAGGGGCGGGCTGCTTCATAAAAGCAAGTGAGGGCCCGGCTTTGGATCCGGCTCCATCCAGGTGCTCATGTGTCTTTGGGTTCCGTCCGCCTGAACTGCTTTCTGGTATGTGCGGCTTCATTCCAAGGATCTGGAGGCTACCGGCAGGCCCCCGGCCTGTGTCTCCACCTGGTGTACACCACTGTGGCTGAGGGGTCACATGAGCCACTTCTGGACAGGCAGCCGATTCCAAGCCGCATGAAACGAGAGTGGGCATCCCACGTGGACGGCACACAACTGGCACCCTACCCCAAGGACCACCGACACGGCTCCATACTAGGTCAGGAAGGCGGAACAAAAGACACTGCTAGACTGGAGCAGGGGGGCATAATTTGGGAGTGCTAACCCGAGGGTGGGGGAGGCTAGAGGGAGCAGGGACCTGGAGGCCTGGCTCCTAGACTGGACCCCTGCAGGCACTTCTGCCTCCTCCCCACTTGTAGTTGGGTGTGAAACGGGCAGAGTGGGTGAGACTGCCTTCTGCTGCAGGTCCAACAGGCAGGGTGCTCTCCCCCGTGGAGGACAGGCGGGTGAATGGATCCAGAGGCCGTCCTTTCATGGGGCCAGTGGAGAAACTGGGCGTGGATGCTGGGTGCGTGGGGGTGGGCTGGCCGGCCTGGAGGGGTCAGGAGACTGGCAAGCCAAGGGGTGACACAGCCTTCCGTCACTCTGCGCTTCCCGTTTTCCTCCCAATGCAGTGGGAACCAGGAGAGGCGAAGACGGAGGGGTGACCAGCAACCTCAAAGACTTCTCTCCAAGCTGCGGAGAGAACAGCCAGCCCAGGACCACACCCTGCTTGATTGCTAAGAGCATGACACATCCTCTAAGTCACGGGGCCCCTGTGACAGGGCCAGATAGCATTTTAGGAGGTTCGTCTGACCTCCCTAAAGGTTTCTTCCCTTCGGGGGGACGTGCAGCCAGTCAGAAGACCAGCGTGGGGCTGAGGAGGGGGTGGTCTGGACGGGTGGAGAGGAGACAGTAAGCACGACATGTGGGATCTTGGTATGCCCCCCGCCCCACACCCCCGGGAATCACAATAGGAAGTGGAAAGAGGCCAGGGGTGGGTCGGGTCGGCGGCCCAGGGCTCACGCGGGCTCGTCTCTGCCAGCCCCACCGCGCCCTCCTCACACGGGCAGCGCCTGCCGCTCCTGTCTGCCCTTGATCCATGCCAGCCCTGCTCCGGGCTCCAGACCGGCCAGGACGACCCTGAAAACACAGCACAGTGAGGGACAAAAACTGCGGATCCTGTCGGAGGACAGAATCCCCACTCGCGTTTGGGATTCCGGGGGAAAGAGGGCGACGGGAGAAGGCCGGGCGGGGCTCCCTTAGTCGACAGACCTCTTGGCCCCCTTGGAGGAGGGAGGACCCGGCGCGCCCGCTCCACCCCGCCCGGCAGGAGCCGCCGGTCGCCATGGGAACGCGGCCCGCCCCACGCGGCCTCGGAGCAGACAAAGGCCGCCCCTCCCTGCGGCGCGGGCCGGTCCCCACGGCCCGCCGCTCCCCTCCCTCCTCGCTTTAGCTGAAGCTCCATTAACTCCGCACAAAACCTCAGTCGCTTCGCCCGGCCGGGAAAGGTGTCCCCATCGCGGGGCCCCGAGGAAGCGGGGTAGGGCCGGGGGCTGGGGGCGGGGACACCAGCGTCTTCACCACATCCCGCGCTCCCGGCGCCCAGAGAGGAACTGAGGCCCGCGCGCTGGGAGTGGGACCCGGCACCCTTCTTACGTCTGGGCTCCCTGCAGGACCCAGATTCGCCAGGCACAACAGTCCATTTGCCTGGGACTGCGTTGACGTTTTAATTTGGTTATCAATATTTGAATATCAGGAGGTTTCACATAAAAACTCAGATTTTTGCTTGTTTCATAAAAGGGGAAGGCTGGGCACCCAGCCTGAGGTCGCACTCTCTTGGGAGGGGCAGACGAGCGCCGCCCCCCCCACCCCCCGCCGCTTCCCCAGGGTACGGGCCAAGGGGCTGACTCCCCAGAGATGCTCTATCCCAACCCTGGTCACTTCAAACAGCAGCCTCCGCTCCCGCCCAGAGCTCCAGACAGATGCTTAAATAGGCCCAGCCCCTTCAGTGACAGCAGCCGGTGCAAACTGCACCTTCCAAGGGCAGACAGGAAATGCCCCGTGCGTGGTGGAGTTCGCAGTTCGAGACCCCGCAGTACCTGGGAAAGTCAGAGTGGGCTTCCTGGAAGAGGTCACAGCTGAGGGGGCTACTTCAGCAGGAGGACGGGTACCAGGCCCCAAAGAGGGCCCAGGTGAGGAAAGATTCCTGAGCCCGGCCCTCTCATCCCTCCCCACCCCCGCCCCCGGCGCCGCCGCTGTCCCTGGTCCTGAGGGCGGGTCTCCGGACAGGCCCTGCAGTTGCGCTTCCCCCAGGGTGCGGCTGAGCCCGGCCCAGGAGCCGCCGCTGCAGGAGGCCTCACCAGGTTGGGGAAGCTTTACTAGGACGCGAACCACACGGCCAAGGTCGGATGGCCAAACGGGAAGGGAAGCGAGGCCGACCCAGAGTCCAAGGCGCCGCCATCGGCCCACGAGGAAGGGACCCTACCCAACCAAATGCCTAGCTTTTATTGGGGGTATGTAAATATTCATTTACATATTTATCTGAAAATATGAATATGAATATAAATATATATATGTCCCATGGTTCGCCCTGGCTTCTCTGATGTAGAGGATTCTGCCTTCATTGCAGGAGGAGCTCGCCGGGGGAGGGGAGGGGTGCAGGGCCCGGATGAGGAGCCGGGAGAGGAGGGGTGCCCGCCCCCGAGCAGGCTGGAGCGGGGAGACGCAGGACCCAGAGCAGGCGGGTGGCGGAGTGCGGGCGAAGGCAGGTGGGCCGGGGTGGCGCCCTGGGTGCGGGCACGGGAGGGTGCGGGGAGCCGAGCCCGGGAGGTGGCGGCGGCCCGGCCCGGGCGGTGCCGCGCCGAGGACAGACGCGGCGCGCTTGGGGGAGGCGCGCGGTCCCCGGGAGGAGGCCGCGGGAAGAGCCAGGACCCGTTCCACGGCCGCCGCCCTCCCCTCCCCGGGAAGGGCGCTTTCCGTCCACCGCCGCCCGGGGCCTGCTGGAAGCCCCGCGTCGGTCTGCGGGAACCCCCTCCCTGGCCCCGCCCCGCCCCGCCCCGCCTCCCGCAGCCGGCTGGGGCTCCGCGGGCCGCCGGGCGCGGCGCGGGGCGCGCGCCGAGCTGCTGCCGCTCCGGACATGTCGGGCCCGCGCGCCGGCTTCTACCGGCTGGAGCTGAACAAGACGCTGTGGGAGGTGCCGCAGCGGCTGCAGGGACTGCGCCCGGTGGGCTCGGGCGCCTACGGCTCAGTCTGGTAGGGGCGGGCCAGGGCGGGGGGGTCTCCACGCGCGCCCCTTCCCCCGTGCGGGGTTCCGACGCGGGGAGGGGCTCGCCCTGCCTCCGCCCTCGGGCCTTACGCGGATCAGAAGAATGAATGTGGGGTGGGGGCGCGCAGGAAACTTTCCCGGCGCCTCTCCGTGGCCGGGGAAGGGGCGTCCCTCTGCCCCTCCAGCCCGGGGAGTCCTCCTCCGGGCCTGAATCTGCGGCGTCACAGCTGGCGAAAGGGCCGGTCTCCGTGGCCCTGGATGGCTGAGCAGGCAAGGGTCAGGCAGCCCTGGGCTCCGGTAGATACCCCCGCCCCGGGGTGGGTAGTTTTGCTTGAAAAAGAAGAGCCCTGCTTGGGGGTGGGGCACCAAGACCCCTGCCGAAGAATGACCTCCAGCTCCTCCGTGGGCCCTGTCCCCTCCCCCATTTTCCAAGGGGTCTCAGACTCCGAATGGGGTTCAGGCCTGATCAGAGAAGCATGCCATCCCCCACAGTCTTTAGGGGGTCTACACCCCTCCCCATTTTTGCCCCAACCAAGAGAGACCCTGGGGCCTAGACAGGAGGGAGGGTGGGGCCTGGGGAGGCCTCTGGACCTGGTGGGGCTGGCCGGGGCTTGCAGACCGTGTTGACAGTGAGGCCAGTGTGGGTGTGGATGTTGAAGGGTGCCCCCCCAATCCAGAACTGGTGAGGGGCCAAGTGTCTGTGGGGGCATGGGTATAGGCAGGCAGGCCCCCCGGGGGAGAGTTGTTGCTCTAGGATGTGGCAGGAGGTTCCAAGTGGGACTCCTCAGATCACTCCCAGCGCCCAGCGCTGGAGCCTGGAGAAGGGGTTTGGGGTCCCCTGGGCCTCAGGCCTCATGCTGTCACTGGCCAGCCATCAGAAACCCCAGGCCACTGCAGCTGCCCCAGCCAGTGGGCCCTGGCTTCCCCCTAAGGCCTCAGTGGCAGGAGAGGGTGTGCGTGTGTGGCCCCTGGGGGAGCTGGCAGAACCCTGGCTGGAAGCGGGCCCCCAGGCAGGTGTCACTCCTGGGCTCCCTCCCTCCTTGGATGAGGCTGATGGCCTGGCACCAATCCCCACAGTCCTCTGCTGACCCCGCAGACAGAAAAGGGTCTGCTCCCCTCCCCTGTGAGGGGCAACTCCCCCTGACTCCCACCCCAGAGCGGCTTTCCTCCATCACCCACGAGCATCCCACCTGCTGCAGGAGGCTCCCTGCGTGGGCGTGGAGGGGTGGGGTGGCCGCACAGCACAGCTCGCTGGAGGGAAGGCGGATCCTGAGACGGTGGTGGAGCGGGAGGGCGGAGGGCACCCTGAGCAGCTGGGCACGGAGGCTGCAGGTCTGGGCCTCCGGGGAGTGGGGCTGCAGGAGGGGAAGTCTCTGGGGGTCCAGACGCCACCCTCTGCTGGACGTTTCCTACCGTCCAGTCTCTCACTGCCACCGGCGGGGATGCAACACACGCCTTTGGTCAGGTTCTCCTCCACATGTTGAACCTTCTGGGGCTTTGGACGTGGCTCTGGGACCCCTCAGGGGCCTCCCAGACCCCGTGGCCCACAGGGAGCTGGAGGAACATCTACTCTGGCAACACACTTCTGGCTGTTTCCCTGGGGTGGTGTTTCCACCCTGAGTTGGGGGCAGGAGTCAGGAGAAATTCAGGTGGGCTCAGGAGGCCGGAAGTCAGGGGGTCAGTGGAAGGGGACCTGCCTCTGGAGGAAGGAGCAAGACCCCAGGAGGGGACTTCCCTGGTGACCCAGCGGCTAAGACGCCCTCCTTCCAATGCGGGGAGGCCAGAGTTCAATCCCTGGTCGGGGGACTAGATCCCACAGTCCTCAACCAGGACCTAGCACAGCCGAACAAATATTTTAAAAAAGAAGACCCCAGGAGGGAGGGGAGAGCCTGGGAGCGAGTGGGGTCTCATGCCTGTGCCGCTGGCCTTCTGGCCAGTGACCGAGGCGGGGCCTCACGCGCGGCCTTGCAGCTCGGCCTACGACACACGGCTGCGCCAGAGGGTGGCGGTGAAGAAGCTGTCGCGGCCCTTCCAGTCTCTGATCCACGCGCGGAGGACCTACCGGGAGCTGCGGCTGCTCAAACACCTGAAGCACGAGAACGTGAGCGGGGCGGGGGCGGGCGGG
>SJYR01002254.1:353417-391049 GCA_006410655.1 Kobus ellipsiprymnus | reverse complement strand
GCGGGGCTCATTCCCGGCCGCACCCAGGTACCTGGTGACCACGCTGATGGGCGCCGACCTGAACAACATCGTCAAGTGCCAGGCGCTGAGTGACGAGCACGTCCAGTTCCTCGTGTACCAGCTGCTGCGCGGGCTAAAGGTGGGCGTGGAGGGGGAGCGGGAGGCGGCGCGGGGGCCAGCGCCTGACGCCCCGCCGTCTCCCCCTCGCAGTACATCCACTCGGCCGGGATCATCCACCGGGTAGGTGCGGTGCGCGGAGGCGGCGGTGGTCCTGGGCCCGGGACTCTGCCGCCGGCCTCTCACCGCGCGCGCCCGCCCCGCAGGACCTGAAGCCCAGCAACGTGGCCGTGAATGAGGACTGCGAGCTGCGGGTGAGCGGCTCGGGCAGGGGCTGGGAGGCGGCTGCGGGGAGGTGGAGACCCGCAGGGCTGAAGCCAGAGCGGGGCGGGGGGCTCGCCGTAGATCCTGGACTTCGGGCTGGCGCGCCAGGCAGACGAGGAGATGACGGGCTACGTGGCCACGCGATGGTACAGGGCCCCCGAGATCATGCTGAACTGGATGCACTACAGCCAGACAGGTGACGCAGCCCCACAGGGTGCGGGCTGGGCGGGCCAGAGGCCTGGGGCCCTGGGGAGCAGCCCCACAGGTCGTGGGCTGGGCGGGCGGAGGCCTGGGGCCCTGGGCACAGGCCAGGCGCTCAGGACCAGACCTTCAGAGAGGCAGGGCATTGCGGCTCCTGGGCTGACCCTTGCCCTGCCCAGGGTGCCGTCAGGAAGGGGCCTGGATGTGGCCGTGGGGCCGTGGGTCCAGCCCCCAGCTCTCTGGGGCGGGACTTGGGGTGGGCAGGCTGATGGCGACACCTTCTCCTTCAGTGGACATCTGGTCCGTGGGCTGCATCATGGCTGAGCTGCTCCAGGGAAAGGCTCTCTTCCCCGGAAGTGACTGTATCCTTGGTTCAGGTTGGGGAGGAGGGTTGGGCCTCCTGTTGCAGGGTGGGGGTCGAGGGACGTGGGCTCTAGCCCTTTCTGGCCAGTCTTGCCTCCTCCGCCCCACACCATGCCACCCCGGGCTCACTGTCCCCAGCGGCAGGAGAGCAGGGTCTGCGCAGTGACCCAAGGTCTGGGGTCTGGGATCCCAGGAGAGTCCATGCCTGGCCGTTGGACCTTTCCTGAGCCAGGCAGACATCGACCAGCTGAAGCGTATCATGGAGGTGGTGGGCACACCCAGCCCTGAAGTTCTAGCAAAGATATCCTCAGAACATGTGAGTTGTTGGTCACCGGCCCCTCTGCTGACCTAGTGGAAGGGGGGCTGTGGGACTAGATGGGGCTCCATGGGGGGAGCATGGGTCACGGTGGAACAGACCCTAAGGCGGGCACAGCCCCTTCAGGGAGACCTGGGGAGACACTCCTGGTGTGAGGGACGGGATAGGCGAAGCCTGGGCACCTGCAGCGTCCTGGCTACGGACCATGGAGTGGCACCACACCTGGGCCTGCCGGCCTGTGGGGCCAGGCAAGGTGCTGGAGCCCCCAGATCCTAGGGGGGAGGTCTTTGTTCCACGCATGCCCTTGGCCAGGCATGTTGGTGAGAAAGGCTGGGGGCCTCTCCCATCAAGCCCCTGCCTGGCATAGGGCCGGGGGCGGGGAGGCCCTGCACAGCCCCTCTGACCCTTCTGTGGGCACCTAGGCCCGGACCTACATCCAGTCCCTGCCCCCCATGCCCCAGAAGGACCTCAGGAGCATCTTCCGCGGAGCCAACCCCCTGGGTGAGGACGGGCCGGGGGCCTGGGTGGGTCTCCACGCTTGGCCCCGGGGGTGGAGCTGACCTGGCACCCCCGCCCCTGCAGCTGTGGACCTCCTGGGCAGGATGCTGGTGCTGGACAGTGACCAGAGGGTCAGCGCGGCCGAGGCCCTGGCACATGCCTACTTCAGCCAGTACCACGACCCAGAGGACGAGCCCGAGGCGGAGCCCTACGACGAGAGCGTGGAGGCCAAGGAGCGCACGGTGGAGGAGTGGAAGGGTGGGGCCACGCCAAGGCTGGCCATCCTCAGCAGGGGGCCGGGTTCCTCCCAGAGGGTCTGGGTTCCTCCGAGAGGGTCTGGGTGAGGGGACACCTACCCCCACAACACTGGGGCGGGCGGGGCAGCTGGAGCTAGGCCTGGGTGCGCCCACCAGAAACCTGGGGGCCACACAGGGCGGGCCCAGGAAGGGGGTTGCTCCCAGGGGGCGGGGGGCCTGGGCCTCTGGGGGCCTGAGCGCACGCTTCCCCGCTCCCCGTACAGAGCTCACCTACCAGGAAGTCCTCAGCTTCAAGCCCCCGGAGCCCCCGCAGCAGCCGGGCAGCCTGGACGCTGAGCAGTGACGGAGTGCCGCTGCCAGCCGCCCCACCGGGACTCGAGCGGGGGCGCGAGCCCACTGCCGCCAGCCCCGCCTGCCAGGCTCCCCCACAGCCAGCGGCAGCCAGCCCTGGCCTGGGGCCCCCGTCCGCACGCTGCGCCTTCTGGGGAGCCTGCGCCTATGTGGACGCCTGCACGGGCCTGAGCCGTGGGTGCGGGGGCCCAGGCAGGGCGTCCTGCACGTCCTTGTCCTCCTGCCCCTCCCGAGCTCCCCTTTAGGGCCTCCCTGGGGGACCTGGGTGCCAGAAGAGCTCCCCCTGGCCCGTGTGTGTTCCCAGACCCGGACCCCAGAGCGCTGGCCCTGTGGGCGGGGCTGCGCACAGTGGGCTGGAGCTTCCCTGAGACAGAGGAGGAGTCGTGATGGCCGGAGCTGCTCGGCCTGGCCTGGAAGTGAGGGGCTCCCCTCAAAAGTGCTGAGGCTCACAGGGTCTTCTGTGGGGGCGGGGGAGTGGGGCGGCTGCCTGGGCCATGCTGTAGGCGGCGCCTGTCCTGGAATCCACGTCAGAGCAAACTGAGGCGTGTGTGTCTGAGGGCTCCTGAGAGCCGCGGTGTGACCAGCCGCAGGCCCAAGTGGGGGTGACTGTACCGCTGCCTCCCCTGCCTTCAGTCCTGAGGTGGGTGGGCCACAAGGCTTTGCTAAGAGCCTGCTGGGTGGCGTGCAAGGGGCTCAGGTGGCCACGGGCATCCCTGTGAGCAAATCCCCTCTCCCCGTGGACGTGGGAGCTGTAGAAGGTTCCTGAGGCACAGGGGTCCGGGCCCGCTGAGGGGCTGGCAGGCCTGGGGGGCTCCGGCCTCGAGGAGGCGGCCACAGGTGTGGACGTGGATCCTGGCCCCGAGTGGATGGAAACCTCTGCCTGCCCTCTGGCTCTGCTGCCGGGACCCGGGGTGCCCTAGTCTGTGGGCCCGCCTCGTCCTCTGTGCTTCCAGAGCGGAGGGGACCCAGCGACCTCTGGGACAGGCCCCTGCTCCAGATGTGTTGGGGGTGTGGGCCCGCTGTCAAGGGGCTCCCCTGCCAGGTGGTGACCTCTCACCCTGCAGGACCAGGGAGGTCTGAGTGTCAAGCGCCTGCATGGGGGTTTTGCAATAAAGGGGGTCCTGCCCCCCCTCGGCTCATGTCTCAGGCTCCAGTTCCTGCTGCCCCTCCTGCTGGAGAGCAGGGCCGTGTCCCGCCGGTCCCTGAGGGCCAGCGGGCTCTGAGGTGGACAGAACAGGATGTCCACCCACAACCTGCTGCCCTCAGAGGTTCACGGGGCAGCGTCTGGTCCAGACCCAGACCTGCCCCTCACTCTGGTCAGGGAGCATGCAGGGTGGGGGAACAGAGGCCTGCCTTCCCCAGGGCCAGGGAGAAACTTTCCTTTCTTTCCAGGTCAAGGAGGGCTGCCCACTGAGCCATCAGCCCCTGCTGCTCCCTGCAGCTGAGGCTGGGAAGGCCCAGGCCCTACCGGGGACGAGGCAGGGTGTCCTAGTCTGGGGACATTCCATGCCTTTGCCTTGGGCCTTGGGAGGGCTGTGGGGGTCATCTGGGAGCTGGGCCTGCAGAGAGGCCCGGTCAGCGTGGCTGCTTGGCCTCAAGTCTGGCGACCAGGCTGGGCCGAGTCCTGGGGGCGGGGCAGGAGCAGCAGAAGCCTTCTGCAGCCCCACACCTCAATGCCCAGAGTCAGGGGGCCAGCTGGGGGCTTCCTGGAGGAGGCAGGTGGGGTACCACAGGGCATGAGGGGCATGGGCACACGTGATGGTGGCTCCAGGGATCCCAGGCTGCGGCCTTGCACCAGCCTGCAGCTCCCGAGCACCGGCTCGCCCCGGTGGAGCAGCTGTAAAGCTGTTCCGGCCAGCGAGCTGCAGGGATGCTGATCAATGGCGCAGGGCGCAGAGGGTGGCTGGGGCCCCCAGGGATCTTGTTACCACACTGTGTCTCAGGCCTGGGTCACTGGGCTGGGGGAGGGCATGGAGGGGACTCTGACGCATGAAACGATAACGCCCCCGTCTAAAGATAAGTGGGCGCCCCTTTGCCTTAGGAGTCGGACGTACCTTCCTGGGGCGAGTAAGCCGCTCTGGCTGTGTTTTGAAGAGTCAGCCTGGGGCCTAGGCCGGATGGGGCGGGACCCGCAGGGCGGCTTGTGCATCTCTGGGCAGCCTCCCCAGCCAGGTGGGGGCTGCAGGACCACCCTCTGCTCCAGCGCGGTAGCTGCCGGAGTTTGGGAGAGGGAATCAGCTTCTTCACAGGGAAAGGGGGATAGAGGCAAGACGGGTGGGAATGGAGCTGGGGGTGGGATGGTCGGCTCAGGGCGAAGGGGCATCCTGGGGTGGGCAGTTGGCGCTACAGTGCTCAGGGCAGGTGCCTCAGGGTGGGAGTTCGCTGGTGCCGGGAGGAAGTTGGCGGCTGGACGGTGATTTGGGGCTGGGGGTAGAAGCTGACAAGCTCAGGCGGCCAGGACGGGCCAGCGCCCCGGGCCCCGCGGGAAGGAGGAGCCACGAGCCCCACGGGCTCCCCGCGGAGACACCGTGCGCTCGGCCGGGGACTCCAGCCCGAGGGCGGAGCGCGGAGGCAGGCCGGTCCGGGCGCTGCGTCGGCTCCGGGCGGGCCGGGGCTGCCCTGAGCGGCGGCGCTCCCCTCCCCCGCCTCCGGCCTCCCGGGCGGCGCCGCCTCAGGTTTCCGGAGGGGCCGCAGGGCAGCGGCGCGGGGCCGGGGGGAGGGCGGGGGCGTCACGTGCGCCCGGGCCCCGGGGCCGGTTGGTCATCCCGCAGGGGAGGGGCCGCGGGCTGCCCAGGCGGGGGCCGGGGTCGGAGCTCGGGACGGGACAGCCAGGAGCCGGGTTCCCCGGCGTAGCCTGCAGCTCCCGAGCACCGGCTCGCCCCGGTGGAGCAGCTGTAAAGCTGTTCCGGCCAGCGAGCTGCAGGGATGCTGATCAATGGCGCAGGGCGCAGAGGGTGGCTGGGGCCCCCAGGGATCTTGTTACCACACTGTGTCTCAGGCCTGGGTCACTGGGCTGGGGGAGGGCATGGAGGGGACTCTGACGCATGAAACGATAACGCCCCCGTCTAAAGATAAGTGGGCGCCCCTTTGCCTTAGGAGTCGGACGTACCTTCCTGGGGCGAGTAAGCCGCTCTGGCTGTGTTTTGAAGAGTCAGCCTGGGGCCTAGGCCGGATGGGGCGGGACCCGCAGGGCGGCTTGTGCATCTCTGGGCAGCCTCCCCAGCCAGGTGGGGGCTGCAGGACCACCCTCTGCTCCAGCGCGGTAGCTGCCGGAGTTTGGGAGAGGGAATCAGCTTCTTCACAGGGAAAGGGGGATAGAGGCAAGACGGGTGGGAATGGAGCTGGGGGTGGGATGGTCGGCTCAGGGCGAAGGGGCATCCTGGGGTGGGCAGTTGGCGCTACAGTGCTCAGGGCAGGTGCCTCAGGGTGGGAGTTCGCTGGTGCCGGGAGGAAGTTGGCGGCTGGACGGTGATTTGGGGCTGGGGGTAGAAGCTGACAAGCTCAGGCGGCCAGGACGGGCCAGCGCCCCGGGCCCCGCGGGAAGGAGGAGCCACGAGCCCCACGGGCTCCCCGCGGAGACACCGTGCGCTCGGCCGGGGACTCCAGCCCGAGGGCGGAGCGCGGAGGCAGGCCGGTCCGGGCGCTGCGTCGGCTCCGGGCGGGCCGGGGCTGCCCTGAGCGGCGGCGCTCCCCTCCCCCGCCTCCGGCCTCCCGGGCGGCGCCGCCTCAGGTTTCCGGAGGGGCCGCAGGGCAGCGGCGCGGGGCCGGGGGGAGGGCGGGGGCGTCACGTGCGCCCGGGCCCCGGGGCCGGTTGGTCATCCCGCAGGGGAGGGGCCGCGGGCTGCCCAGGCGGGGGCCGGGGTCGGAGCTCGGGACGGGACAGCCAGGAGCCGGGTTCCCCGGCGGCGGCGGCCCGGGGTGCGCGCCGGGTCACCCCGTGGATTCCGGGTCCCCGGCCCTCGAGGCACGGTGTCCGCGGCGGGGGCGGTGCCCGGCCAGCCATGAGCTCTCCGTCGCCCGCCCGCAAGGGCTTTTATCGCCAGGAGGTGACCAAGACGGCCTGGGAGGTGCGCCTCGTGTACCAGGATCTGCAGCCCGTGGGCTCGGGCGCCTACGGCGCCGTGTGGTGAGCGCAGGCCGGGCGGGGCGGCCGGGGGTGGGGTGTCCCGGCCCCTCGCTGAGCTGTGCGCCCCGCAGCTCGGCGGTGGACAGCCGCACGGGCGCCAAGGTGGCCATCAAGAAGCTGTACCGGCCCTTTCAGTCCGAGCTGTTCGCCAAGCGCGCCTACCGCGAGCTGCGCCTGCTGAAGCACATGCGCCACGAGAACGTGAGTCGCGCCGCCCGGCCCCGCGGCCGCCGCGCTGCGCTCCCCCCGCGCCGGCCCCAGACCCCCGCCTCGGAGACCCCTGGGCTGCTCTTCGGGGTGGCGGGGCGGAGGCCGTGGGTCGGGCCGTGGCCCTGAGCGTGCCGGGTCGAGAGGGCGGCTTCCCAGTTTCTCGACCGTTCCGCCTGGGCCAGTCCCGCGGCCGCCTCTGGCTCTTCCGCCCGGGGCCTGCTTGCGGATGGCCCAGGCCGCGGGGCTGCTGCCCTGCTCACTCGAAACCTTGACTTGAACCCCGGGGACCTCAGCGGGAGGAGGGGTTTTCCTGGAAGGCCCCCCCTCCCCGCGCTGGCCGGCTGCCCCCTCCCTGCTTCTCCAGCCCCTCTCCTTGCCCCAGTCTGCCTCCGGAGCCTCAGCCCTGGGGCTGCAGCGGCTGGGAACGCGGAGGAAGGCAGAATTGGAGTTGTCAGCTCCCTCAGAGCCTGTGGGTCTCTGACGGTGAAAGGGTTCAGTGAGCCGTGTGTGGAGGGCACTGGGGACCCACGGGCACACAGATCCTTCCTGTGACGCCCACGCCCACAGTGTGAGGAAGGGCCGGCCACCACCAGGGAGGGGTCTCCCCTGTGTCCAGGCCTGCCCGCAGGAGACCCCACGAGGCTGCCGCAAGCCTCTCTCTGCACAGTGCGGGCCGCAGAGGACCCTTCCCTTCCTCCTCCACGCAGTTCCTCCTGTGACCCTGAAAGCTGCCTGCTTCCCTGCCCGCAAGCCACTCCTGCCTAGTCTGAGGGTGATCTGGGTGCCCAGACCCTGGCCAGTCACGGCGGGCTGGCACCTCCTGGTCCCCATGTCCACCAGGAAACTCCCCTCAGCTCCAGGGCCCACCCACTCAGCGCCTCGGGGGGGTCGTGCCCTTTCATTCCCAGGTGGAATCCCCTTTGTGGAGGACACCAGCCGAGCGCCGGCTTTGGTATCTGCAGGCCACACCTGCTCACACGCGGGACTCGTCCACATGAGGACTGACCCCTCTGCCAGAGCCTTCCTGTGGTCCCCTCCCTCCCAGCCTGTGCTCCCCGCTCCCCGCTTGCCCCGGCCTGTCCGCTCTCTCCCTGGGCTCCTGCTCCGTGGCCGCCCAGCCCTGTCCTTGCTTGGGCCTCCCCGCTGCCGCTGCTCTCTGCCTTCCCCCAGACCTCCCGGTCCACAGCAGCTGCCCCCCTTAGCTGGGGGGCTCTGCCTTTCATGACCACGGTTTCTGGGAAGAAACCGTCTCCAAGAGGCTGAGGCGTGCCCCAGTCCTGCCCGTTCTGTGCCCACCTCCGCCTCTTTACCTCAGCCCCTCACCCCCAGCACCGGCCTCCCTGTGCAAGGCAGAGGCCTGGAAGTTTCCATCAATCTGACACGCCTCCCCCGAACCTCCGGGATCCTTGCTGAAACCACCTCCTGACACTTCTCCTGCCTCTGGCCCCTCTCTGGGTGTCCCCGCCTCCTCACCCGTGTCTGGCCCTGGGGGCTGCGGCGGTCACCGAGGCGTTCCTCCGCCTCATGTCCACTTTGTCCCCGCACCGCAGCCAGGGCCGCACCCAGCGGCGTGCCCGCCTAGCCCCCCGCGGCGGCTCCTAGGACCCGGGCAGCCCTCACCTGGTGTCGCGGGCCCGTTCAGTTTCCTCGGCCTCTCCTTGGCGGCTCCCTGGCCTGGTTCTTGGCCACCTGGCCTCTCTCCCGTGTTCCTCAAGTGCTCCGAGCTCTCTGTCTCCTGCCTCGGCCACCACTCGTGTGGCCTCTGCCAGGCCTGCCCCCTGCCAGCATGCCCACCTGTCCCTCCAGCTGCTTGGATGTGCAGGCTTCACGGGGTCCCTGGAGGCCTGGGTGCCAGCTGTCACACTGCCCGTGTGCTCTGTGTCACCCCCCAAGCGGAGGCCTGTGAGGCTGTTTGTTTGGGCCTAGTGCTGCCTGCCTGGACCTGTTTGGCAGAGGCATGGTCCCTGCTAAGGGCTGGCTGCCCCCATGCTGGTCCTGGGTCTTCAGTAGGGACAGGAGGAGGGGGGAGGACAGGCCAAGGGCTGAGCTCCCTCGATG
This sequence comes from Kobus ellipsiprymnus, assembly GCA_006410655.1. NCBI lineage: Eukaryota > Metazoa > Chordata > Mammalia > Artiodactyla > Bovidae > Kobus > Kobus ellipsiprymnus. Next base: position 382,288 of record SJYR01002254.1, on the reverse strand, counting down.
GCTGGGGGCTGCCCTGGACTTGAGGCTGCTCCTCCCCCAGAGGGTGCCCGCGGTCTCCATCCAGAAATAGCCTTTGTCTGTGGGCATGTGTGCCAGAGCAAGGTAGAGCTGCCAGGGGGCAGAGCCGGGCCCGTGGGCAGCTGCAGGGGGCTCTCCTGCAGTGGGTGCCCGAGCCCCCGCCCACCCGGCGCTTGGCCTCCTCCCCAGGTGATTGGGCTGCTGGACGTGTTCACGCCCGACGAGACACTAGATGACTTCACGGACTTGTGAGTGCCAGCCCGGGGCTGGCAGGGAAGGGAGTTGGTGTTGGGTGGCTCCTGGGTGTCAACTTCAGGTTTGGGGTTGGCGGGGGGCCCCTTGAGGCGGGCCTCGCCTCACAGCCTGGCCGGGGGTCTGCCACACGCCCCCGGTGCCCCGGGGTGGACCTGGGCCTCCTCCAGTGCCAGAGGTGTGAGTCTTGGCCCCAGGGCCTGTCAGCGGTCCCGTGCTCCGGGACGCAGGCCCTGAGGCTGTGTCTGTAACTGGAGCTGCTGACCTTTGCCGGCGGGAGGGGAGGGGCGCAGGGGGCCCAGTGCTGACTGTTCTGTGGTGCCTGCCGCGTGACTGCCCAGGTGGCTACCCCTGGACTCACGCTCCCCTCGGCTAGGAGCCCGGGGCCCGGCCGGGCAAGAGCGGAAGAGATGGGCTCCTCGCTGCCCAGCCTCGCGGAGGTCAAGGACGCGTACAGACTGGTGTGGCTTCCTGGTGGGGTGCTCGGGGTGTCTCCCCGTCTCCCCATCCTGTCCAGCTTGCCCCCCTGTCCAGAGGCACCACTCTGCTTTTTTTCGCCCCCCTCCCCTGCCTTGAACCTCGGTCTCCCTGGTTACCCTTCAGAAACGCCAAAGCGTACTCCTCACCTGCCTGAGTCGCGGGGCCCGAAGGGTGGGCCTGGGGCAGCGCCGTGGGGGGCGGGGACTGCATGCCGCAGGGTGACGGGCCGTGCGGTTCTGAGCGTCTCTGCCCCGTCGTGTGCCACAGCTACCTGGTGATGCCGTTCATGGGCACCGACCTAGGGAAGCTCATGAAGCACGAGAAGCTGAGCGAAGACCGGGTGCAGTTCCTCGTCTACCAGACGCTCAAGGGGCTGAAGGTGGGACGTGGGGCTGCTGGGCTGGGAGGGGCCCTGCGCTGGCTGGGGCGCGGGCTCCTAAGCCGACGGCCGCTGACCGCTCTCTGTCCCCACAGTACATCCATGCTGCCGGCGTCATCCACAGGGTGAGTCCTGGCCCGGGGGGCGGCGCCTCTCCTGGCTGTGGGTGCAAGGGGCTCCATCACGGAGCTGCCAGTCCCGCCCCTGAGGGGCACCCCGTCTCCACACAGCCCGGGGCGGGTACCCCACCCTTCCTGGAAGGGCTGCGGGGAGGCCAGCCGTGCCTCCACATTCAGGCGCTGCTCGGGCCCTGGCTCTGCTGGGTGGCACTGCGGTGACGCCGCCCTTTGTCCCCAGGACCTGAAGCCCAGCAACCTGGCTGTGAACGAGGACTGTGAGCTGAAGGTGTGTGTGGCCGGGCACTCGGGGCCCCCCTGCACCTGCCCATCTGCCTGCTGGGCCCCTGCTCTCAGGCCCGGAGGTGGGCTGGCCCAGGCCCACGCGGACGGACGGACCAGACCCCAGCCTTCTGGGTCGTGGCTGGGGTCCTAGGGCAGCACTCGGTGGGGTGGCCCGGGCACATGCCTATACCCGCTTGAGGAGAAGGGGGGGGGAGAGGGTCTGCACAGAGGCACTGGCCGGGCAGGGCAGCCGCAGGGGCGGAGCGCAGGGGAGGAGACCCCCAGGAGCCTGTTACTGAGGGTTGGGGGCAGGCGCGGCCCATTGGGCTGGGGGCCCTGGCTGTGACGTGGGGCCCTGCGGGCAGGGTTAGGGGCACGTGGCTGAGACATCAGACCCAGAGGGTTGGCCCGAGGCCCCACTGTGCCTGGGCCCCTTGGGGTCTTCTGGACCACAGTCGGCCCACCCACTCCCCAGGGACCGCTTTGCCCCCCCCACCCCCTCTGACTCTGGCTGTAGATCCTGGACTTCGGCCTGGCCCGGCAGGCAGACAGCGAGATGACCGGCTACGTGGTGACCCGGTGGTACCGCGCGCCTGAGGTCATCTTGAACTGGATGCACTACACGCAGACTGGTGAGGAGCTGCCCGCCCGCGCCCTGCTCCCCAGGGGTCCGTGACGGCTGCTCCGTGGGGAGGCTTGGAGCTGGGTGGGGGGCTGGGCTGGGGGGTAGCAGGCCAGATGGGTCCAGTGCCCACGACCCCTCCACCGCCCCCTCCCTGTCTGTGTGCGCCTCCCCTCCCCAGCCCGCGGAGCCCTGACGCAGGGGCTTCTGTCTCAGTGGACATCTGGTCCGTGGGCTGCATCATGGCTGAGATGATCACAGGGAAGACGCTCTTCAAAGGCAACGACCGTATCCTGCACCGAGGGCCGGACTGGGGCCCGCCCTACACCTGGGGCTGGGTGTGGGGGCTCACCCTGCACCTGGGGGGACGCTTGCCAGGAGCAGGTGGGTGGGTGAGCCCTGTCTCTGGCCCACTCTGTGTTCCTGACCTTGGCCAAGACCTGGACCAGCTGAAGGAGATCATGAAGGTGACAGGGACGCCTCCCGCGGAATTTGTGCAGAGGCTGCAAAGTGACGAGGTCAGCCGGGAGCCGGGCGGGGGCTGGGGACGGGCCCAGGACTGGCCCCTCATGCTCTCCTCCTGCGCAGGCCAAGAACTACATGAAGGGCCTCCCTGAGCTGGAGAAGAAGGATTTTGCCTCCGTCCTGACCAACGCGAGCCCCCTGGGTAGGTGGCGCTGGGATGGGCTTGGGTCCTGGGCCTGGGACGCTGCCCTCGGCCGGCCTGACCTGCCCTCCCCGCAGCCGTGAGCCTCCTGGAGAAAATGCTGGTGCTGGACGCAGAGCGGCGGGTGACGGCGGCCGAGGCACTGGCCCACCCCTACTTCGAGTCGCTGCACGACACGGAGGACGAGCCCCAGGCCCAGAAGTACGACGAGTCCTTTGACGACGTGGACCGCACGCTGGACGAGTGGAAGCGTGAGTGGGGGCCCCGGGTCAGCTGTGCAGGTGGCCGGGCTCAGGTTCCTGCCCCCCCTCCCTGGGATGCAGGTTCAGCGAGGAACGCAGCAGGAGGTCAGAGGGCAGATCCAGGCACTGGGTCTCTCCCGGCACCCGGAGTGGCCAGCGTGCCCATCCACGTCTAGGCCAGGGCCCGGGCTGACCCGGAGCCCCTCGGAACCCCTCCCCAGGCTTCTGTTCGTAGGCCTTGGATCTCCTGGCCTTTTTGCCCCTTTGAGGGCCCCTCCTATCATGCAGCCACACAGCACCCTTTTCCTGCTGGGAGGGTCAGGTCCATGCCAGGCAGCCCGTCTGCCCTCCACCTTCTTCAGCACCCCGGCCCGTCCCCTCCAGCCCACTGAGCACCCCTACCTGCACTCTGCGCTCCAGGCTTTGCGCCGGCTGTCCTCTCAGACCAAGGGCCCTGCTGGTCTCTGAGGGCTGCCTGCCCCTGCTCCGCCTGAGGCTGGGCTCAGGGACACCTGCCTGGTCCGCGGCACCCGCCTCTGCCGGGTCCCTGACGCCCCACGCTGGATCGGGCCTCAACCAGCACGTGGTCTCTCTGTGGCTTCGGGCCCCCCAGAGAGAGAGGGACACAGCAGCAGGGCCGCTGGAGCTGCGGGCCTGGTGGCTGCTGTCCGAGACCCCGTCCTGACCAAGCCTCAGGCCAGCGCTGTGGTCCTGGACGTGGAGGAGGGGGCAGAGCCGGGCGGCTGTGCTGCTCACACCAAGCTCCGCAGGGCCCCTGGGTCCTCAGTGCCACCAGTGGGGGCTCCACCCTGTCTGTGCTGTTTTCTGCTTATAAGTTTTCTGTTGCTAAAAAAAGACCAGAAAACCAAAACCCGCAGGCCACAGGATCCTGTCTGTGGTTCCCGCCCCAAACTGTAGTAAAAGTTTTGCTTTTACTACAGACCATGTTTGCGGTTAAGTCCCTGGTCAGGAATTCAAGCTCATTACTTCCTGTCTCCCTGGGAAAGGCCATTCTTCCAGCAAGGGCTTTTCCACACGGACCTCCCCCATGTGGCCTGGCCCCTCCCTGCATGAGGGTCAGACAGAAGGCCTGGGAGGCACCCCACGGTGCCGCTCACTGGGCAAACCACACAGACCACGTGCTGTCGAGCCTCTGAACGGGGCTCCGGGAGTCCCAGTGGTCCCCCAGACGGGCGCTCTCCTGGCCTGGCGAGTGTGCGCACGCTGGGGGAGGCGGAGCAGCGCCCCCTCCCTTGGAACTGCCCGCTCTGGGCATGGTGCAGGGAACATGGGGACTGGTGAGGAAGCCCAAGATGCAGGTGGTCAGGGGGAATTTGACTCTTGTTTGAGGCTTCATAGATGTTCTGGATTCAGAACCTGGAACGCCCTGGTGGGACTCTGTGTAGCTCCACTCGAGTGAACACACTGGTTTATGTTCCTGCAACATCCTCTGTTCACTGAGGCAGGCTGTGGGGCCAAAGCCACTCTAGGGGCCATGGGTGTGGGCTGGCTACAGGAGTCCCATCAGGGTGGACAGTCCTGTGGATGGACACCAGTGGACTCGCACATGTGGGACAAAGGAGCTCCCTGGTGCCTGAGCCCTGGCAGTCAGAGTCGGGTCTCTGACTGTAACTTAGGGGGCAGTGAGCCCCAGGTCAATGACCTGTGCTCTGGGCCCAGGAGTCTTCCCCATCCCCACCCCGAGTGGAATCTCAGGAGTTATCACTGGCCCGGGCAAGCACTTGGTCTTGGTCCCTGGCGTCGATCCTTGGTGTGCCCGTGGACCTGTCTGATGGGTGGTGGGCTCCTTCTCCCGTGCTTCTGTCCTTCTGGCCCCAGGTGTCACATATAAAGAGGTGCTCAGCTTCAAGCCTCCCCGGCAGCTGGGGGCCAAGGTCTCCAAGGAGACAGCCTTGTGAAGACTCCTGGGCCCTGGCCAGGGCTCCACCTGGACGGGAGGTCCCATCTGCCACTGCGACCTTGGCTGAGGCTGGATTCCCTGTGCTCCACGGAACCTCTCTCGGAAGCCTGTTCCTCTGCTCGCAGACCCCATCTCAGCCTAACCTCGGAGGAGCATCTGGGCTTTCTGGATAGGATGCCCTCCTGACCTGGGGCTGGCCTCTGACCCTGCCAGCAGCAGTCCCCGCCCCCAGGGTGCACCAGAAGCTTCAGAGCCAGTGGGGTGGGATGGGGCTTGGGATCAAGTCCTGGCCTCTGACCCTGCCTTCTCTGAACTGTGCTGAGAAGGAAGGACAGGATGCCGACTCAGGGATGCGTCTCCTGGGGGCGTTCATGTGGACGCTTCTTCACCCCCAGCCTGGCATGTACGATGTGGCCCCTTGGCTGGAGGAAATAAACCCTTTTGTAGGTCTCCCTCTGCTTCACTTCCTCATTCCTGGGCTGGAGCCCCACCTTTAGGTTTTTGTTTGGAGTAAGGAGGCTGCTCTGGGAGTCCCCCCCCCAGCCACTGGGCCTGAGCAACCTTTCCCTCCCAGGTCACAAAGCTGACCCCCCCCCACCGGTTTCAGTGAGCCTCAAGCCTGGAGCCCCCAAGGTTAGACCTGGGCCCCGCCCTTCTGTCCTGTTGAGTGGTCAGTTGCTCTGTCCTGTCCGACTCCTTGCAACCCCATGGACTGCAGCCGGCCAGGCTCCTCTGTCCGTGGCATTCTCCAGGCCAAAATACCAGCGTAGGTTGCCATTTCCTTCCTCTAAGCTTAGACCCTGGAGCCGGATGCAGGGCAGGGCCTGACGGGGGTGAGGTGGTCAAGGTCCAACTCAGATGTCAACTCTGGGGTCCCCGCACTCTCTAAAGCCAGGTTTTTGGGGTGGCAGGGTCACGCAAAATGCTCGCGGCTTCTTAGGGTCCTCTGAGACGCCTGTGCTGTAGCAGAGGGTGGTTTCCGTGTTCCTATTCCAGTCGCAGGCCCGGCCATACCCAGCCGGCGCTGGTGAGCCCGCGGAGCCCTCTGCTGGCCGTTGCAGAGGACTTGCCGGTGGGCGAGGGGCCACCCTGGGGCTCCTCCCGACTGTTTCCCTCGGCAGGAGCGCGGAAGGTGGGATTAGCCCGTCTTCCTTCTCCCGGCCTCGCGCACAGCTGGTTCAGCTGAATATATACGGTCAAGACAAGTTGCCAAAGTGGATACCGCCCGTCTCAACCTAGGCCCGCCGGCGCCCGTGACGCAGGCGTTCGGCCACCTCGGCGGGGCGGGCGGCCGCGGACCACGCCTCGCGACCACGTGCGCCGCTTCTGAGCTGCTCCGATTGGCTCCGGGGCGGGCATGCCTTCCGCAGCCCCGCGGCGGCCAGGGGCCCACGCGGCAGGCACCCGGGCCGGGGCGGGGGTATTTCGAGCGAGGCTGCGGGCCGCGGGGCAGTGCCGGGGCCTCCCTCTACAGCTGCCCCGCCGTCGCGGTCGTCCCCGTACGGCTGGGGCGACCGGGGGCCGGAGTGAGCATGCCCGCCCCGGGCCCCACCCCCAGAGCCCGGGGCCGCCGACCCGCCTCCAGGTCTCCCGCCGCGGAGACCAGCCCTCGCAGGCCCAGCCATCTTGAGTCCGCCCTCCAGGCCCAGGCCCGGCTCACGGGCTCAGTGCCCCGAAGCCCTCGGTTTGAGGCCGGGGCTTCCCTGTTTCTTCCTGTCTCTGACCCTCCTGTTCTTGGCTGGGCCCGCGTTCCTTCACGCTCATCCGTCCCTCGCCCGGACCCCACTCTGTTGGCCCCCTCCCTGGCTTTCCCCACGCGGTGGCCCTCCTCTTCGGCTTCTCAGCCACAGCCCTAACCCCCCGAGTCTCGGACGGGAGTCTTCCCGGAGCTTCAATCGGACACTTCTTGCGCCTCGGGGGCAGCGCTGCGCTGCAGCCCCGGCCGGCCTGAGTCCTGGCCCCCATCCCGGGGCGAGGCTGTCTCATTGCCTCGCTCCCGCGGACGCTCGGCCTCGCGCTCCTTCCCTTCTCCCTGAGCCCTCGCTGCGGGGCCTCGGGCAAAGCGGGGCGGCAAGGGACAACCGCTGTGTCTGAGCCGCGGCGCGGGGTCTGGGCGGGCCTGGAAGGGGCCCGGGGCGGGGGGCGCGGACCCGCGTGGCGCCGCCGCGACAGCCCGCGGAGCTTCAGCACCCTGGCCGTCCTGCTTCGCACCGGGCCGCTCGGACTCCCGCAGTGGTGCGAGGCCGAGAGCCCGCCCTCGGCGCCGGGGGACGGGGAGAGGGAGCCGCTGCTGGCGGGAAGGGAGGCGCGCGGAGCCCTAGGGGCTCAGTCCTGGGCCCGCCCTGCTGCGTCGGGGCGGGGACTGGGGCAGCCGGAGGCGGGCGCAGGGCAGGCCCGCGTGGGAAAGCTGGAAGCCAGGGCTCGGGAGCTCCCCGGGCGACCCCAGCCTGGCTCTGTGGCCACCTGGGGCTGGGCCTCCCCGTCTGGGCTTCCTGAGATTCCACCCAGGCTCCGGTGGCGCCCCTGCTGCTCCCTGGGGTTGCCACGAGGGGCAGGCGGCGCACTGACCTGCCTGTGAGCCGGAGCGTTGGGTCCTGCCCACCCTGAGTGGCCCACAGTGACCCCGGGCGGGCCATGGGGACCGCACTTGTGTACCACGAGGACATGACCGCCGCCCGGCTGCTCTGGGAGGAGTAAGTGGGGCCTGGCAGAAGGAGAGGAGGGTGGTGAAGGCAGAGGCCCCGGACGCTGAGCGCTCTGTCCCCTCAGCCCTGAGTGTGAGATCGAGTGTCCTGAGCGCCTGACCACTGCCCTGGAGCACCTGCAGCAGCATGGTCTGGAGCAAAGATGTCTGCGGCTGGTAGCCCGCGAGGCCTCGGAGGCGGAGCTGGGGCTGGTGCACAGGTCAGGTGGGGGCGGGCTGTGGCCCTGGGAGGCGGGGCCTCCCCGGAACTGCGGTGCAGGCACACAGAGCCTCCTACCGAGCCTCAGTTTCCCTATCGGGTGGGTAGGCTCTCGAGCAATGAGGCGGGCACTCCCCCTCTCCTCTACGCGCTCCTCCTGGCGACCCTGCCGTGCCTGCCTGCCTCTTTGCAGCCCCGAGTACGTGGCGCTGTTGCGGGGGACCCAGGCCCTGGGCACCAGGGAGCTCCAGGCCCTGTCCAAGCAGTATGACGCTGTCTACCTCCATCCGGTGCGTGCCCTGGCTAACCCGCCCTCCCATTACACACCTGGTGCTTGTGCCTGTTCGTGGCCCATGCTCCCGTGCGCTGTGCCCTTGCTGGCTGCCACTGCAGGTACCCGGGACTGACCTGGCCAGTTCTGCTCGCTGCTTGGTGCCCTGTAACCTGGCACCGACCTTGGTAGGGCCTGGGAGGGGTGGGGGGCGGGGGGCTGACCTGGACCCTTGCCCCCGCAGAGTACCTTCCACTGTGCCCGGCTGGCCGCGGGGGCCGCGCTGCAGCTGGTGGACGCGGTGCTGACGGGAGCTGTACGCAACGGGCTCGCTCTAGTGAGGTGAGCGTGGCCCGCCATGCCTGACCTGCGGGGCCTGTGAAGGCGCGATGACCCTGACCTGCTCCACGCCCGCCCCCAGGCCTCCTGGACACCACAGCCAGAGGGCTGCTGCCAACGGATTCTGCGTGTTCAACAATGTGGCCATAGCAGCCAGACACGCCCAGCAGAAGCACGGGCTGCGCAGGTTGGTGCCAGTCCGGCTGCCGCGTAAGGCCCAGGCCAGACGGGACGTGGGGGCGGAGGGGCCCCTTCCCATCCCGGGCCTGGCTCCTGGGCAGGAGCGGGAGGCCTGGCCCCTCAGCGACCCCAGAACTGTCTGTCCCAGAATCCTCATCGTTGACTGGGATATCCATCATGGTCAGGGCATCCAGTATATCTTCGAGGATGACCCCAGGTAAGCGGGGGCCTCCCTGCTACCCCACTTTTCAGGATGAGCAGAGCCTGAGAGGGGAGACAAGGCTGTGTGCTCGGCGGCGAGGGGGCGGGGGTCAGGGTTCTGCCAGGAGCCCTGAGGCTGAGGGAGCCTGACCTCTGACCTCTGACCTCTGACCCTGGCTGGCTGTTGCAGCGTCCTTTACTTCTCCTGGCACCGCTACGAGCACGGGCACTTCTGGCCGTGTCTGCGGGAGTCAGACGCTGATGCTGTCGGGTGGGGACGGGGCCTCGGCTTCACTGTCAACCTGCCCTGGAACCAGGTACTGGCCCCCGCCGAAGCCCCCCAGGCCATTACCCAGCCTGTGCTCCCCTAACCTCTGTGTAGCCCAGGGCGTCTGGCCAAAGCCACCCCTAGAAGCCAGGCCTGGGGCTGAAGGCCCTGCAGTCGTCTCTGGCAGGGCTGCTCTGACGTCCCTTGGCCGCAGGTCGGGATGGGAAACGCGGACTATGTGGCTGCCTTCCTGCACGTGCTGCTGCCCCTGGCCTTTGAGGTGACTCTTGAGGGGGTGGAGGCAGGAGGGGAGGGGGATTCGGTACCCAGAGCACCCCCTCTCCCCACCAGAGTGGAACAGGTTAGGAGGTTGGGGGTTAGGAGGGTCTCTCTGGAGGGGCCTCCCCTCTGCCTCTGCTCCAGCTTCTTTTCTGCCCCTTCCCACTGGGCCTTGCTTGCAGTTCGACCCTGAGCTGGTCCTAGTCTCTGCAGGATTCGACTCAGCCATCGGCGATCCTGAGGTGAGGGCCTGGCCTGGCTGCCAAGTGAGGGCCTAGAGACTTCTGGGGTCCCAGGCCAGGCCCTCCTCATGCCCAGGTCTGGCTGCAGGGGCAGATGCTGGCCACACCGGAGTGCTTTGCCCACCTCACGCAGCTGCTGCAGGTGCTGGCTGGCGGCCGGGTCTGCGCCGTGCTGGAGGTGACTGCGGCAAGGGGGAGGGTGCCTAGGCCGGAGGCCGGGTGCCGTCGGAGGTTGCTGCCGTGCGGGGCGGGGCTCCTGCCTGGGGCCCTGACCCCTCTGCTCTGTCGTGTCTCTGCTTCCTCGTCCTCCCAGGGCGGCTACCACCTGGAGTCCCTCTCCCAGTCAGTGTGCATGACGGTGCGAGCGCTGCTGGGCGACCCTGCCCTGCCCTTGTCAGGGCCCATGGAGCCCCACAGGAGGTGCGGGGCTGGGAGAAGGGAGGGTGGGAACGGCCGGGGTGGGAGGCTGGGCCTCATGATCCTGCTTCTCCTCGCAGCGCCCTGGAGTCCCTCCAGTGTGTGCGGGCAGCCCAGGCCCCTCACTGGGTGAGCCTCCAGCAGCAAGGTCAGCCTGACTTGGGTTGGCAGGTGGGATGGCGCCTCAAGCTCCTGTAGGTGGCCGTGACTCTGAACCACCCTGTACCCCTAGGTGCCGCCCCTGTACTGAGCTCTGGCACCCCCTGCCCAGAGGGGAGGCCCTCGCCACTGCTGCCAGGGGAGCCCGAATTCAAGGCAGTGGTGACCCAGGCCGCTGCTGCTCTGAGCTCGCTCCCGGACCAGCTGCGCCTCCACCCCACACCCCCTGTCCGCGCGGCTGTGGCCCTGCCTGCGCCAGTCACAGGCCTGGCCCTGCCCCCGGGTGTCCTCTGTGAGGAGGGGTCACTGCCGCAGGAGGAGATGCAGGCCTGGGCCAGGTGGGCAGGGTGGGCCTGCGGGGAGGGACCAGGTCATGTTTGCACGTGTGTCCGTGACTCAGCTGTGGTCTGCGTGTCACGGCGTCTCCTTGTGTTCCCCTGGTTTGTCCACCACAGGCCACATGAGGCCCTGGCCCAGGACGAGGCCCTCACTGCACTCGGGAAGGTCCTATACCTCCTGGACAGGATCCTGGATGGGCAGGTGGGGGCAACTGGGAGTCAGGGCAGGGCTGGGTGGTACAGAACCATGTAGACGTGAGTGTTTCTTTGTGCCCAGGATCCTTCCCAGAACAGCCCCCAGGGACAGAGTTCAGGAACACCCCTCAGTTCCCTCAAGGAAATTCTCTTGGCAGAGAAGTGAAGGGGATGACTTGTAGTTTTAAGCGTCTTATTTTCAGAAAAGGAGTGAAGCAGTTGAAGCAATTTGACCTCAGATTGCACAGGTGATGCCCCATAGCCAGGGGCAGAGAAGGGACTCCCAGCCTGGGGGTTGCCCTTACACCTGTTACCCCCACAGGTGAGCAGTGGCACGGCAGCCACCCCAGCCCCTGCTGCAGCTGCCGCCCTGGACGTGGCTGTTCGGTATGGCCTGTCCCACGGAGCCCAGAGGTGAGCCTCTCCTGGCTGGTCTAAGGCTCCGAGGCAGGGCTCGTGGGCTGGCCGCGTGGGAAGGGCTCTGGCAATGGGCTCCAGGTGGGGTGCGTGCAGCTCATCCAGGAGCCAACTCTTCCTCCAGGCTGCTCTGTGTGGCCGTGGGAAAGCTGGATCGGCCCCCGGATCTCACCGATGACGGGTATGACTCTCGGGTCATATGTACCTCCAGTTTCACAAGTGGGTGGGTGAGCATATCACCCTGGATTCCTGGGTGACAGGTCGGCGGGGCCTTCTGCAGCTGGAATTCCAGAAGGGCCCCCTGGGAGCAGTGCCAGGAGGGTCTCTAGCACAGAGGGTCAGCAGTCCTAGCATCCCTGCCCCTGAGCTGTCCCTCGTCGCCTGGGCTCCGGAGGGGGGGCGGCGTCTCACACACAAGCACGTGTACCCACATGCTTGCCCCCCGGAAGGAGGAGCCTATGGCTGAACATTGGGGGCGAGGAGGCAACTGCCCCGTCCGTGCTCCACGTCTCTGTGCCACTGCCGCTGGTGAGTGGGGCTCACAGGGCAGGGCAGCTGCTGCTCACCAGCACTGGCATGAGGGCGATTCCGGGCCTTTACCTGCCCTTCCGGGCGGGGCTGCGGGTTTGGGTGTCTGCCCACCCAAGATTGGGGGGTGGGGTGACCTGAGTTGGCCAGAGTTCCCTGGATGATGGGCTGGGCTATGCCGCTGTCACTCCCACAGACAACTGGTGGGTTCCTGAGCTGTCTCCTGGCCCTGGTGCTGCCCCTGGCCTACAGCTTCCAGCCTGACCTGGTGCTGGTGGCGCTGGGGCCGGCCCATGGCCTGCAGGACCCCCAGGCTGCACTCCTGGCTGCGCTGCTTCGGGGCCCGGCAGGCGGCCGAGTCTTCGCCCTTGTGGATGAGGTGAGCTGGGTGGGGTGGACCTGCTGTGGGATGGGAGGTGGGAAGAAACCAGTGACTCACGGCTTCCACCTCTGCTGCTGGCCCAGGAATGCACACCCCAGCTTGCGACAGTCCTGGCCAGGGTGCTGAACGGGGAGGCACCCCCCAGCCTGGGCCCCTTCTCCATGGCCGCCCCAGAGGACACGCGGGCCCTGATGTGCCTGCGAGGGCGGCTGGAGCCAAGGTGGAAGATGCTGCAGGTGGCTGGTGAGGCTGCGGGGCCAGGCTCAGGCTGAATGTGCGGGGCCTTGGGCGACAGCTGCCTTCGGGCTCTGCGGGGAGGGGCTCACGTCCCGGGGAGCGGGGTGCTGCCCTGAACCAGCTCATGGCCCTGTCAAGCAGCTGTGCCCCGCTTCTCAGCGCCTCCTTGACTGCTGTGACCTGGCAGCTTGAAGTCGCCCAGGGTGGGAGTATCTACACCGTGGAAGAGACACTGCGCACCCGTCCCCCGGGAGCCTGTTGTTAGCCGTGCGCGAGCACGTCTCTGCGCGAGGCCTTTGACCTGAGGGCCAGGCTGTGGGCCTGCCCAGGACCCGGGCTCAGGGGCTCGGGACCGCTGCTCCGGCGCCAGCCTCTATACGGACGGGCCCTCCCCGGCTCCCTCCTCCCAGCCGTCAGTAAAAGTAGGTTAAGCCAAAGTCTGACTCCGCCTCTTTATTGAGCGCCGTGTAGTGAGTGGACTCGGTCAGTTCTGGCTGAGTTTCCCACCCGGCGGGGAGGAGGACCCAGGCCGGAAGTGCTGACGGGCGGGGCCTCCAGGCTCCGCCTCCTGCGCGCGGGCCTCCCGCCCACCCGGTGACGCAGTTCCGGCGCGTCCGCGCCTGCTGTCGGGCTGGTCGCGGGGCGGTGACGCGTTTGCGGCGCCGCCGTGCGCGCCTTCCTCTGGCTGAGGGGACCCTGAGAAGGTGGGTCAGGCCGCGCGCGCCTTCCTCCGGCTGAGGGGGCCGGGCCCACTCTCCGTCCTCGGCGGCGCCTCTGTAGGTCGTCGCTTTTCAGGGGCCCCGAAAAGGCGAGTCCAGCCGCCCGCGAGGCCCTGGCGTGAGGCGGAGGCATGGCCAGCGTCCCGCAGCTGGTGGACGACCTGTGTGAGGTCCTCCTGCCGGCCGCCAAGGCTCCCTCGGGCCTGCGCCGCGGGAGCCGCAGGAAGGCCAAGCGGGGCCTCAAGAGGGTGGCCTATGACGCCCTGTTCACGGGCCTGTTTCAGGAGGAGGGCCGCGGGCTGCAGCCCGGCCTCCCGAGGCTGCCGGTGAGGAACAGGATCCTCATGCTGTCCTTCGACCTGCGGGTGGGCGGCCTGGGCGCCGAGGCCGACCGCCTGGAAGAGCTGGTGGAGGGACTGGAGGCCGCGCCGCGCCAGCCCCTGGCGGAGCTGGGCGCGGTCCTGGAGCTGCTGGTGCGGCTGGCGGGCAGCGGGCCCCCGCGAGTGCGGCGGCGCCGGCGGGGCGTCTTCCTGCACAGCCGGCCGGTCGGGAGAGCCGTTCCCTACGGCGGCTACGACTGCGCCTACTTGAGCGAGTTGGAGGCGGACGTGCGGTCGCTCATCTCCGGAGAGGAGTCTCTGTGTGGAGACCTGGTCCGCAAGACGCGGCAGGTGATGGAGGCGGCACCGGGCACCGGACTGCCCGCCGTCGGGCTCTTTTCGTACGGCGACCCCTGCGGGGACAGGTTTGAAAGGGACACTCGCGTCTCGCTCTTCGGAGCCCTGGTGCACAGCCGCACGGCCGACCTGGACGTCCGCTTGGACCTGCCCCCGGTGCCGGACAGCGCAGACCTCTCCGGACTGGCCATCAAGGTAGAGTGTTTGCTTCCTGTCTGCGGCTCCTCGGGCCTGGGAAGCGCCTCGTTTGGCCCTCCTTCCACTGGGGCAAAGGGAGGACAGCCGGAGTCCAGCACTGGCGGTTGAGCTGTGGGGTGGGGCTGCTGGTGCGGACTCCCAGCGGCCCCCTCCCCGCAGGCCCGAGTCGCATGCCACTCTTTTCTTGTATCTGCCATTCAGTCATTTCCCCTGCCTTCCAGCTGATGTTTAAATTCCCTGGTGGCTCAGACGGTAGAGACTCCACCTGCAGTGCAGGAGACCGGGCTTCAATCCCTGTGTCGGAAGATCCCCCCCGGAGCAGTATCCCACTCCAGTATTCTTGCCTGGAGAATTCTATGGACAGAGGAGGGCTACAGCCCTCGGGATTGCAGAGAGCCAGGGGCGGCTGCGCACAGCACGCCTGCTAAGTCACTTCAGTCCTGTCCGATTCTTTGCAACCCCTTTGGATTGTAGCCCGCCAGGCTCCTCTGTCCATGGAATTCTCCAGGCAAGAATACTGGAGTGGGTAGCCACTCCCTGCTCCGAGGAATCCTCCCGACCTGGGGACTGAACCCTCATAGCTTACTTCTGCACTGGCAGGCCGGTTCTACAGGATAGCACGCAAAATGAAGTAAGTCTGATTCCTCCCTGTGTACTCAAGTACTCAGTAGCCACAGGTGCCAAAAATCACTTCTCCTGGCTATTCAGTGTTACATGCTTTTTTTCTGGATGAAGTGGGAGTTTTCAGACCTTGTTAATCATCCTTTGCCTTTGCATTTTGTAGCTTTGCTGAAAGGATGTGGTGTTATTGTTCAGTTGTTCCTTTAGTGGGAGACGGTTACATTGTTTCCAACCATAATGCTATAGCAAACACCCTGGGAGAAGTGAATTTTTCTCTCTGTGATTTTTTTTTTAAGCTGGGTTCCCCAAAATGGAATTTCCAGATCAGAGACGTTATGGAAAATGTCATTGTAAGTTATGTTGAGGCTCATAAGCCTCAATAAGCTTGTGTGAAATTGGAAATTGATAATGAATAAATTTAATTTCTTAAATGACTCACTGGGAGCAAAAGCATGGTGTAGTAACTTGTGTGCTTGAGCAAAAGAGAAGAAATACTCTGCCGGGTCTTTCCCATAGAGTGAATGGGAGCATGTGGAAGGGTTCCTGGAAGTCTTCTCACACTGGGGTGGAATCCAGACACCATGCCACAGGTGAAGTCCTTTTCCCACGGGCTCCAGGTCCCTCCGAGCGTGGATCAGTCGGAAGATGAAGGGTTCCAGTCAGCATCCAATCTGACTCCTGACTCCCAGTACAGCGCAGACCTCTCCGGACTGGCCATCAAGGTAGAGTGTTTGCTTCCTGTCTGCGGCTCCTCGGGCCTGGGAAGCGCCTCGTTTGGCCCTCCTTCCACTGGGGCAAAGGGAGGACAGCCGGAGTCCAGCACTGGCGGTTGAGCTGTGGGGTGGGGCTGCTGGTGCGGACTCCCAGCGGCCCCCTCCCCGCAGGCCCGAGTCGCATGCCACTCTTTTCTTGTATCTGCCATTCAGTCATTTCCCCTGCCTTCCAGCTGATGTTTAAATTCCCTGGTGGCTCAGACGGTAGAGACTCCACCTGCAGTGCAGGAGACCGGGCTTCAATCCCTGTGTCGGAAGATCCCCCCCGGAGCAGTATCCCACTCCAGTATTCTTGCCTGGAGAATTCTATGGACAGAGGAGGGCTACAGCCCTCGGGATTGCAGAGAGCCAGGGGCGGCTGCGCACAGCACGCCTGCTAAGTCACTTCAGTCCTGTCCGATTCTTTGCAACCCCTTTGGATTGTAGCCCGCCAGGCTCCTCTGTCCATGGAATTCTCCAGGCAAGAATACTGGAGTGGGTAGCCACTCCCTGCTCCGAGGAATCCTCCCGACCTGGGGACTGAACCCTCATAGCTTACTTCTGCACTGGCAGGCCGGTTCTACAGGATAGCACGCAAAATGAAGTAAGTCTGATTCCTCCCTGTGTACTCAAGTACTCAGTAGCCACAGGTGCCAAAAATCACTTCTCCTGGCTATTCAGTGTTACATGCTTTTTTTCTGGATGAAGTGGGAGTTTTCAGACCTTGTTAATCATCCTTTGCCTTTGCATTTTGTAGCTTTGCTGAAAGGATGTGGTGTTATTGTTCAGTTGTTCCTTTAGTGGGAGACGGTTACATTGTTTCCAACCATAATGCTATAGCAAACACCCTGGGAGAAGTGAATTTTTCTCTCTGTGATTTTTTTTTTAAGCTGGGTTCCCCAAAATGGAATTTCCAGATCAGAGACGTTATGGAAAATGTCATTGTAAGTTATGTTGAGGCTCATAAGCCTCAATAAGCTTGTGTGAAATTGGAAATTGATAATGAATAAATTTAATTTCTTAAATGACTCACTGGGAGCAAAAGCATGGTGTAGTAACTTGTGTGCTTGAGAAAAAGAGAAGAAATACTCTGCCGGGTCTTTCCCATAGAGTGAATGGGAGCATGTGGAAGGGTTCCTGGAAGTCTTCTCACACTGGGGTGGAATCCAGACACCATGCCACAGGTGAAGTCCTTTTCCCACGGGCTCCAGGTCCCTCCGAGCGTGGATCAGTCGGAAGATGAAGGGTTCCAGTCAGCATCCAATCTGACTCCTGACTCCCAGTCTGAGCCGGGCGTGACGCCAGACATTGACCTGTGGGACGCTGTGCTCACCTACGAGGCCAGCAAGCGGAGATGCTGGGAGCAAGTTGGATGGTTTGTGAGCCTTTGCCCTAAATGCAAACCCTGCCCCTCCCCTGGCTCGAATGTGGCCTTTACTCAGCCCAGACTGGGGACTTGGCGTTTCAGCCAAGCTGTGTGCGACTTGTCTGCCCTGAGGGCTGAGAGAACCACCAGGGGAGACCTGCAGAAGTTCCCGCTGAGCCGGTGGCGCTGTGGCTCACGCCCTGGCCGTGGCGGCTCCTGGTCGAGGTGGCGGGCTCTGTGGTCAGCGCCGGGCACGGGGTGCTGCTGCGGGAGTGCCTCCCACACCTGGGAGGCCTGAGGGTGGTGCTCCCCTGGGGGAGGCTGTCATCGCAGTGTTCCCTATGGGTGCTCTGATGCCGGGTCTTGTAGCCCATGGCGTGCTGGCGTCTCGCAGCCTCCCAGAGTGGGGGTAGAGGACCCATCTCCTGCATGTTTAGGCACCTCTTCTTGCTGACAGTTCTGTGGGATGCCAGCGTGGGGAGCATTGAGCGAGAGAGGTGGGGTTTGCAAGGAGCCGGGTGCCTTCCGACGCAGCCTTGCTCCTGCGGGGCCTCCCTGGGATGAGCGTGTGCTCAGGGTGTCGTGTGGGCCCTGCTCCTGCTGGAGGGGCTTTCCTGGTGTGCGCATCTTCCCCCAGGCGGGGCCCGCTCCCTGCTTCTCCAAGCACCGCCGGCACTGGTGGCTGTCTGGTCCTGCAGGAGCGCCCTTGCCCTGTGACTTCCTGTTTGGCCTGCACCTGTCCTGTGTGTACAGAGCAGACCTCATCACCTGCTGCCTGCGGAGCCCTTGCAAGTCTGCACACTGGCCGTCAAGCAGCACTGCTTTCTTTTGTGAATGTTCACTAGTAGATTCATCTGCCAGTTCCCGATTTTCTCGGCTCAGTTTCTCAGATCACTCTTTAGTAGGAGACATGATTGCTCAGCTGGTCAATGTTCTTGTCCCCTTTTTGAATGTACTTAATCTCTTCAATGTCTCCCTGAAGCAGAACTGACCCCACAGCTCCAGAGTGAGGACTGATCTCGGTGTCCCTGCAAGGAGGATGGTGGCCAGTGCGTTAGCCTGTGCCCCGCAGGAGTCCCCTGCCTCTTCTGTTGTAACCGGACGCCCTGCCCCTGAGCCCGTTGCTCAAGTTCACTGGAGAGTCTTGGGGCTCTGCTGCAGTTGGGTCCCAGCCACTTGCGAGTTTCTTGCCAGGAACTCTGACAAATGGGCAGTCAGAGCCTCCTTGGCAGCCACAGCCCTTGATTGTGAACTCTGCCCTTGCCTGAGCCCCCCGGAGGAACCCCGCCCCTGTGCTTCACCCTGCCAGCCAGCTTGGGTCCCCCTGCTGCCGGCACCTCAGCACCTGTCACCCTTTCTGGGGAAGTGGTCTTGTGATGTTAAGGGCCAAGTTGTCCTTGGGGACGAGTGTGAATGTGGTGTTTCCTTCACGGGTCCTCGTCTCTCAGCTGTCAGTCACCGAGGGGCTTGACCCCGGGAGAGTGGCCAGAGGCCGGTGCCTGCGTGGGCACTGGGGTGGCACCGGCAGCACCGGAGCCTCGGGGTCCCTGGAGCTCCAGAGGCTCCTCCTCCCCTCCAGCTCTCCGTGCCCCAAGGAGCGCGGCTGCTGTCGTGGCCTGGCTGCCCCGCCCCCTGCTGATCTGGACACTCAGGACTGGCACGCCTGCTTCTCCTGCCCGCCAGGCCATCCTCTGCTTGGCCAGCACCGCCTTCGAGGGATGGCGATCAGAGCGCGCTGCTCCACCCGCCACCCCTCAGCCCTGCCCACTGAGACTAGCCGTGGGCCCCTGCCCTCAGCTCTCCTGTGCTGAGCCCAGAGCACCTGGCCCCTTTCTCCTCCCGTCTCTAGGCTTCCACACAGCCGCTCCCGCCCCCGGGGACACCACTCTGGACGTGGCCGTGCTCCCCGGGCCTTCCTGAGCAGCGTCTCCGTCCCCTCGGTCCCTTTAGGGCCCGTCCTGGGCGGCACGCCGCACCTCCTCGCAGCCTGTGTCTCGCAGCGGCGCCGGCCCCGTGAGGCTGGGCTCGCCCGCTTGACTGCTCTGGCCCTGCTCCTGCTGAGTGCGGGAAGGGCGCCTTATGGTGTGCTGTCCATCAAGGAGCATTTTTGGTCTTAGCAAGTTCTGAGATTTTTCCTGGGCTCCTTTTATTAACAATCTCCTTCTTCCAGTGGACTTTAAAAAGCAGCTGTTTCAGGCTTTCAGTAGGAGTTGGTGGTTTCCAAAGGAATGTCTAAGAAATGGTGCTGTCTCTTTGGCCTCTTTTGAACAGTGTGACCAGGCTGGTAGACCCTGTTCTTGAACTTCCTGCAGGACCCCCGTAGGCAGAGACCCTAGGGTAGGCGTGTGCCTGTTTTCTCCTAGAATTTCAGGGAACTTTTGGCTCTGTACGATCTTTGTGCTTTCTTGGGCAAAGGGTGATAACATCCTATGACATGAAGTCTAACATCTTAACCCTTTTGACGTTTCTGTCAGTGGCGTAAGCACATCCATGTTAGGTGACCATCAGCACCATCCTCTCCAGAACTTTTTCATCCTCCCAAACTGAGACTGTCTCCATCACACCCTCACTCTCCACACTGTCCTTCCGCCCTGGGCCTCCACATCTCCTTTCTGGGTCTGTGACTTTGGGGACCCCACAGGAGTAGGGTCATGCAGCACTTGTCCAGGTGCACGACTGGGTAATCACTCAGCCTCACGCCCTCAGGGTTCCTCCGTGTTGCAGCATCTGACACAGTGTGTCAGAATTCCTTCCTCCTGAAGGCTGGATTAATGTTCCTCTGCGTGGACAGACCAGGTCTTTATCGTCCTCTGCTGACGGACACTTGTGCGGTTATGACTGTGCTGCTTCAGGCCCGGGTGTCGTTTCCCACGTAGAGGTCATCGCAAGCGAGCAAGGCATCAGCCAGAGGACCACTGTGTGCCCGTGGGTGCGGGCTGGGTGGGGACACTGCCTGCGCAGTGCTGTCTGACGGGCCTGCTGGCCGCAGACGGGGGCAGTGGGGAGTCTCACCTGGCCTTAGGCGCCTCACGCCATTGAGTTGCTCTTCGTCCTGCCCTCTGCTCACCTCTCACTGCCGCTCTGTCCCCACAGCCCCCCCGGCCACCGCGAGGAGCCCTACCTCACCGAAGCGGGCAGGGACGCCTTCGACAGGTTCTGCCGGCTCCGCCAAGGGGAGCTGCAGGCGCTGGGCGGGAGCCTCCTGCAGGTCCCGCAGCCCGTCCTAGTGAAGGAGTGCGAGCTGGTGAAGGACGCGCTCAACGTCCTGATCGGGGTCGTGTCCGCCACGTTCTCCCTCTGCCAGGTAAGGGGGCGAGGTGTGGCCAGGAAGCCGTCTTGGCAGCCTCCCTGGGGATGGTCTTCTTGTTTCCGTTTTAAACTGATTTTCCCCATATGAGTCGAATCACGAAGTGTGTGTCCCTTGTGTCTGACTGACTTCATTCAGTAAGACCTCAAGGCTCAGTCATGATGCACTCGAGTATCTACGCGTATGTTGGCGTCGAGCCACTAAGTCATGCCCGGCTCTTTGCGGCCCCTGGACTGCAGCCTTCCAGGCTTCCCTGTTCTTCACTGTCTCCCAGTGTTTGCTCAGATTCGTGTCCATTGAGTCAACGATGCTATCTAACCATCTCATCCTCTGCCACCGTCTTCTGCTTTTACTTTCAATCTTTCCCAGCATCAGAGTCTTTTCCAGTGAGTCATTCTTTGCATCAGGGGGCCAAAGTATTGGAGCTTCAGCTTCAGTATCAGTCCTTCCAATGAATATTCAGGGTTGATTTCCTTTAGGATGGACTGGTTGGATCTCCTTGCTGCTCAAGGGACTCTCGAGTCTTCTCCAGCACCACAGTTTGAAGGTATCAGTTCTTTGGCCCTCAGCCTTTTTTATTGCCGAGCTCCTATATCCATTCATGACTGATGGAAAAACTGTAGCTTTGACTCTACGGACCTTCATAGGCAAAACGATGTCCCTGCTTTTTAAGACACTGTCTGGGTGTGTCATAGCTTTCCTTCCAAGGAATAAGCGTCTTTTAATTTCATGACTGCAGTCACCATCTGCACTGATCTTGGAGCCCAAGAAAAATAAAATCTGTCACTGCTTCTGCTTTTTCTGCACCTATTTGCCATGAAGTGATGCCATAATCTTAGTTTTTTGAATGTTAGTTTTAAGCCAAGTTTTCACTCTTCTCTTTCACACTCATCAAGAGGCTCTTTCTGCCATTAGAATGGTATCATCTGCATATATGAGGTTGTTGTTATTTCTCCCGGTAGTCATGATTCCAGCTTGTGCTTCATCCAGCCTGGCATTTTGCATGATGTACTCTGCATACAAGTTAAATAATCAGGGTGACAATATACAGCCTTGACGTACTCCTTTCCTGGTTTTGAACCAGTCTGTTTTTCCATGTAAGGTTCTAACTGCTGCTTCTTGACCTGCACACAGGTTTCTCAGGAGACAGGTAAGGTGGGCTGATACTCTCATCTCTTTAGGAATTTTCCACAGTTTGATATGATCCACACAATCAAAGGCTTTAGCATAGTCAATGAAGCAGAAGAAGATGTTTTTCTGGAACTTTCTTGCTTTTCTATGATCCAGTGTATGTTGGCAATTTGCTCTCTGGTTCCTCTCCCTTTTCTAAACCCAGCTTGTACATCTGGAAGTTCTCAGTTCACATACGTCTGAAGCCTCACTTGAAGGATTTTGAGCATAACCTTACCAGCACGCAAAGTTAGCACAGTGGTACGGCAGTTTGAGCATTCTTTGGCATTGTCTTTCTTTGGAACTGGAATGAAAACTGACATTATCCAGTCCTGTGGCCACTGCTGAGTTTTCCAAATTTGTTGACACATTGAGTGCAGCACTTTAACAGCATCATCTTTTAGGATTTGAAACAGCTCAGTTGGAATCTTGTTACCTCCCATAGCTTTGTTCGTAGTGATGCTTCCTAAGGCCCACTTGACTTCAGGCTCCAAGATGTCGGGCTCTAGGTGAGTGACCACACCATTGTGGTTATCTGGGTCATTAAGACCTTTTTTTGTACAGTTCTTTAGTGTATTCTTGCCACCTCTTTTGAATCTCGTCTGCTTCTGTTAGGTCTTTACCCTTCTGTCCTTAATCGTGCCCATCCTTGCATGAAATGTTCACTTGACGTTTCCAGTTTTCTTGAGGAGATCTCTAGTCTTTCCTATTCTGTTGTTTTCCTCTGCTTCTTTGCGCTGTTCATTTAAGAAACCGTTCTTATCTCTGCTCACTATTCTCTGGAACTCAGCGTTCAGTTGGGTGTGTCTTTGCCTCACTCCCTTGCTATGTGTAAAAGACCACGTTTTGTTAGCTATTTATCAGCTGGTGGACGCTCGGTGGATCTCACCTTCTGACTGTTTGAATAGTGCTGTTGTGAGCGTGGGTGCATTTAGTCCAGGGTATATTCCTGGGAGTGGACTTGCCAGCTCCTGTGGTGACTGTTTATTTGGCTGCACCGGGTCTGTGGTGACTGTTCGGTTTGTTTATTTGGCGGCACCGGGTCCGTGGCGGCACCCGGGGTCTTTACCTGTGGCACGCAGGGCCTTTTGGTTGCAGCCTGTGGGATCTGGTTCCCTGACCAGGGAGCGAACCCGGGCCCCCTGCACTGTAGTGCAGAGTCTTGGCACTGGACCACCAAGGGAGTCCCAGTAGTTCTGTTAACTTTTGGAGCCGCCAACAAACTGTTTTCCCCATGGCTGGGCCCTTTTCCGCTCCCCCAGCAGTGTCTGTTACTCTGGGCTTCCGGTTTGCTGCATCCTCACCAGTGCTTGCTATCCCCCCACTCCTCTTTCAGTAAATAATAGCTGTCCCAGTGGGTGTGAAGTGGTGTCTCATTATAGTTTTTTCCCCAAAATCCAAATGCTTAATTTTTCTTATTTTTAATTGGAGGGTAATTGCTTTTTGGTGTTTTGTTGGTTTCTGCTGTACAACAGTGAGAATCAGTCATGACTATACGTATGTACACGTGTGTATATGTGTATCCCCTCCCTATTGAGTCTCCCTCCCACCGCGTGCCCCCAGTTCTCCCCCAACTCAGGCTGTCCCGGGGCACCAGGCTGGGCTCCGCGTGTAACGTGGCAGCTCCCCACTGTCCTGTCCTGCGTGCGCAGTCATGTCCGACTCGGAGACGCCGTGGCTGTAACTCCCAGGCTCCACTGTCCATGGGGTTTCCCAGGCAAGAACAGTGCGGGGGGTTGCCATTTACTACTCCAGGGGATCTTCCCGACCCAGGGATTGCACCCGCGTCTCTGGCATCTCCTGCACTGGCAAGTGAGCTCTTCATCAGTAATGCCGCCCACTGGATAGGTGTTTTATACTGGTAGTGTATGCATGTCTCGTTGTAACTTAGACTTGCGTTTCCATCGTGAGCACTGCTGCTGAGCACCTCTTCACTGGTACATCTCTTTTGGAAGACAGTCTGTGTTAGTTTTTTGTCCTTCGCCTCTCGTTTTGGTCAGAGAACGGGAGTGTGCTCCCGCTGTCCTGGGTGCTGGCGGCGCGAGCGCGGCGCTCACAGTGAGCGTCGCGGCCTGCAGACTGCTGCCTCCCGCTGCGCCCTTCCTGCCTTGAGTTGGGCTCTTGAGTTGTAGGAGTTCCTGATGCATTCTGCATGTTAGCCCCTTACCAGACGTATGGTTGGCAGATACTTTCTCTCATTCTGTGGGTTGTCTTTTCACACTCTTGATAGGATGCTTTGAAGTACAGAGTTTAGTTTTGATGAAGTCCAGGTTATTTTCTTCCTTTTGCTGCCTGTACTTTTGGAGTCATGTCTAAGAACTCACCAAACCCAAGGCCTCTGTGTTTCTACCCAAGAGTGGCACGGTGCTGGCTTTGTTCTTTTTCACATGGTTTCGCTTATCGCTTACTTTTGGCTGCGCTGGGTCTTCACTGCTCTGCTCGGGCTCTCTCTGGCTGCAGCAAGCAGGGCCCCTCTTCACCGTGGCGCTCGGGCTCCTCGGCACGGCGGCCTCTCTCGCTGCAGAGCGTGGCTCTGCGCGCGGCCTTCTCCAGTCGTGGCTCTCAGGCTCCGAGCAGAGGCTCGCAGCTGAGGCGCACGGGCACCGCTGCTCCTCCCCGCGTGGGGTCCTCCCGGGGCTGGGCCTGGCGCCCTCCGCTGGCAGCTGGGTTCCCCTCGCTGCAGCGCCACGGGAGGCCCGGAGTGTCCGCTTTACAGCTCAGACATTTGATCTGTTTTGAGTTCATTGTGCATGTGGAGCGGCTTTAATCTTTTGCATGTGGATATTCTGTTTGCCCGGCACCCTTTGTTGAAAAGACCCTTCTCTCCGCGCTGTGTGCTCTCGGTCCCCTTATGCATCACTGACCACGTGTGGGCTGTCTGTTTCTGGGGTCTGCTCTCTCCATTGATCTTCATGTTTGTCCTGATCCCACTCCTTCGATGTGTTTTTGTGGCCACACCCCTCATCTTGCAGGATCTCCGTTCCCTGACCAGGGATTGATTCCGGTCCACGGCAGTGAAATCCGGAATCTAACCACTAGACAACCAGGGATGTCCCCCAGTTCTACACTGTTTTGATGACTAAAACTTTGTAGGAAGTTTTGACCTTGGGTGGTATGAGTTCTCCACCTTTTTTATTTTTATTTTTTTAAGATTGTTGTGGTTATTTGGGGCCCTTTGCAATTCCATATGGATTTTAGGATGAGTTTTTCTATTTCTGCTAAAAGCATCGTTGGGATGATGACCTGGGTGGCACTGAGCCCGCAGGTTGCTTGGGTGAAGCGTTATGTATTTAAGTGTCTTCTTTATCTATCTGGCTGTACCGAGTGTTAGTTGCAGCAGGGCGGATCTTCGTTACAGCTTGTGGGGTCTTTCATTTCTGTGAGTGGGCTTCGTTGCCCATGGCAGGGGGATCTTAGTTCCTAGGCCAGGGATTGAACCTGTGCCCCCTGCAGAGAAAGCATGGAGTGCTGGGGAGTCCCTGGGTGTGTTATCCTGACATTAGATACTCCAGCCCATGAACATAGGAGATCTTTGCATTTACTTAGGTCTGTGATTTTTCTCAGCAGTGTTTTCCAGTTTTCACTTTAACAAGTCTTTGCCGCCTCAGTTAAATTTACTTAAGTACTTTATTCTTAGATTGCACTTGTAAACGGAATTATTTCTTACTTTCCTTTTTTGGATTGTTCGTTGCAAGTGTATGGAAATACAAATGATTTTTGTATGTTGATTTTGTATCCTGGTACCTTGCTGAATTTGTTTAACAGCTCTAACACGTGTTTTGTGGATTCTTTAGCATTTTCTGAATATAAGATCATGTCACCTGCAGATAGATCATTTTACTTCTTCCTTTCCAGTCTGCTAATTAAAATTTCTCCTTGCCTGACTGCTGTGTCTGGGACTTAAGTGTGACACTGAAGTGGTGAAAGCACACATCCTTCTTCCTTCTCACCAGGAGAGGCTTTCAGTCTCTCCTGAGTGTAATGCGAGCTGTGGATTTTCACACACAGTCTTTATCCTGTTGAGCCACTTCTGTTCTTTTCCTAGTCTTTTGAGTGCTTTTAATTGTGAAAAGGTATTGTCCAGTTGCTCAGTCATATCTGACTCTTTGCAACCCCATGGACTGCAGCACGCCAGGCTTCCCTGTCCTTCACCATCTCCGGGAGCTTGCGAAAACTCATGTCCATTGAGTCAGTGATGGCATCCAACCATCTCATCCTCTGTCGCCCCCTTCTCCTCCTGCCTTCAGTCCTTCCCAGCATCAGGGTCTTTTCTAGTAAGTCGACTCTTTGTATCAGGTGACCAAAGTACTGGAGCCCCAGCTTCCGCATCCTCCCTTCCAGTGAGTGTTCAGGTGAGTTTCCTTTAGGATGGAATTGACTTCTGTCACATGCTTTTTTTGCATCAGCTGACATGATCCTATGTATGATTTTTCCTTCATTCTATTAATGCGTGTTACATTGACTTTTGTTTGTTGAACTACCCTTGCCTTCCTGAGACAAAGCCCACTTGGTCACAGTGTTTGATCCTCTAACATGCTGCTAGATTCAGTCTGTTAATATCTTCTCAAAGATTTTTGCATCTGTGTTCATAAAGGATGTTGGACTGTAGTCTTTTCCTTGTAATGTCTGTATGTTGCTTTGGCATCAGAGCAATACTGGCTTCTTAGAATTAGGAAGTGTTCCTCCTCTTTAAGTTTTGGAAGAGCTTAATAACAATCGGTGCTCTTTTTATAAAATGTATTTATTTGGTGCCCTGGCTCTTGGTTGCAGCACACAGAACCTTTGATCTTAGCTTCGGCATGTGGGATCTAGTTTCCTGACCAGGAATCGAACCAGGCTCCTGCGTTGGGAGCGAGGAGTCTTAGCCACTGGGCCTCCAGGGGAGGCCCAACAGTTGCTGTTCTTTAATGGGTGGAGTTTACCAGCGAAGCCATCTGGTGTTGGACTTCTCTTTTTTGGGTTTCTGTTTTCTTTAAAGTTTCTTGAAAGCTCCCGGGACATTAACATTGACCATATTAATCTGTGGGAGCTGGCATGCCATGCCAGTGGCAGCCTGCTGGCGGAAGACTTTCTGTCTCCTGTGCCCTCCCTGTGTGTCTGGGTTTGGGGCTCCTGGTCTAGGGGTGCTCGGGGCAGTGCCAAGGTTGGGTGCCTGGGTGCAGTGGGAGGCAGCGCCACCCCGAGTGCCGCACCCCAGTGGCTTCCCTTTTGTCCCGCCCAGCCGACCCAGGCCTTCGTGGTGAAGCCGGGCGTCCGTGTCTCGGGAGCGTCCCAGGAGAGCAGCAGCCGCCTCCTCTCCGAGCTGGCCGAGTGCGGGACCCGCTACGCGCGCCTGAGCCGCTTCTCCCTGCAGCCCGTGCGGGACCCCCCCCGCGGCGAGGGCCTCGTGTTCCAGGTGCGGCCCCGCTCCACGCGGCCGCGGGCCCCCGGCTGCCGCGCGCAGGCTTGCCCCGGGCCCTGAGCCAGGCTGCGCTCTCCTCAGTGACGTCAGAGTCTGTCAGTTGCCCTTTGGGAATGGCGGCTGGGGACCACATCTTTCCTGGCCCATCACTGCATGGACACCTGGGGGGATGTGTTGGGGCCGTGGGAGGCAGCTGTGGCTAGTGCTGGGGGTTGGGGGCCAGGGGCAGGCCAGTGGTGTGGAGGGTGAGCACGTGCTGCCTGGTCCCCTGGTGCGGGACTGAGCCAGGTCTGCCTGAAAGCCTTGTCATCAGTGCAAATGCTGGGCAGGCCCCCAGGATAGTGGGCAGCTGTGTGGGGGGCCGTGTGGCCTGAGAGAGAGCGCAGGCAGTGGGCCAGGCCCTTTACACTCAGGCATCGCAGCAGGGCTGCTGGGGTGATGTGACGAGGTTTGGATTCTAGGGTGGGCCTGAGCGGGACTGAGAGGGCAGAGGGAAACCCAGACAGGACTGCCGTGTTGACTGACTGGGATGGAGGGCAGGGCAGAGGTCTCCTGGGTGCCTGACGTTTGCGCTGGAGCGCTCCAGCAGACCTCCTGGAAGTACGTGAGCCGCGCTGGGGCCACGCTCCTGGGTACCGCCCCAGGCACCAGTATCCCCGGGGCCCCAGTGGCCTGAGCGGCCAGAGGCCCCCTGGGAGCTGGCGTCTGTGCACACAGCACAGCTGCCGGGATCTGCAAGCTCCGGGTTCCTGGTGCAGCTGGCCTGGGGGGCTTACAGTGGGCTCAGGCTTCTGGCTGGGCTGGGCGTCTGCATGTGACCCGCAGATGCCCGTTCCTTGGAAAACGGAGCCCCAGGCTTGGGGGGTGGAGGCCCAGCCTTTTCCCGCACCCAGGTTGCTCTCTGGTTCTGAGCTTGGGGGCCATGCCCCTGTGCCTGGCCGCCCTCCTTCCAGCCCCCTGCCCCACAGGCCTTCACGAGCGGCCTGAGGCGGTACCTGCAGTACTACCGCGCCTGCGTGCTCTCCACCCCGCCCACCCTGAGCCTCCTGACCATTGGCTTTCTCTTCAAGAAGCTGGGACGGCAGCTCAGGTAAGCCTCGGCGTGCGACTTGGTGGCTGGTGAGGCAGACATGGGCCATGCTGGGTGGTGGGCGGCCTCCTGGTCGGCGTCTGGATGGCCCTTGACCCAGCTGAGTTCATGAGGTGCCCACCAGCAGGCCCAGCCCAGGATCAGGGCTCCTACCCGACAGGCACACAGGGGCCCTACAGACAGACCTGGCACCTGCACTCAGGAGCTGGTCATTGAACATGGGCAGAGTGCCTGCTGGCAGGTGCCATCTGGAGAGGGCAGAGTGGAGGACTAGGGGATGAGGGGGTGGGTTCAGTGGAGAGGAGTTCCTGCAGGCTGAGGGGAGGAGTGTGGAGGTCCCGGGGCTGGAGAAGGGGCGTGAGGGGGAGGCTGAGCCTGGAGGTGTCTGGAGGGCGTGATGGGAGCATAGCCTGGAGTGGGGTGGCGAGGCGAGGGGCCCAAGGGGACTTGGTAGCCATTCAGGATGGCGGAGGAGGTGACCTGGGGGAGGCGGTGGGTGCAGGAGGGGCTCTTGGTGGAGAGCAGCAGGAGTGGGGAAGGGTTGTGGACTCAGAGTCTTGGCCAGACCTGGGAAGGAGGTGGGGATGCACGGGGATCCTGGGAGCAGTCTGACAGGCAGCTAGCTCAAAGCTGAGCTTCTTGAGGTGCAGGCAGTTTTAAAGCCGGACTACGCGGACAGGCAGGGGAGGGCCTGGGTCTTCTGCCCACCTGGCCTCCCCGCCTTTGTGTGCAGGTACCTGGCTGAGCTCTGTGGTGTTGGCGATACGCTCCAAGGCTCCGGGGGCGGAGAGCCCAGGGCTGCCTTCCCCACGGTGAGGGCTCGCGGGCTCCGGGGCGGGCGGGGCTCCCCCTGCTGCGTGTGCTGTGGCTGAGCCCCCCTTGCTGTCTGCAGGGTGTGAAGCTGCTCTCCTACCTCTACCAGGAGGCCCTGGATAACTGCAGCAACGAGCACTACCCGGTCCTGCTGTCTCTGCTCAAGACCAGCTGCGAGCCCTACACGCGGTGGGGCGGGGCGGGGCGTGGCGGCTCGCGGGTGGGCTGGGACTGCAGCCCCCACTCCCAGGGCGGGGCCCTCTACCCTGTGGATGTCCGGCCCAGCTCAACCCCCTCCACACGCATGCAGGTTCATCCACGACTGGGTCTACAGTGGGGTCTTCAGAGACGTTTATGGCGAGTTCATGATCCAGGTGAACCACGAGTACTTGGGCTTCAGAGGTAGGTGGGGGCTGCCG
>SJYR01002254.1:325439-344948 GCA_006410655.1 Kobus ellipsiprymnus | reverse complement strand
ATAAACGTGTGCCCGCCCGCCGGCCTGTCTCCCGGGTGGGCGGGGCGGAGCAACCGCGCGGGGCCACTGAGCAGGCTGCCGGTTTATTTGGGGGCCGCGCCCCCCCACCCCGCCCCCGCCAGGTGGGTGGGGGCCGCGCGGTGCGGGCGTGGGGCATGTCGTGGGGAGCAGGGCCTGGGGCAGGGGTAGCGAGTCGGCGTCGGGCGGAGACGGGTCAGGTCCTGACTGGACGTCTCTGCCATCATGGAGAGACGGGAGCGGGGCCGCCTCGTGGACTCGAGGGCTCGGCCCCGGGGTCTCCTGCGCGGAGGCCCCAGGGCGGTTACGAGGATCACGTCACGCACAGCTCCGCCGCCCAGAGCGGGGGCTTGCTGCTGTAGGAGCGCCGCCGGCCGGCCGCCCCGCCGGCCTCCGCGGCCGCCCCGCTGGCCTCCGCGGCCACCTCGGGCTCGGCAGCCTCCGCCTCCCCACCGTAAGGGGTCTCCAGCAGCTTCAGCACCCGCCGCACCTGCAGGAGAGAGCGAGGGGGCTGTGGGGGACCGGCCTCCTCCGCAAGCAGCGAAGCGCGGGCGGGGTGGGGGGCAGGCGGCCCTTGCCTCCGAGAAGTCGCCGCTCTCCGCAGCTTCAATGGCGCCCTGTGCAATGTAGTTCCTCAGCACGTACTTGGGGTTGTTGGCGCGCATGACACGTGTGCGCTCAGCCTGCCAGGCAGCCGCGTCGCCGCTGGCCTCCCGGTCCTTCTCCAGCCGGGCTCTGCAACCCACTGGGCGTCAGCCGCGCAGCCCGGCCCGCGCTGGGGTTGGGGTTGGGGAGGGGAGGCACCGGGGGGAGGGCAGGGGCACCTGTAGTCGTGGAGCCACGTGGCCCAGCGGCTCCTGTTCGTGCTGTGCAGCTCGGCCTCGCTCAGCTGCTCCAGCCGCGACTGCTGCTCCACGCGCTCCAGCTCCCGAGCCAGGCTCGCCCGCGTGCCGATGAGCGCCAGGAGCTGCGGGTTGGACTGCGCCAGCATGAGCATCATGGACAGCTGCCTGCGCGGAGCGGGCGCGTGAGGGGCCCCAGGCCAGCTCTCCCGGCCTGCTGCACTGCTGTGCTCGGCCCCGCCAGGGCGGAGCCCAGGTCCCGTGGGTGGGGCAGATGGGGGAACACGGCCAGCACCCCCCGCACATGACAGGCCCGTCCCCTGATGTTGACCCCGCCCATGGAGAACACCGCTGGATGCTCCACCCGGGGAGGGGGCAGGGCAGCCCCTGACACCCCCTTCTCAGTCACCCTGGCTCTGTGCTCAGCAGGTCCTGCCAGCTCAGCCTCTCTCACACTGCCGCAATAGATTCCTGCCGGGCGCCAAACTTGACGGGTTGAGTGTGGGCCCCACCCCCAGGACACAATGGTGTGGAAAGCCTGCGGGGGCTGGAGACCGCAGGCCACACCAGGCTGTTCCTGGGGCGCCTCCCTGGAGCAGAAGGCACCATGCCTCACCCTGTGCTGCCTGGCCCCCATTCCAGCATCAGCACCACGTCCTTTCCTGACTGGCGGGCCTCAGGGCTACAAAGCCAGGGTCTGACCACCCATGGCTTCATTCTAAATACTCCTCCCTTTTCTGGAAACAAATTCCCAGGAAGCAAGACCCAAGCACCCACCGGGGATCCATCTGGGGTCGGAAGGCGAGCCTCAGCTCTTCCAGGGAGGCGCACTGTGCAGTCAGCGCGGCCAGGAACTCATCCAGGTCTGGGGACTCCGGCACAGCTGGGAAAGAGCTCAGCAGGTAGAAGGAGTTTGTGAAGTCAGCCCCTGGAACACAAAGCTGCTCAGGGCACTGCCCCGTCACCAGACGGCCACACGTGTTCATCCGGCACATGTGTGTGGAGCCCTGCTGGGCGTCAGGCCAGAGGTTCCTGACCCCCCCACCCCCAGCCTGTTCTGTGCTGCCAACTTGGTCCCCACTCTGAACCTGACAAGTCACGCCACCTCCCAAGGCCTCCCAGCCCAGTCTCTTCGCTGGTGGCCTGCATGAACAGTGCAGGCACTGAGGCCGGCCCTGGCCCCCACTGCTGTCTGCGCCTTCTGGGAGCTGCAAGGCTGAGCCAGCAGAGGACATGAGATAACAGGCATGTCACGTGCTGTCCTTGGCCTGGCCGGCTACATCAGTGTCACCATAACCCCTAAGGAAACAGCCAAAAGCAGACAGAAGAGGAGGGGAACCAGAATGGTGTACACAAAAGCCACCTGAACACAAGCGTGGTGACAGAAAACGGGGTGAAACGGTGTAAGGCGCAGCAGCGAAGCAGCTGCATTCTTATCTGCAGCTACTGTGAAAGTAAGTGGACTAGGGAGGCCCTGGCTCAGTGGTCTGCACTGTGCATCTACTGTCAAGGGCGTTGGCTCAACCCCTGGTTGGGGAACTAAGATCTCGAGAGGACCCCCCCCCACCCCTCCCAAAGTAAATGGATTAATGTCACTATTCAAAGAGCAAAGACCAGCAGGATGGATACAAAACACGATCCAGCAACAGGAAGACACTGAAGACACTTAAGCGGAAGGTGGAAAGATGGACGAAACACACCACACGAATAGTAACCCCCAGAGCTGGGTGGCTGTGCTGACACCAGAGAAGCAGACCCTGTGAGCACACGACAGAGAGGAGCGCGAGACTCGGCCGAGTCAGCTCAGCAGGAAGGGACGACAGTCACGCGAGAGCCCCGCACAGAGCAGGCACTCAGACCGCAGGGCGGGCACATGTGTTGGCTGTGCTGGGGCTTCTCTAGTTGCGCAGGGGCTTAGCTGTCCTGCGGCATGTGAGATCTCAGTTTCCTGACAAAGGCTCAAACCCATGACCCCTGCATTGGAAGAAAGATTCTTGACCCCTGGACCCCCGGGAAGTCCCTGAATCCATGTTAGAGAAACTGTACTCCAATGGACAACAACAACAAAATCCAACTGAAGGGCAGAGTCCAGCAGTTCTGTAGGAGCCGGGAGATCAGCACCTGACCCCTGGACAAAGGTCAACAAGGAAACACCACCAAACACAGCTCTCCACCCAAGCTCGCAGCAGCACGTTCTCCAGGACAGACTGGGTGTCGGGCCATAAAATTAGTACCCTGAGAACGCTGGTGTATTCTGCAACCACAGTGGAAAGAAGCTAGAAGTCACAAATGGAAGGAAAATTAGAGGGTGAAGTGGTTGGATGGCACCATTGACTCAATGGACCTGACTTTGAGCAAATTGGGACAGAGAAGCCTGGCTTGCTGCAGTCCATGGGGTTGCAAAGAGTCAGCAACAATTTAGCAACTGAATAACACTGTTAAAATTAATCAACTATTGGGTCTAAAAAGAAATCACAAGGGAAATGAGAAAACACTTGGAGGTATGAACCAAAAGCAGCAGTGCTCAGAGGGAAGTTTAGAGTTATGTATGTCTGGACTAAAAGAACAGCACTCTCATCACCAGAAAAAAAATGTAACCGTATGTGGTGATGGTTTCATGTTGCACTCCTGAGACTTGTAAGATGCTACACATTAGTTACTTCTCAGTAAAAACATTTCAAATCAGTAGCCTAATCTTATACCTAAGGAGCTAGGAAAAGAACAAATAAGACCAAACTTAACAGAAAGGAAGATGAAAGCAGAGGTAACTAGAGAAGAGAAGTGGGAGAGTGAGACCACAGTCGGCTCTCCGAGAAGATCAGGAAAACTGACAAAGTTTCAGCTAAACCAACAGAAAATGGACTTTATTGACTACACCGAAACTTCTGACTGTGTGGATCACAAACTGGAAAATTCTTAAAGAGATGGGGATACCAGACCACCTGACCTGCTTCCTGAGAAACCTGTATGCAGGTCAAGAAGCAACAGTTAGAACTGGACAAGGAACAACAGACTGGTTCCAAATTGGGAAAGTATAGTGTCATCCTGTTTATTTAACTTCTATGCAGAGTACATCATGAGAAACGCTGGGCTGTATGAAGCACAAGCTGGAATCAAGATTGGCGGGAGAAATATCAATAACCTCAGATATGCAGATGACACCACCCTTATGGCAGAAAGTGAAGAGGAACTGAAGAGCCTCCTGATGAAAGTGAAAGAGGAGAGTGAAAAAGTTGGCTTAAAGCTCAACATTCAGAAAACGAAGATCATGGCATCTGGTCCCATCACTTCATGGGAAATAGATGGGGAAACAGTGGAAACAGTGAGATACTTCATTTTGGGGCTCCAAAATCACTGCAGATGGTGACTGCAGCCATGAAATTAAAATGCTCCTGGGAAGAAAAGCTATGACCAACCTAGACAGCATACTAAAAAGCAGAGATATTACTTTGCCAACAAAGGTCCGTCTAGTCAAAGCTATGGTTTTTCCTGTGGTCATGTATGGATGTGAGAGTTGGACCATAAAGAAGGCTGACTGCTGAAGAATGGATGCTTTTGAACTGTGGTGCTGGAGAAGACTCTTGAGAGTCCCTTAGACTGCAAGGAGATCCAACCAGTCCATCCTAAAGGAAATCAGTCCTGAGTGTTCATTGGAAGGACAGATGCTGAGGCTGAAGCTCCAATACTCTGGCCCCCTGACGCAAAGAGCTGACCCATCAGAAAAGCCCCTGATGCTGGGAGGGATTGGGGGCGGGAGGAGAAGGGGACGACAGAGGGTGAGACGGTTGGATGGCATCACTGACTCAATCGTCATGAATTTGAGCAAGCTTCGAGAGTTGGTGATGGACAGGGAGGCCTGGCGTGCTGCAGCCCATGGGGTCGCAGAGTCGGACATGACTGAACTGACTAACTGAAAGCAATAAAGAAA
This sequence comes from Kobus ellipsiprymnus, assembly GCA_006410655.1. Lineage (NCBI taxonomy): Eukaryota > Metazoa > Chordata > Mammalia > Artiodactyla > Bovidae > Kobus > Kobus ellipsiprymnus. The sequence goes on along the minus strand of SJYR01002254.1, from coordinate 340,160 downwards.
GAAAATAAGTAACAGTGACGATATCATTACTGATTAGACAGAAATAAAAGACTAAGAGGACACTACGAATAATAATTCAGATAACTTAGACGACAGATTCCTAAAAACATAAACTGACTCAGGAAGAAAAAGAAAATCTCAATAGTCCCACAGCAAGTAAAGAGATTGTAAACTTCCTGACATATGAAACGTCAGGACCAGAGGGCTTCATGGTGAATTATACCAGGCGTTTAAAGAAGAGCTAACACCAATCCTTAGACTCTTCTAAAAAGCAGGAGGACACATTTTCTAACTCATTTCATGAAACCAGCACTGTCTTGATACCAAAGCCAAACAAAGGTACCATGAGAAAAGAGTCACAGACCAGTGTCCCTTGCCAGTACAGACGTGAGAAGCCTCAGCAGAATACTAGAGGGACCAAGTACGTAGGGTTTCCCCCGGCATGCAAGGGGTGGCTATGAGTCTCCTCCCAGAGTCACACTGGAGACCCAGACCTCAGGGGCGTGGTGTTTGGAGACGCAGCCTTTGGGAGGCAGGTACGAGGGTGCAACCCTTCTAGCGGCTCTGTGTTCCTGCGCCTCCTCACTTTGCCCTGTGAGGACGCAGCCAGCAGACGGCACCCCGAGGCTGGACGTCCGGCCACCAGGCTGTGAGAAGCAGTTTAGACGGAGGCAGCACACGGACAAAGAAGTAAACCCATGTGGTCACCTCGACTGACACGCAGTGTGAAAGCACGCAGCAGTGGATGGAAGGGAGTGTGCTCTACTGAGGGGAGCCACGTCTGAACTGGCCCGTGGCTCATGGCACACTCGTGTGAAGGGTGCTTTCCCCAGGGGCGCTTGGCCGGCCACTTCCGTTGGGCAGCACTGGGCCTCCGAGCTGGATCAGCCAGGAAGTCACACACGCCTTGCAAAGGCAGTCCCAGAGGACGGGAGGCAGGGGCCCAGACAGCTGCGGCCCGTGCGCAAGCAGCCCCGCCTACCGGTCAGGTGCATGGTCTCCAGGAGCCGGGCCACCAGGGCGCCATCCCCCTCCTGCTCCATCTGCACGAGGCCCAGCTTCCGGCGCATCTTCTGCAGGTAGTGCCGGCCGAACTCGGCGTCGAACTCCTCTGCCAGGATGGCCTCGGCCAGCTCGAGGGGCAGCGCGGGGTCCAGGGCCTCGGCCAGCTTCTGCAGGTTCCACTTGCACACCTCGGGCTGCTTGCTGTACGAGTAGCGCCCGGCGGTGTCGGAGGCGTTGCACACGTGATCAGGGTCGTACCTGCCGCACGGGCAAGAATGGGTGGTGCCTAGAGGGACCCACCGAGGGACCCGGGGGGACACTGCTGTCCTGCCCTGTTCCACGGGGCCCTGCAGCCTCACCTGCCCCTTCAGCCCACTTTCTACCCAAGAGTGGAGGGTGCTGGTTAAATGCTTCTGTGCTAAAGCCCTCTGGGGGAATTCCTGCTCTGGGAATGGCTAGCTGACCAGGCCTTGCTAAGAATCAGACACTGAACAAAACTTTCACAAAAACAGCCACGCGGGCCTGTGATGCCCGCGCTGACTGTGGCTCCCCGGGGGCTGACGGTAGGCAGCGGGACGCCCACCTGTCCAGGAAGCCGAAGGGCCCATAGTCGATGGTGAGCCCCACGATGCTCATGTTGTCTGTGTTGAGCACGCCATGGCAGAAACCCACACACTGCCACTCAGCCACCAGCCGGGCCGTGCGCCGCGTCACCTGCAACAGGACGGCCACCGCTGTGCCCGCGGGCCTGGCCCCTCCCCGCGCCACCCGGGGCCGCCCGGCGCCCTGTCCTGACTTGGGAAGAACGCCCCCACACCACCGTCTCCAGCTCCATTCAGTTGCTCAGTTGTGCCCAACTCTTTGCGACCCCACGAATCGTCGCACGCCAGGCCTCCCTGTCCATCGTCTCATATACTCACTATTCTGGCTTTTACCCAAACCAGAGAAACCAGGGAACCCTGACATTCTCACGATACAGGCCTCCACGTGCGATGACCATGTCAAAAGAAGGAAGCAAGTCACCACATTACCAGGCAAACCCTCCCCAGGTCCAGCCTCACCCGGGGCTGCAGGGGACGAGACTCCACCAGCCCCCCTGGGCAGCCAGGGCCCAGCGCCGGCCCTGCCGCCCTGCACCCAGCCAGGGAGAGCCTTGCGAGCCGCAGGTGTGCCCGACAGCCCTGTGGCTCGCTGAGCAGCCCACCCGCAGTGCGCCTTCTGAAGCCGCAGGCGCTGTCTGCGTTGGACGGCACCACACTTGGCTTCACTGACCAAGAGGCCAGGCTCAGGCCGCCACCTTGGGTGTGAGCGGAGCCTCAAGCCTTTCTGCACATGGCCTCCGGGTGCAGGCGGGGCCTGACACGCTGCTCTGTGCCCACTTGCGGGAGCGCCTGCACGGCCCCTGGGACCACGCCTGAGAGTTCTGGGGTGCATTCAGCCCTGAGCCAGGACAGTCAGTGTGTCCCCCAATCAGGAGGCTTAGGGGTGTGTGCTGGGGGCGGCTGTGTGCACAGGCCCCACGCGGGAGACCCAGCACCCGCCAGCCCCGACTCCCCCCAGATCTCTGCACAGCTCCTCGAGGCTGCTCAGATGGGAGTCAGTCCCAGGACCCTGACCCTCAGCATTGGAGAAGCTAGCCCTGGGCCGAGCCAGTGGGTGGCGATGAGGGTTTGGGACAGGAGGGGACTCAGAGGGCAGGACACTCAGCGCCCACCCTTGGGGGTGGCCCCGACTGACCTCGCGGAAGAAGGCGGCGTGTCTCTGCACGTGGTCTCCGGGGTGAGAGGCCTGGATCTCGGGGTAGAAGGTGCTGATGACGTAGTCAAGCATTTGCAGGCGGATGTCATCCCGCCCCACGCTGGGGCCCGCCCGGCCCGTGTGCTCGTCTCTGGGCTTGAAGATCTCGAAGGATCCGAACCTGGAGGGGAGACCCACGTCGATCACAGGTTAAACATGATGCCTCCCCTCTTGAGTGAGGCAGGAAGGGGGTTGCTGCCAGCGCCCGTGGCCAGAGCAGGGGTCGGGGGGACAAACCATACAAGCACGGCTGCTCTTCAGGGACACAGGCTGATACAGGGCGCCTCCCAGGGCACGTGGGGCGGGACAGCCACGGCCGCCTGCGGGGATGAGGGGATCCGTGCTGTCTCACGGAGGGAGGAGGCCTCTACTGGGGTGAGCTGGGGTCAGCAGTGGGGCAGCTACACCCCCAGGGGGCAGGGCAATGTCCAGAGCTCGGTTTGCTGATCACACGGTCCGACTACCAGCAGTTTGTGGGTGGAGGCCGGGGTGCTGCCCGACCACCTACGCAACACAGACCAGCCCTCAGCAGACCATCTGGTCCGGCCCTGGAGGCCCAGCACCTCCACCCCAGAGACAAAGGCAAAGCCAGAGACGGCTGAGCCATGGGGTCGGCTGGTGCCGAGCACTTGATTCCAGATAGCTTGCTGAACGCGAGGACTCACAGGCCCCCGGCAGCAGGAGGCCTCCACTCGGCAGACGAGGCCCTGGGAGCGGGCGTGCTGGGTGTCACGGCCTCCCGTCCAGCTACGGGGGTGAGGCCGTTGTCCCCGCACCTGACGCAGCCCCTGGTCACAGATCCCAGGTCGTGGCTCCGGGCTCGCTGCCCAGCCCCTGGCCTGGGGACGTGAGTGTGCGGGCCTTACCTGAGGAACGTGGGGGCCAGGCGCAGCACCACAGCACACGGCTCGGGCCGTGGGTTCCCGTCATAGAAGGCGTCACGCACGACGGTGGACTGGGATGAGACGCAGGAGCCAGCCCGCGTGGTGGGGATGCCCAGGTGGAACATGGCCTCACTGCACAGGAACTCGCGGATGCTGGAGCGCAGCACCTTGCGGCCGTCCGCCTGTCTGAGGTCAGGCACAGAGGTCACTGCCGGGCGCCGGCAGCACAGGCGCAGCTGCAGGCCGAAGGGACAGGAGGAAAGCCGCTACCGGCTCCTTAAGACCAGCCCAGGAGCAGCTCTGACGGCACCGTGGGGCGAGTCTGTTTTGAATGGCCCCAGATGCTATGCCCTAACGTCCTGCAGGTCTAGACCCACAGCACAGGTGCCCAGCCTGCCGTGGGTGCCGAGTCCACACCGAGACAGGGAGAGCCACTCCCTGGGTCCCACACACACTCAGTTCTGTGTCTAAGGGTTTACTTTGTAAAAAGCACAACAGCACAGACACAGCACCGTCTGCAGTGGGGTGAGGACTTCGGTCCACCTTGGGCAGCTCCGAATGACTCGGACGTTCTCTTCTTATCCTGAACTGACATAATCATTGCTTTAAATAGACTTTATTTTCCTAGGCAGTTAGGCTCTCAGCAAAACCGATCAGAAGGCAGATTTCTCATGTATCCCCCAGCATCAACATTCCCCCAGAGAGGACAGCTGCCGGCCAGTGAGCCCCACCGACACGGCGCCCCCCGAGCCCACGTCTGCATCAGGGCCCCCCTCGGTGCTGCCCACCCTGTGGGTCTGGACAGCTGCCGGCCAGTGAGCCCCACCGACACGGCGCCCCCGAGCCCACGCCTGCATCAGGGCTCCCCCTGGCGCTGCCCACCCTGTGGGTCTGGACAGCTGCCCAGACAGGGCCCGCCGTGACTGCAGGGCCACAAAGACAAGTCTCACTGCCCAAAGTCCTCCGTGCTCCCCCGAGCATCTCCCCCCCAACCCCTGGTCTCTTTACTGCCCCCAGAGCCGCCTCTCCCAGAATGCCCCAGTGCCACAGACGCGCAGGCACCCTGTGTGACCTTTTCAGAGACTGTCTTCACTTACTGACATGCATCCAAGCTTCCAACATGTTCTTTACTGGCTTGAGGGCTCATTTCTTGTTTGCCTTTCTATTCTTTTGCTGAATAATATTCCATTGTCTGTTCTATCTATTCACCTTCAAGGACAGCTTGGTGGCTTCTGAGTTTTGGCAACTAGGAATACAGTTGCTGTGAACATCCGTATACAGAGTTCCATGTGGACACGTTTTAAACTCCTTTGGGTAAATACTAAGTCGTATGATTGCTGGATCACACGCTGACAACAGATCTGGCTTGGTAAGAGACCACCAGTCTTCCCAAGCAGCCGGACCGTCCTGCACTCCCAGAAGCGACGGTGGGCTTTCCTGTCGCTCCGCGCCCTTGCTCGCATCTGGCGTGCTCAGTGTCCTGGAACGTGGCCGTTCTCACGGGTGTAGTGGTGCCTCACTGTTTTAATTTGCATTTTCCCGATGACACATGATGTGAAATATCTTTCCGTGTGCTTAGATGCCATCTCTGTATCTTCTTTGGGGAGGTGTCTAACAAAGTCTGCCCCATTTTGAAATGTTTGTTTTCTTATTGTTGACTTTTAAGAGTTCTTTGTATGTTTTGGATGACAGACATTTATCAGACGTGTCTTTGGCAGAGATTTTCTCCCAGTCTGTGGCGTGCCATTCTCCTGACACTTTCACAGAAGTTTTACATTTAATAAAGTCCAGCCTATGATTTCTTTCATGGATCCTGTCTTCTGTGTTGTATCTAAAAAGTCACTTCCATACCTGAGGTCATTCAGATTTTCTGTTTCATCTTCTAGGAGTTTTACAGTTTTGCATCTTGTGTGCAGGTCTGTCGTCCATTCTCAGTTAATTTTTGTCGAGAGTGTCAGGTCTGTGTCTAGATTCTCTCTCTTTTTTAATGTGGACTTCCAGTTGTTCCAGTTCAGTTCAGTCGCTCACTCGTGTCCGACTCTTTGCGACCCCATGAACTGCAGCACGCCAGGCCTCCCTGTCCATCACCAACTCCTAGAGTTCACCTAAACCCATGTCCATTGAATCGGTGATGCCATCCAACCATCTTATCCTCTGTTGTCCCCTTCTCTTCCTGCCCTCAATCTTTCCCAGCATCAGGGTCTTTTCAAATGAGTCAGCTCTTCGCATCAGGTGGCCAAAGTACTGGAGTTTCAGCTTCAGAATCAGTCCTACCAATGAACACCCAGGACTGATCTCCTTTAGGATGGACTGTCTGGATCTCCTTGCAGTCCAAGGGACTCTCAAGAGTCTTCTCCAGCACCACAGTTCAAAAGCATAAATTCTTTGGTGCTCAGCTTTCTTTATAGTCCAATTCTTGCATTCATACATGACCACTGGAAAAACCACAGCCTTGACTTGACGGACCTTAGTCGGCAAAGTAATGTCTGTTTTTTAATATGCTGTCTAGGTTGGTCATAACTTTCCTTCCAAGGAGTAAGCGTCTTAATTTCATGGCTGCAATCACCATCTGCAATGATTTTGGAGCCCCCCAAAAGCAAGTCTGACACTGTTTCCCCATCTATTTCCCATGAAGTGATGGGACCAGATGCCATGATCTTCGTTTTCTGAATGTTGAGCTTTAAGCCAACTTTTTCACTCTCCTCTTTCACTTTCATCAAGAGGCTCTTTAGTTCTTCCTCACTTTCTGCCATAAGGGTGGTGTCATCTGCATATCCGAGGTTATTGATATTTCTCCCGGGAATCTTGATTCCAGCTTGTGCTTCCTCCAGCCCAGCGTTTCTCATGATGTACTCTGGATATAAGTTAAATAAGCAGGGTGACAATATACAGCCTTGATGTACTCCTTCTCCTATTTGGAACCAGTCTGTTGTTCCACGTCCAGTTCTAACTGTTGCTTCCTGTTGCATACAGGCTTCTCAAGAGGCAGGTTAGGTGGTCTGGTATTCCCATCTCTTGAAGAATTTTCTACAGTTTATTGTGGTCCACACAGTCAAAGGCTTTGGCACAGTCAATAAAGCAGAAGTAGATGTTTTTCTTGGACTCTCTTGCTTTTTCAATGATCCAGCAGATGTTGGCAATTTGATCTCTGGTTCCTCTGCCTTTTCTAAAACCAGCTGGAACATCTGGAAGTTCACGGTTCACGTATTGCTGAAGCCTGGCCTGGAGAATTGTGAGCATTGCTTTACTAGCGTGTGAGGTGAGTGCAGTTGCGTGGTACTTTGAGCGTTCCTTGGCGTTGCCTTTCTCTGGGACTGGAAAGCTGGCCCAGTAAAATCTGTTGAAAATGCTACCATTGCTCCAGCGGACTGCTTTGCCCCTTCGTCAGAGACCCATGTTTACGCAGGTCTATTTCTGGGCTCTCTGCTCTGTTCCACTGATCTATCCATTCTTTGGGCAAAACCACACCCTCTTGATTACCACAGCTTTACAGTCAGTCTTGAAGTGGGGGCGCTGCCAGTCCTGACTTTGTTCGTCTCCCTCAATACTGAGCTATTCTGGGTTTTCTGCCTCTTGATAAAAATTTTAGAATCATTTTGTCAATTTCTACAAGATAACTTGCTGAGACTTTAATTGGGGTTGCATTGAATGTATAGACTGAGTTGGGAAGAACCGACATCTTGGCAGTATCCTATCCGTGAACATGGAGCATCTTTACACTGACTTAGTTATTTATTTTTTTATCGGTCTTGTAGTTTTCCTCACAGAGATCTTTTGTTAGAGTCACACCTAAGTATTTCATTTTCAGCAATGCTAATGTAAACAGTGTTTTTAATTTCAAATTCCACTAACTGCTCTGAGCTCATTTTGGTCCATTCTTTGAGATTTTCTACATAGATGTCCATTTGCAAAAAAAGAGTTTTTTATTTCTTCCATCTCAATGTGTATGCCTTTGAGTTTCTTACCTTGTTGCATTAGCGAGGACCTCCAGGGCTGCTGAGAAGCAGTGGTGAGATGCAACATCCTTGCCCTGTTTATCATCTTAGTGGGAAAGCTCTGAGGTTCTCATGATGAAGTAGCTATAGGTTTTCTTATGATGACAGTTTAGCTATAGGTTTTCTGTAGACACTCTAATAAAGTTGAGGAAGTTCCTATTTCTGATTTATCATGAAGAGTGTTAAGAGTCTGTCAAATGCCTTTTCTGCTTCAACTAATATATGATTTTCCTTCTTTAGCCTGTTGATCTGATGGATCACATTGATTGATTTTTGAATGTTGAACGAGCCCTGCGTACTTGGAATAAATCCCTTTGGTGGTGATGTATAATTCTTTTCATACATTGTTGAATTTTGTTTGCTAATGTTTTGTTGAGGAATTCTTTATCTATGTTCATGAGGGATTTTGGTCTATAGTTTTCTTGTATTGCCTTTGTCTAGATCTGGTATCAGGGCAACGCTGGCCTCAGAATGAGTCAGGGGTTAGTTCCTCTGCTTCCATTCTCTGAAAAGAGTGGCATAATCTTGTCCTTAACTGTTTGGCAGAATTCACCAGTGAACTCATCTGGGCCTGGTGCTGTCTGTTTTGGAAGGCTACTAATTGATTCAATTTCTTTAATATATATAGGCCTATTCAGTTGTCTATTTTTTTTGTGTGTGAGTTTTGGCAAATTTTGTCTTTCAAGGAATTGGTCCTTTTCATCTAGGCTAGCAAATTTGTGAACATAGTACTGTTCCAAGTCTTTTAATTTCCTTTTAATGTCTATACGAATTGTATGATCTCCCCGCTTTGATTCCTGGTATTTGTAATTGCGTCCTAACTTTCTTTCCCAGTTAGCCTGGCTAGAGGCTAATTGATTTTATAGACATTTTCAAAGAGAAAGCTTCTGATTCCCTGATTTCTCCTCTATTTCTTTCCTATTTCAATTTCATTGATTTCTGCTCATTCTTTTTATTTTTTGTTTACTTTGGAAAGCAGCTATGCTCACCACTATACCACCAACATACAATGTTTTTTTTTTTTTTTGCTTACTTTGGATTGGATTTGCTCTTTTCTTTGTGGTTTCCTAGGTGGACACTTAAATATTGGTTTTAGGTCTCTTTTCTTTACTAACACATGCACTCACTCACTGCTATAAATATAAAAGCTCTGCTCTCACTGTACCCCACACATTTGATATTTTCACTTTCATTTAGTTCAAAACATTTAAAAATTTCTCTTGGGATGGTGGCTCAGATGGTAAAGAATCTACCTGCAATGCTGGAGACTCAGGTTCAATCCCTGGGTTGGGAAGATCCTCTGGAGAAGGGAATGGCTACCCACTCCAGTGTTCTTTCCTGGAGAATCCCTGGGACGGAGGAGCCTGCGGGCTACAGTCCATGGAGCTGGAAAGAGTCAGACATGACGGAAGCAACTGACATGCATTATTTAGAAGTATGCTGCATAGTCTCCAAGAATTTGGGGGTTTCTAGTGATCTGTGGGGAGAAGGCAATGGCACCCCACTCCAGTACTCTTCCTGGAAACTCCCATGGACAGAGGAACCTGGTGGGCAGCAGTCCACGGGGTCGCCAAAAGTCAGACACGACTGAGCGACTTCCCTTTCACTTTTCACTTGCATGCATTGGAGAAGGAAATGGCAGCCCACTCCAGTGTCCTTGCCTGGAGAACCCCAGGGACAGGGGAGCCCGGTGGGCTGCCTCCTCTGGGGTCGCACAGAGTGGGACACGAGTGAAGCGACTTAGCAGCTGCAGTGATCTGTTATTGATTTCTAGTTTGATTCCACTGTGGCCCGAGAACAGACACTGTATAACTTCTATTTTAAAAAATTTGTTCAGGTGTGTTTTATGGCTTAGAATGTGGCTTATCTGGATACATGTTCCATGTGGGCCTGAGAAGAATATGTATCCTGTTGTTAGATGGAGTGGGCCTAGAGGCTCATTATATCCAGTTGACCGATGGTGTTAATTGAGCTCAAAAGTGTCCTTATCAATTTTCTGCCTGTTGGCTCTGTCCATTTCTGATAGAGGGGTGTTGACGTCTCAGCTGTGATAGGGGGTTCCTCTGTGCCTCTCTGAAGTTGTCAGTTTCTGCCAAATGGCACTCTGATGCTGCTGTTTGACACGTACACCTTAGGATGGCCTTCCCGGGTGGCTCAGCTGGTAAAAAAATCCGCCTGCAACGCAGGAGACCTGGGTTCGACCCCTGGGCTGGGAAGGCCCCCTGGAGAAGGGAAAGGCTCCCCACCCCAGTACTCTGGCCTGGAGAATCCATGGACTGTGCTGTCCTTGGGCTCACGGAGAGTCGGACACGACTGAGAGGCCTTCACTCACTCCCCTTAAGGACTGTTCTGCCTCGCTGGCCCCTCTTTGTCCCTAGTGACTCTCCTTACTCCAAAGTCCACTCTTTCTGGAATAACATGGCTACTTCCGCTTGTTTTTGGATTAGTGTTAGCATGGTACACTAGTGCCCATTTACTTGCAATCTACATGTTTTCATATTTGGAGTGGGTTTCTCATGGACAACATGTAAGACTTTTTAGAAATTCTTTTGACAGTGTCTTGTGTTTTAATTAGTGCATTTAGATCAAAATGTTTAGACCAGAGTGTTTTCCTTTCACTCCTTTTCTTCCTTTTTCCCCCCTTCCTTCCTCCTTCCCACCCCCCACCCATCTTTTGTGGTTTTAATTGAGCGTTTGGTGATTCTATTTTCTCCTTTTTCACTAGTTCTCTCCTGGCATACCAGTAATACTTTTTTGTGTTTTGTTTTCTTACTCTTTGTAAAATGGTTGCCCTGGAGTTTGTAATACACATTCACAACTAATCCAACTCTACTTTCAAGTACCACTATACTACTCCATAGGGAGTATGAGCACTTTTAATAACAAAATAATCCCGACCTCTTCCTCCCATCCGTTATTCCATTTGGTGTCATTAATTTCACTTGCGTATGATCAAGCGCATCGTTTCTACCGTTTTGAACTGTTACCTGCTGAATCAGCTAAGACGGAAGGTGAAGCGTCTGCTCCGCACTCGCTTCCTCTCCTGTGCCTCCTTGATCATGTGGTTCGAGTTCCTGACCTGTATCATTTCCATTCTCTACAAAACACAGCTTGTCAACATTTTTTGCAAAACAGATCTAATGGTAACAATTTCCCTCAACTTTTGTTCGAGGTAGTCTGTCTCCTTCACTGCTGAAGGATAGTTTCACAGGGCACAGAATTCTAGGTGGGTGAATTTTTTCCCCTTACTCCACTTTCCTTTGCTTGCCTGGCTTTTGAGAAGTCAGCTGTCATTCTAATCTCTGCTCCTTTGTACGTGAAGTGTGTCCTTCCTCTAGCTTTTTTCACTTTTCTCCTTTATTTTTACTTTTCTGTAGTTTGAAAATTATAAGCCTAGGTGTAGTGTTTTTTTTTTTGTTTTTGTTTTTGAAGGGGGTCAGGTAGATATTTATCTTGCTCGGTGTACTCTGAGCGTCTTGCATCTGTTTGGTACCTGGTATTAATTTGGGGAAATTCTCAGTCGCTACATTAAATGTGTCTTTTGTCCCCTTTTTCTCTCCTGGGACCCCACTGCATGCTGCCTCTTCCGCCGCTGCCCTGCAGTTCTCGCGACAGTGTTTGGGCTTTTCATTTTTCCTTTGCATCTTTGTAGGTTTCTCCTGAGATATCCTCAAGCTCAGAGATTTTTCCTCAACTGTGTCCAGTCTAGTAATATGTCCATCAGAAGCATTCTTCATTTTTGTTAGTGTTTTTACTAGAAGTCTCCAGCACTTCCTTCTGGCCTTTCTCAGAACTCCCATCTCTCTGCTCACACTGCCCATCTGTTCTTGCATGCTGCCCACTTTATCCATTAAAGCCTTGGACATATTAATCACAGCTGTGTCAAGTCTCTGGCCTGATAGTTCCAACACCTCTGCCATGTCTGAGGCTAATTCTGATGCTGGCCCTGTCGCTTCCAACTGTTTTCTGCCTTTCAGTATGTTTTATAATTTTTTCTTGATAGCCAGGCATGATGCTCGGGGCAAACAAAACAGCTGTAAGCTGGGCCCTGTGATGTGGTGGTGGGCTACAGGCACTGAGGGGAGGCCTCAGGCTGGCAGTGAAGCTGGGCCTCTGGGCTGAGCACACCCACATGCGCTGTTCAGCCTCCCCTCCAGCAGAGGCTGGAGTTGGGCCCTTCCCCTTCCCCAGGTCAGTAAGGCTCTGAGAAGACCCCAGCAGGTCAGCAGTAGGTTAATTAGCTCCCTGAGGGCAGGCTTGCTAAGAACCCGGTGCTCCTGCAAACTTCAAACGGCTCCATTTCCCCACTCCTGCCAGAAGCACAAAGGGATTTTCCACCAGCATTCACTGTGAGGACCTAGCGGAGCTCCAGGAGATAAAACCCAGCGAAGTGCGGGGGCCCTTGGGGTTTTAACTGGCTTGTCCACACTCAGCCTCCAGCAAATCATCTCTTGCAGGGCAAGTGTTCCTGGAGACTCCTGCTCTGGTGATGCACAATTCTGTCTTTGCCTGTCAGTCTCTCCAGTGGGGGCGGGGGCGGGGGCGGGCAGCGATTTGCCCTCTGACCTCCCTTTCCTTGCAGATCTAAGAAGACCTGTTGATTTTTCAGTTTGTTCAGCTTTTCACCCATTAGAATGGAGTGACGATATCCAGAGTCTCTTACTCTATGGTTTTTACATTAAAGGAAAGTCACAGCAGTGCACGAGAACAGCTGGCCTGCACGAGCCATGTCCTTGGCCCTTCCTTGTAAGGTAAGGGGGCTGGACACCTCGACCTCCAAGAGCCCCCACCCAGCAAGCAACCACAACAAACTGAGTTTGGATCTCTGCCCTTCAGAGTTGGGCCTGGTGCCCTGGCCCGGCCCAGGGCACGGACGCATCCAAGCACTCCCCCAGCGGGAAGGCACTTAGAAAACTCTCTAGGAAAAAACACTCTGGGCTCACTTCTGTCTCACCTGCCAAAGGACAAAGACGCTGCATGAAGGTGCCTGGGACGCACCTCTACCCACGTCCTCTGCAGGGAAGAGGCCAGTACGAGTTTGAGGTGCTGAGGTGTACGCCTAGAGTGGGACCAGGGGTCAGCAGAGACCTCCATAGGCCTCCACACGGTGTGGGGACCACCTCGGCCTCCTGCCGCACCCTCACCCAGGAAGGGCTTATTCCAGGTGCGACCGACACCTCTAGAAGGCAGGCCTGCCGGGCGCCCAAGGCTGTCTGCAGGCGGACCGCGCCCGCCTCTGGCTGCGGAGACTCAGCTGCGCTCCACTCACCCCCTGTGGTCTGCAATCTGTCCTCAAACGTCTCTCCAACCCCGCCCTGGCCTATTCAGCAGGAAGCAAGCACTGTTCAAGCTAATTGTGGATCTGGTAAAAAATGATCCAGAAAACAGACAGGCTACCTCCCTGCCCAGGGCGAGGGGCCCAAAGCAGAACCCAGAGCCGTATCATGGTCACACAGCAAGGGCACAGGGCCTTCCCTAACCCTGCCCCACAGAGAGGGGCACACGGCAAGTGCTGCTGCACCTGCCGTCCTGGAGCCCAGCCCCCATGGAGGCAAAGGCGAGAACCCACCCATCCCTCCACCCCCAGCTCACACCTGGGGACGCCAGCAGCTCACCCCCAGCTCACACCTGGGGACGCCAGCAGCTGCTGGCCTAACCCACTCACACCACTTCAGATGTCAGCCGCAAGTGCTGTTGAGGCTGGGGACCCCAGGAGACGCTGGGGCTGGTAGGTGGGCACAAGTCTGTGAACAGTCAGACAGCCCCTTTCTTTTAAAGGACCTCAGGTCTGGAAACACTTTCAACTCAAGTCTTCAAATATTAAAAGCAACTTCCAGCAGCATGTTACTCTCAAAAAATATTTTTTATAACAAAAACAAATAGTCAAAATGAACACAGAAGTTGAAAGATGCTCATACAGTGTGCAAGCCCCAGTGTGAGACGTTTACACGTGATGGAAGGTGCAGACAATTCTGAGCAGGTTGTTCCAGGACCGTGGTGGGGGTGTCAGGCTGAACTTAGGACGTCTCAGACACAGAAGGTTTGAAGACTGGGTTGTGAGGCGGAGCTGCTACAGAAGTGGGGGCGGGGGGCGGGTTCAGCACCTGGACAGAGGAGCAGCCAGAGCTCTGGCAGGGGCCAGACAACAGCCACACCTGCAGAGTGTCTTTGAACATAAAACTCCAAGTTAGGTGTAATTCTTCTGGCCATTCAACAGGCATTTAACAGTATGGGCGACGGATATGAACTTTTTTGTGTTAAAGAGCAGAACAGACTCAGCCGCGGGCATACAGCAGAGGCGGGACAGCTGGGCACCCTGCCGGGTAGGGATCCGGACCCAGGCCGGCAGCACGAGCCCCCGGAGGAGCGCGGACAGCGCCCACCTCACTGCGCCCTCAGAGCAGGGCTGGCCCCAAGTGCTCGGAGTAAGTAGGCATCCGTGGTGCCAAGTGTGTGGGAGGCAAGCCGACGGCCTGGTCAGCATTCAGACGGAGCCTTGAGCGCCGGAGCGCTGGCAGCCCCGCGGGGCACGCGGTAAACACGAGCGTGTCACGCGCAGAACTGGCTCTGAAGTCCGTGGGTCGTTTATCAGAACAGAGCACGGGCAGCGGCCAGCGCGGCAGGATCAGACGCTCAGCCCGACCCGAAAGGCCGCAGGGCCGCACCGTGCCAGGCGGGGCGCGGGGGCACGCGGGGGCGGCCAGGAGCCGCGCACAGCTCCCGGCCTCTGGGCCCGGCCCCGGGCCCCGGGCCCCGGGCCTCGGCCGCGCGCGCCTGCCCAGCTCGCTCTAGGGTCCCGGGCCCCGCGCCCCACCCGCGGGCGCGCCGCGAACACACCTGGAGAAGGGCGTGGGCCCCGCGCCCTTGAGCTGCAGCTCCCAGCGCTCGCCGGCCTCGGTGCGCACCTCGCCCAGGTACATGGCGGCGCCGTCGCCCAGCTGCCCGGCGAACTGGCCGAACTGGTGGCCGCAGTAGCAGTGCGCGGCGGGCTCGGCGCCCGGCAGCAGCGCGTTGCCGCTGAAGAAGAGCGCGGCCTCGGC
>SJYR01002254.1:247582-301016 GCA_006410655.1 Kobus ellipsiprymnus | reverse complement strand
GTGGGAAAAAGGGAAAGGCCGAGCGGGTGGGGTGGCTCCCCTCTCCCGGGGCGCTGGGGCGGCGGCACGCGGACGAAACGCGGGAAGACCTGCGGCGTCCCGGGCCCCCCTCTTCCAGCCCCGCGTCCGGGAGCCGCCCGACCGGCGGAGAGGGGTTCGCCACCCGTCTCCCGCAGTCCCTCTCCGCTCTCTACCGATGCCTGGCCGCCACGGTGGGCGCTTAGGCCCCCACCCACCCGGGGTGTTACGGACAGAGGAGGGGGCTGGCACCCCTCCCTGGTCTGGGCGCGGGCAGGTGGAAGCTATGGGGCGTCTCCTCGCGGCCCCTCCACTGCAGCCGGCGTCCCCGGCCCCCACACCCCGACCCATGGCCCGGGTGATCGTCTCCTTTCCCCTCGAGACACCTCCACGTGGCCCCAAGGCCTCTCACCCCACCACTCTATCGCTCCGTCCCTTTGCCACCGTCAATGGCATTCTCCAGACGGGCCTCCTGGCATAGGCTCCGGGGTCCCTGCCACCTTCCTGACCTTCATCCCCTCCACTCGGACCCTGCGGTACCCACCCTCAGGCACCCTCCTGGGTTAGGTCTTTCCGGCAGAGCCCAGCTGCACCCCCATGCCCACTGCCTGCGAGACTCACTTTTTCACTCCACTCCTTCATGGCAGGAACCCATGCCATTGTAAGAGGATGCACGCGTGGTCTTTGTAAAATATGTAGCGCAGCTGCACTTTCAGCTGCATTCAGTAATTCATCCAAGCGTGTTGTGAGCACCAGTTATTTGCAGGCCTTGGGTCACTGTGGTGAGCTAATTCCCTACCCCCTGCCCAGAGGTTCAGAGAAGGGGTTTATCCTGTACAAGCATCAACTTCACACTTTTTAAAAACAAGACACAAAACCTTTCTTATATGCCTGTGCTTTTAGATTTACGAGTGTTCCCAAATGACACCTGCCCCTGGCTTCCAAGTCATCTTACTTTGCTGCTCACTGAGGGAGCTGGGCTGCCTGTTTTCAAATAAAGACCCTCCCCACCCCTGCCCCCAAGCCTGACACCTTGTGTCAAGGGCTGGCCCTTCCCCACAGCAGCACACTTTCCTGACTGGCTTTGCAGGATCCAGAGAGTGACAGGTCCCCACGCCCTCCTTTCCCCATGACGACTTAGGTAGTCACGGCCTTTCCTCTTCCATGTACATCTGCAGGATGGGGACAGCGGAAATCTGCAGTGAGCCGAGCCACCCTGTCGGGGGGCTGGGCACACCACCTTGTGTCTCTCCTGCAGCGTCGGTTGGTTCTGCAGCCACTTCCTAGACACAGCCTAGCAGCCCACTGGGGAGGGGCCGTCCCTGGCGCACCCACCGTCTACTCGGGTCTGTCCCAGCCTCCGCTGCCGCGCGCGGCCCTTTCTAGTTGCAGCGGCTTCTCTTGCTGCAGAGCTCGGGCTCTGGAGCGGGCGCTCAGCTGCCGCGTGGCCTGGGGGACCCTCCCGAGCCAGGGATCGAGCCTGTGTCCCCTGCACGGGTAGGAGACTCTCAGCCACTGAGCCACCGGGGCAGTCGCTCTGGTTTACCTTAGAGTCAGCCTGGTGCGGCGCACCCTGGCCTCATGGGCTCTGAGTGGGCATGTTGGCACATGGCGGAGTTGCCGCTGGAGCACAGTGGGTGAGTGACGGGATCCAGTGGGCGCTGTGGAAACGCTGGCCCACGCCTCCCCATGGGACAGAGGGCACAGCTGCAGCCGGCAGCCCCACGCCTGCACCCGCGTGGCAGCAGCCCCTCCAATGCCGTCATTCCAGAAGGCCTCAGTGTGGAGGTGACGCCCAGACCCAGGCTCTGAGCTCCCCACCCACCCCTGCTTGGACAGCGGTCGATAACAAGGGCTGCGCCCTCCCCAACCCATCCGCCCCAGAGTGGGGGGCCGTCCTCCCCAAACCCAGCCTCTGGGGCGGGACAGCGTTGCAGGGGGCAGACTGCCCTTTCCCACCGAGCCATCCACACACACAGTGCTGACGACCCATGGGGTCTGAAGAGCCGACACGACGGAACGACTAAGCGCAGCACAGGGATGACTGCTTGCTGTGTGTGGGCTCAGTCTTGTCCGACTCTTTGTGACACCATGGGCAGTGGCCTGCCAGGCTCCTCCATCCACGGGATTTCTCAGGCAAGACTACTGGAGTGGGTGGTCACTTCTGTCTCCAAAACATTAACATGTGGCTTCTGACACACGAAAGACTTTGGGGAGTTGACGGATGTTGCTACAGCAAGATGTTCTCATCTCTATTTAGGTGATGTTTTATCAGTTCTTGTATCAACAAAGATGAAAAATAGGAAGAAGCGTGACTCTGAGTGCTCTTGTTCTGGCCCCAAGCAGTGTTCTCCCAGGAAGACGGGTGGCTTGTTGATGGCGTGTTTCCAAGTCGGCTTTGCTTCCGTGCTATGAAGGCCTGCAGTGTCTGCGCACTGTGTTGAGTGCGTAGCTAACAACCCTGAGAACACAGAGGAAGTTATGGCTCCCAGGTTTGGGTTCACAGTCTCACAGATTAGGACAAATGAGGCCCTTGATGCACTGCAGATACAGCGAGTGCCCTATGCACGAGCCTTCAAGCGGTGGACGTTCGGAGCCGTGGGCCCCTGCTCACACGTCCGGTCCCGCTGGCTCGTGTGTCTGGCGTGCAGTCACTCTGCAAGTGGCTGTGCTTTTGTGCCCTTCACTCTGCAGCACTGTATAGAGTACAGTCGTGCAGCACCTTTATTTCAAGGCCAGGGTATCCGGAAGCGCCAGGGTATCCGGAAGCAAGTGGAAAACAGTGGTGAGGTAGCTAGTACTGCTAAGAAGTGCCAAGAAATAATGATGGAGACGAAAGTGAGAATAACTGAAGTGGAGCGAGGTGAAAGGCTGGGCAGCGTGGCTCGCTCTCGTAACATGAGCCTTTCCGCCATCGGCACGGCTCTGAAGGGCAAGGGCAAGCTCATGGGGCGTGGGAGGTCGGCTGTGCACACGGTGTTGAGCGTAACATTGCAGAGGCATGGGAAAGCGACGGAGGAGACGGGGAAGCTTCTCAGCATGTGGCCGCAGGACCAGCATCTGCGTGTAGCCTCACTCAGCTTAGTGCTGATTTAAGAGAAAGCTAAAAGCCTGTGTGAAGACCTGAAGACCCACAGGGGAGAATCAGAGGGTATATCCTTTCATGCCAGCCATGGCTGATTTCACGGGCTCAAGGCTAGAGCCAGCGTCAACCTTCACACCGTCAAAGTGGGTGAGATATGATAGCTGCTGGGAATTTCCTGACCTGCTTTGAGAAATTACTGATGAAGGGGCCTATTTACCAGAGCAGGTTTTTAAACTGGATGAGACAGGGCTGTACCAGGAGAGGATGCCAGGCTGAAGTTATATTGGTAAGGAGGAGAAGCTGATGGCAGCTATAGACAGCAAAGTACAGGCTGACTCTGCGGGTTGGTGGCAAGGCTTCCGGGACACGAAGCTGAAGCCTCTCTTAGTTTACCGCTCAGAGCGCACGAGCCCTGAAAAACACAGCCGAGGGCGCTCTCCGTTGTGTGGAAAAGTAACCCCGAAGCCTGGTTACGGCCCGTTTTCCAGGACTGGTTTTCCCGCTTTATCCCAGAGGCAGAGGCAGGCTGTGTGGAGAAGGACGCCCATTCGACACTCGCCGCTGGCAGTGCTCCGGGCCACCCCCGGCTCCCAGACGGCTGTCACCCCAGCGCCGAAGCAGTGCCTGTCACTCGTCCAACCGGTGGGCCAGGGAGGCTTGTGTTGACTTTCAACAACTGCTTACGTCACACCTTTCATCAGGAAGCGAAGGCAGCTGAGGCATCAGGAACGACCTGTGAGTTCTGGGAGGACTGCGACATCTACAGGGCCATAGAAACGCCGCTTTGCCTGGCGTGAGGCTGATGGCCATCACCACCAGTGGGGTCTCAAAGAGCCTCTGCCTGTAGTTCACGATGTTTGTGGATTTGAGAAGGCGGACGAGGAGTCCAGAGAGATCTTCAGCAGCTCAGCGACCCTCAGAGAGACGCCAGCGCTCATCTGCAGGACGACGACTTCACTCAACTCCTTGCTGTGCAACATGGGGGCCTCGTTAACGAAGACCGAGGGAACTGAGGCCCAGAGGAAGGGGGCGGAGAGGCGGGAGGAAGAGGAGCTGACTAACCCGAGCGCGTCAGCCCACAGGAGCGGCAGAGGGTGCTCTCTGCTGGAGGAGGCGCTGCTCTTCGTGGCAGCCGCTCAGGATGCCGTGCGGGGCTACTGTACCATGCACGCCGGTAAGAAAGAGCTACGGCCCAGACATCACGGGACCGCTCTCTCAAGGTGGCAGGATTTAACCCAGCACGGAACCGGAGCCTGAGCCACCGACAGGGATGTGAGCGACACTGCGACCTGTCCGGCGGCTGGCACTCCAGCTCAGCACCTTTCACCTCTCTTCCTCCTCCTCGGTAACTCTTCCTGCCTGTTCACGCAGGGCCAGCCCCTGGATGCCGGCTGTCATACTGTGTTTTATACTGTGTTTTATATACTGTTTGTATGAAAGTATCAGAAGCCTATTACAGTACAGTACTACACAGTCGATTGTGTTAGCTGGGTACCTAGGCTAACACCGTTCAGCCTATGAACAGCTCTCAGAACGGGGCTTGTCCACACGCAGGGGACTGACTGCGCTTGTCTGGAGCAGCAGCAGATGCTGGGCAGGACAGGCCAGGCCGAGTCACGCTGCGGCAACCACACCCGTCCCAACACACGACGCAGCAGAGGGCCGCTTCAACCTCAGCTTGGGTGGCAGGTGGGGTGTGAGCTCTGCCCTGGTCAGCACCCCTCACTCTGGCAAGAGGCAGCCACTGCCAGGGGTGGGGGCACAGGCGCCTTTGGAGGCACTGGAGCTGTGAGCTGCTGCACTCAAACCCAGCGGCACTTTGTTGGAAGAGGGCTCGGCCGGCCCCAGCCCACTGTGTGCCCGGGAGGAACAGACCCTCTGTGCTGGCCTCGACTTTCAACTGAGCCCCTTCTGCACTGGGCTGTGGTTCTGTGGAGGGAGGAATAATGCGATGCTTCCAGCTGTGAAGGGACAGCTGGCTGGGGTCCTCGTCAAGTGGACAAGGGTGAGCGTCAAATCACAATGGCTTTTTGATTCTGTTGGAGACACTGAAAAGGCTGCCATGGAAAGGTAACATTTACAACATGCTGGGGATGAGCAGCTTTCTAACTGCCTTTTTGGTTGCCCCGGGTCTTCAGGGCCGAGCACGGACCGCTCTCCAGCTGCGGCGCCCAGGCTCCGCACTGCACTGGCTCCTCCTGGGGAGTGCGGGCTCTAGGGCTTGTGGGCTCCAGAGCATGAGCCCGACAGCTGTGGCGCAGGGCTGAGTGCCTCACAGCACGTGCTGTCTTCCAGGGTCAGGGATCAAACCCACGTCTCCTGCACTGGCAGCTGGATTCCTACCCACCGAGCCACCACTGGGGCCCCAGCGGGTACCAGGCTGGACCCCAGGACCTGAACTTTCCCACCTGTGAGCTGGGATGAGGGCACTTCCTGTGCTCCCAGCTGTCAACAAGGGACAGGGCCCTTCTGGGACTGGGGGTGGCAGCAGCCGTCACAGGGCGTGCGCACCAGGGTCCTTGGATGGCTGTGGGAACTCCGGTGTGGACATTCCCTGCCTCGTCCCTCCTGCCACAGACTGCCACACTCCACCTTTGCAGAAGTCACGGGAAGGTCTCCGTGGCCCTGCCTAGCTGCACCAGGAAGTGGGTTGGCAGGATTCCTGCACACCCTGCCAGACCAGCCTGCCTTCGGGCAGAGCTGGCACGGGACGGGGAAGTGGCTCAAGGGCCTGGAGGACACGTGAAAGCCTGGCCATCCCCCAACACCTACACATCTGAGGCACGCGCCTCACAGGTATCCCACTCGAGCGTTTATTTTGGTGACAGCTACAGGACTGCCCGGGGCAGGGCAGGGAGGTGTGGGACTCCCTGCAGGGGGAGCGCGTGTCAGACCAGGGGCCCCACACCCGCAGCCAAGGCTGGGGTCCAGGCAGCCTGCGTCCCAGACAGCGCCCCTCGGGGGTGGAGCTGGCCTCTGGCTGCCCTCTCTCAACAGGGCTCCGCTGGGCGGGGAGGGGCGGCCACACACCCAGCCAGGGCTGCAGATGCGGAGGGGCAGGGGCCAGTGGGTAGGGCTCCCT
Organism: Kobus ellipsiprymnus; assembly: GCA_006410655.1. Taxonomy (NCBI): domain Eukaryota; kingdom Metazoa; phylum Chordata; class Mammalia; order Artiodactyla; family Bovidae; genus Kobus; species Kobus ellipsiprymnus. The sequence continues at coordinate 294,831 of SJYR01002254.1, read as the reverse complement.
GCGGGGGCTCAGGTGCCCACGGGACCACTGAGGAGGGGCTGGCGGCCACCTCGCTTCCCAAGGTGGCTTTATGAGGGGCACTGAGGTTTCTTATGAAGCTGTGCGAGGGAAAGGGATGCAGACTGGAAATGTCACCCCAGGGCCAGATGGAGGCTGGCTGCTGCAGCCCAGGAGACGTGGCGCTCACTTCTGCAGCGGCTGCAGCTCGGGCGGCAGGTTGCACCCCGTGTAGACGCCGTTGGTGATGCTGTACTCCAGCAAAGCCCCAAAGCACGGGTCCTGCCGGCACATCACGGAGCGGGCTGGCTCTCACAGCCGTCCTGCACCCCCAGGACCCGCTCCCCGAGCCCCCGGCCATGACTCACTCTGACAAGGACGTGAGGGTTCCCCAGGACGATCAGCAAGGCTTTGGGTCTGGTGATTGCAACGTTAAATCTTTTTGAGTTGGACAAGAATCCCAAAAAATATCTATCATCTTCAAATCTATCTTCATTTGACCGCACCTACAAAACAGATGAATAAAAATAGTATTTAAAAATTTTTGGCGTGCAAAGGAATTTGATATATAAAAGCATTTAAAAATGTTACACGTCAGTGCACCTTCATTTTGCAGTGCGAGGGGGACAGGCCTCACCGCACTGTGTGCTCCCCAGGGGCGACCGCACGTGTGGGTTTCAAGCAACGCTGCTGCTGCTCCTGCCTGAACCCCCTAATCTGCCTGCAGTTAGCAGTGGGGCCCTGGTCACTACGGGACTTTTTAGAACAGCAGACTCCTCGGAGCCCAGCTGCCCTCCTTCTGATCCCGCCTCCCCCTCCTCTCCATCCTGCCTCCCTTCTCCAAATTTAAGCACTTCCTCCTGGGATTCTGCATGTGTCTTGTTTTCTTAAAGAACGCCCTGCTGGTAAGTGCTCGAGGGGAGGGCCCGTGCAGGTCTGGGACAGGGCACCTACGGTGGAGATGATGATGACCAGGTATTCCTGCCCTTGAAACTCCTCCACGGACCCAACCTTTATATCCATCAGATCAACGTTTCGCAGAAGAATTTTGATTTTCTCTACCTTTGAAAGAGATAAGATCAAAGATAAAATTTCACAAATCTGACCATTTCTTTATATATTAACAGGAAGAGCCAAATGGTAACCAGTGGGCATCAGGGCCTTTCAACTCCTAATTGCGTCTCATCATCTCTCAGCTGCTCGCAGCACACGCCCTGATCTCAGATGGGGGTGTGCCGGTGGGTGCTGCCAGGAGTGGGGTTTCGTGAGAGACGCCTTGTGCTGCCAACAGGGGGATGGCTCCAGGGTGCCCCCCAGGATGGGCAGAGCCCCTCAGGGGACCCCACCCCCAGGTGCCTGAGGGCCACCACAGGGAGGCCAGGAGGAAGAGGCCTGCAGGCAGGGCAGGACTGGGCGGGGGCCTGGGGCAGAGGGTCGAGATCTCCAGGTGGTGCTGGACAGAAGTTCTGCTCTCGTCAGGAGAGGAGGCTGGAGGGCAGGGACTAGGGGCCGCTCCTGCGCGCCCAGAGGACAGGCCTTCTCGAGGCGTGTGCCCACCACGTCCGGGGCACAGGAGCAGCAGCTGTCCAGATGGAGCGGGGAGTGGCAGAGAGGCCAGGACCCCGTGGGCACGACGGTGCCGAGGACCCGGAGCAGCGCACACCTGCTTCCGGTAGGGCGTGATGACGCCGATGTCGCCGGCGGACACCCGGCTGGAGAGGCTCCTGGCCAGCAGGCAGCAGTAGCGCATGGCCTGCACGGCCTCGGCAGGGTTGAACCACGACGGGCTTCGTCCCTCGCGAGCTTCGTTGCCCTGAGTCACCAGGAAGATAAGAGAATAGCTGGTCCATCAGGAAATGCCATTTTCTTGACACGAGAAGTCCTAACAATCAGAAGCCTGTGCGCCACAAGCAGAGAGCAGCCTGCAGTCGCCGCAACTAGGAAAAGCTCATTCAGAGCAACGAAGACCCAGCGCAGGCTACATGAGTAAAGCTTAGCAGAAAAGAGTGTTTACTAAAAAGTAAGGTAGCGCGCAGGCCCGTGCTTCTCACACCACGGAGCTCCACGGGCACGGCTCTGCGGCAGGGCACCCGGTGGGCTTTAGTCTCCGTTTCCTTCTACACAGCCTTCTGCATGTTGGCAAATTCCTTCCACACAGATTTTGTCATGAATAAGCTTCTTGTGACCCTTGCTCCTTCCTTCAGGATGCCCCACTTTAATGCCCCCTCACTGGTTTGATTCCCCACTCACTGGGAGCGCTGCAGTCCATGGGGTCACAAAGAGTCAGACCAACTTAGTGACTGAGCGCCGCCACCGCCAGCAGCAGCAGCAGCAGCAGCAGCAGGAGGGAGCCAGCCCGCCACAGGCTCTCAGGAAACGCCTGGTAGCGGCTGGGTTCAACGAGACCCACCCCCCACACGCGCACACCCTCCTGCCGAGCCGGCCCGAAGCTCACCCGCACTCCGTGGAAGATGAGGGGGAAGCCCTTCCTGGGCAGCTTCTCCCAGCCCAGCAGGGAGGTCACCACGGTGGGGTCCGCACACACCTCCAGCTCTCGGTGGTAGAACAGTCTGGACGGCAGGGCCAGCAGGGCTGAATGCGACCTATAGTTCTTCACGAGCTTCGTCACCTATGGGGGAGGTGGGGCAGGGCCTGGGCCAGAGCCCGCGGGCGCCCTGCAGCTGCCGCCGGGGAGGGGGGCCCTGCACCTGCGCCCACCGCCCCGTCAGCTCCTCCTGCCTCAGAGGCGCTCAGGACACCTCCACCAGGAGGCAGGGCCCCTGTGGGGCTGCAGGCTGCCTCCAAGCTGCACCCTGATCCAGGCCATGGGAGCCTGGTCTTGGATCTGCTGCGGTGGGTGCTGGGTCTCTGAGGCCGGCCAGGACCTTGTTGAGAGCCACTGGGGATGGGGCACCAGGACATGAGGCAAGGACAACTGTGTTTCCTGCCTCAACTGTCCAGGAGGTTCACTCCAGCCTTTCCTTTTCCTGGGGAGGGAAGGCCAAAGGCCCAGGACTGCCCCGCTGACACACTTCTACCCAGTCATCGTGACGGGTCCAGCCTCTGAGATGCTTGTCGAAACCCCAAACCCGACTCAGCAGCACGACTTTCCCCTCAGCCAGGCTGGGCCCGCTGCGCTGGCCTGGACCCCTGCCCACCACCTCAGCCACCCGGGCCCACCTGCCTGCCCTGCCCTCCGGCAGAAAGGGCCTGGAATGGGGAACAGAGGCCAGGCCTGGCCCTGACCATCGCCCATGATCCCTGCCCCTGGTTTTCTGTTCCAGGTCCGAGGGGAACCTCCTCTTGCCTGTGCACGGGGGAGTCCAGGTGCTGAGGCTCCTGAAACGCAGATGCCAAGGTCTGTGCCTCGATGCTGTCAGAGAGCAGCCAAGAACCAGGAACCTGCACTCCACCTGGCACCTCAGGAGACCGCAGACACGCTGCCTTCTCCTCCAGGCAAACTTACAAAGCTCCTTCCCATTTCCCATAGCGTCACGGTCTGCAGTGGTCCTACTGACGGGCTGGAGCTGATGGGAAGGGCTGACCCCTCAGGAAGCCCCTCAAGGGGCCCAGGAGGCAGTTCCTGAGTTCCTAGGACAGTGGGTTTGAAGGCACCTCAGGGGCGCCTAGGTGGTGGCCTCTGCCCCCAGCTGTGACTCAGGGACACAGAGAGGTGTACTCCCCGTCAGCACCTTGGGTCCAGCCTGACTGAAGAGCATGTGGGTCTGAGCTCACCAACAAGGGGTTATAGGCGCCGCAGGCCCCAAAAGCATCCTCATCACGCAGGTACGCTGGTCGGGACATTAGTCTCTCCAGCATGGAGACGTTCAGCCCATAGGCCATGGCAAGTCTGGACTTGATGACTGGTCCCAGCTGCATGGGGTCTCCAGCCAGGACGATCTACAGCAAACGGGGCAACTCTCAGCGTGCGTCTCACAGGTGAGGAAGGCAGACACAGCTGCCCGGGCCCCTGGTGTGTGGAGGGGCAGGGACCGAAGCCGGGGCGGCAGCGGCGCTCGGGCCTCACCTGGCCGCTGACGTCCGAGACCAGCCCCAGGGGGATGAGGCACTCGGGCTCGCTCGCCTGGCCCGCTTCATCCACAAACACGTGCGTGAAGTGTCCGACTCTGCAGCAGACGTGTCCCAGGGTCACTCCTGCTCGAGTGTCCTGCCCGCAAGGCCGGCCTCACCTCGTGGCCTGGGAGCCTGGGCACCTCCAACCCTCGCCCACACCGCACACTGCCCTGCCTCTGCCCAGGAAGCCCCAAGCCTTGAGCTCCCACCTCAGGCCTATCTGGTAGAAGAGCCCCGCGCTGCTGCACGTGGTGATGACCACCCTGAAGCGAGAGGCCTTCCAGACGTCTTCCCCGTCCCTGCAGTACGGCCTAATGGCCTCTGTGGCGGTCTGTGGGGGACAGGCCACCCTTACGGTTACTGATTCTTTAAACTGGACGTAATCGCAAAGCAGAATGGAATTCTCAGCAATAAGCCTGTCCTGCTGCCCCTTTTTAGCTGGACTATGTAATGGTGTAAGATTGTTCTTTTAAATCAAAACATCTTACGTTTTCTTATCAACATAATCCATGTCTTACAGACGCGAGAACTGGGAACCTAACAAGAGAATCCTGCAGATCCTTCCCCAAAACAACTGCACATGCTTCTAACCTTTTTTGTTAACCAAACTGGAAATCTTCATAGCAAACCAACAGAACAGAACTAAAAAGCAAGTACACATCTGGGGAGGCAAGCAGGAGTGTCGCTGCCTCACAAAGCTGGGGCTGCCCGGCCGCCACGGGACACCAGCGCGGCAGCCCTCCTGTGCCCTCTGGTGGGGCACACGGGGCCAGGGAGGGTGCTCACCTCTTCGAGCCTGCAGGTGGCGTTCACGCGGACCATGGTGCCCGGACGCAGCGCTTGACTCTCGTGCAGCCTCAGGCACACAAGGTCGGCCGCGCTGTTGGAGGGCGCGCACACCAGGACCCGGCTGTCCGGCAGAGCATGGAAGACCTTCCCCAGGACACATGGAAGGTAAAGGGGGAATGGTCAGCAGCCAGCACCAAGCCCCCCCACGAAGGCTCATAGGTCACCCCTCATGGCCAGAGCCCGGCCCGGCCATCACGTCTCCTGGCCCTGCACTGCCCGGGCGGGGCCCTGGGAAACCTTGCACCAGCTCTGGGTGCCTGTGGGTCAAGCCGGGCCCCAGCGACGCAGGACCCTGAGCACAGCCTCTCTTCCCACAGGCTCAGTTTCAGTCTAGACTGAGGCACCGGAAAACCTGCAGCTGACTGTTCTGAAGCGAAGCAACTCCTAAGCTGAGGACGCCAGCTCTCAGAAGCCCTGCAGCCACACAGCAAACTGCTGCAGGTAAAGCAAATGAGATTTTCCAAGCCGTCCCCACGGTCTGCACCAACACGTTCTGACGCCAGGAGCACAGGGCCACACCTCCCGTGACACTGCCTGGCCGTTACCTGGAGGATGGCCTCTATGATGGTCACTGTCTTCCCCGTCCCCGGAGGCCCGAAGAGCACGTAGGGGATCGGGCGGCAGTCTCCGCTCAGGATCCTCCTCACCGCCAGCTTCTGGTTCTCGTTGAGCATGGGGTTGAAAAACTCCTTTTCTCTCGCCTGCGGGGATCCGCTGACTGAGTCAGGGAGAGACAGTCAGTGGGTCACAGGCAGGGCCCTTCGAGACGCACTCAGCATCACTCAGCAGACAGTGGCTGACTGCAAAAGCCCAGGCCACTCACGCATCCCCATTTCACTTGGACAGTGTCACCAAGGAGTCAGATGTTGTGGTTAACAGGTGGACAAGAACAGCCACCATCAAGGCCAGAGCGTGTGTCCCCCGGCAGCCCCAGACGTCTCCCCTCCAGGCCTGCAGGAGCCAGCCTGGTCCCAGACTCACCTAGCTTGCTGACCTCTGTGGTGGAGGCCCGTGGCGCTGCTGTGTCCTGGGCACCTGCCTGGCGCTCCTCTGGGGCATGCTTAGTTTGGTCCTTCACAGCTTTCCCACTCTATAAAAAATCACGCCAAAAAAACCTGCTTAAGAAGAAAGCTTTGTGTTCACGCAGGCTTAAAGTGTGAATGTAAACCATCATCAAATGCTTGTTTTATTGACTTAACAGCTCTCTGCATAGATCACAGGTCGTCCCTTTCAGATGTAATGAGAATGCAGAATATCTAATAAAAACTGCTAAGGACTATATTCTCCTTGAGTCCAGGATGTACACTCTCCATGTGGGGCCTGCTCATCTGCGAGGAAAACCCACAAGGGCTGACGGCAGGCGCGGCCCTTGCTCCCCGGGGCCCCAGGTCCTCTCTGTGTGCGAAGAGGCCCCGTGAGCTCGGCAAGGACTCGGCCCCAGGCAGACCCTCACCTGCCTCTTGGGTATGAGGCGGCCCTGGGGCTGCTCCTCGTCTACTGGGTCAGGATCGTGCTGAGGAACTGGTTTGGCACATAAACCGGTTTTTAAAGATGAACTGAATCTGACCTGGACCAACGGAACTATTTTTCAAATTTCTCATTACAATCAACATGGTAATACACAGCTCTGCACATATATGCTTGTGCAATCACCTGATTACCTTCACAGTGTAAATTCCCAAAGCAAAACTTCTATACAGGTTTTCACACTGAAAAGTTTTTATCTTTTATCAAATTTTAGTCCAAGAGATCACAGCAATCCACCCTCCCAACATCATCTCAGTTTTACAGAAACCTGACACACAGTAAGGAGTGGGCCTCCAAAGCATGTAACTGGACAGGTCTGGACACACGCACACCCGTGAGCCCAACACCACAAAAAAGCAAGTCTGCCTCTCAGTCCCCAAGCACCCCCATACGCCCTCCTGCTGTTGCAGACTGACGTGCATCTTCCAGAATGTTCTATTCATAGAAGCGCATAGACGCAGGCTTTCTGACATCTCTACACGGTGCAACACGAGGTCTGGAGGCCCCTTCGGGCTGTGTGTATGCAGACGTTACCCTCTTTCTTGCTGAGAAGACATTCATGGTGAGAACAAACGGACTGCTGGCCTCTTGTCTGCAGATGGACAGGGGTTGTTTCTGCGTCTGGGCCACTGCAAGGGAGGCTGCTGCGCACGCGCTCCCACTGCCCCAGGAGACGCCTGCACTGCACGCTGCGGGCAATCTCCTGCTCAGGCACTCATCCTCTGTGTCCAGTCCAGTCTGTGTTCCCACCAGCGAGTGCAGTGAGGCTCCATTGGCCCCAGAGTGTAGGCACGTTAACAGGCGTGTGGTGGCGTCTCACTGTGGCTGTGTTTTCCTAATAACTAACAGTGAGCATCTTCTCACGGTCTTGTCACCTGTACGTGGTTCGTCTGTACAACATCTGCTCAGGTATTGGTGCATTAAACATTTTTTTACTACTGAATTTGCAAAGTTCTTCAATATGTAGTCTTGATACAAATATTTTATCAGATAACATGACTTGCAGCCTGCCACTTGTCTCTCATTGTCTTAAGCGTCTTTTTAAGCCTGTCTATTGGCTGCGCTGGGCCCTGGCTGCAGCTGGGCACTCCTGGCTGCAGCGCACGGAATCCTAGTTCCCTGACTGGGGATGGAGCCCAGGCCCCCGCACTGGGAGCGTGGGATCGTAACCACGGGGCCAGCAGGGAAGTCCTGTGCAAGGCTTTTTGTGTTCTTTTTTTTGTTTAACAGTGAAAACAAAATAACTTACTGGAATATGAAGCTCAGAGCTGAATGAGTGTACCACTAATGGCGAAAAGGGGGTATTTTCACAGAAGCAGTATCTTTCCCAATCCCATCTCCATTTGAAGTTGATCAAAACGCACCACTGGCCACCTAGTGAGAACACTGCCTCCCCCGCGAGGCAGACGCCGCTCTGGCTCTGGGCTCCCTGGCTTGGGCTCTGAAGGCGGGTGGCAGGGGCTGGGGTGACCACAGTGGCCGCTTTGCGTTTCTTCTCTCAGGAATCACTGCTCACGGTCTGAGCCTGCGGCTTCAGGTATTCTGTCTGATTCTTAACCGTTTAGCTGGGAAGGTGAACCCACTCCCTGCAATCCCACCTTGGCTGGGTGCTTTGTCTGTAGGCGGGCTAATCTGTAACAGGACAATGCTCCGTATCTAAAGTGGCAAGATTCAGCTCCTCAGGACTGTGACCCTCTGCAACAGCAATGCTCCCTGAGAATCGGGCAGTGGGCCGGGCCAGGAAACGGGTGAAAACAGACTTCCGCAGATGACACTGCACCTTTGTTCAATGAAGACCTCTTTCTATTTTTCAGAGCAAAACTGAGTTCAACTACCAGTTACATAGTAGGTGATTTTAATAGAAACCTCTGGAGACTTTTCTGTGGTTGTGTAGGCATTCTAAAGCTATAAGTTCTCCATTTTTGGAGAGGGGCTACAAGGTAGTAAAAAGGTTTATATATGTCAGATATAATTTAAAAATTTGCATTTACTATCAAGTCAAAGCATGCTCCAAAAAGCAAATTCCAACAGCACAGAATTATAAGTTACAAGCTGTAACCTGTGGCATGAAGGGTTTTTCTTATTAATGGAAATACAATGATAAATAAAACCACTTCTATTTTACTCTTGAAAATAAAATGTAGAGCCTAGAACAATACCTGGCACATAATACCAGGTATTTATGGACCTACTGATTGTACATTAAAAAATACCCTTGTAACCTGCACGAAGATCACAAAAGAATGATGTTCTTGGTGTGCAGCACTTTTGGAAGTCTTCTATGCATGTGTAACGATAAAAACAGGCCTGAGTGTACACAAAAACCATGTAATTTAAAAATAAAACTACGGAGCAAAGACTAATAAAACTAAAAACTGGTTCTTTGAGAAGATAAACAAAATCGACAAACCACTAGCCAGACTCGTCAAGAAAAAAAGGGAGAAAAATGAAATCAACAAAATTAGAAATGAAAAAGGAGAGGTTATGACAGACAGCAGAAATACATAGGTTCCTAAGAGAATATTATGAGCAACTATATGCTAGTAACATGGACAGCCTAGAGGAAATGGACAGGTCCTTAGAGAAGATCGACCTCCCAAGACTGAGCCAGGAAGAAACAGAAATTATGAACAACCCAATTACAAACACTGAAATCGAAACAGTGATCAAAGATCTCCCAAAAAACAAAACCCCAGGGCCGATGGCTTCACAGGGCAATTCTATCAAACATTTAGAGAAGAGCTAATGCCTATTTTTCTGAAATTCTTCCAAAAAATTGCAGAGGAAGGAATACTTCCAAACTCATTCTATGAGGCCACAATCACCCTGATACTAAAACCAGGTAAAGACAAGACAAAAAGAGAATTACAGGCCAGTATCATTGATGAACATAGATGCAAAAATTCTCAACAAATTCTAGCAAACAGAATTTTTAAACAGAACACATTAAAAAAGCTCATATCCCATGATCAAGTCGGGTTTATTCCAGGGATACAAGGATTCTTCAATATATGCCCATCAATCAACGTGATATACCATACCAACAAATTGAAAAATAAAAACCATATGATCATCTCAATAGATACAGAAAAAGCCTTTGACAAAATTCAGCATCCATTTATGATAAAAATACTCCAAAAAATGGGCACAGAAGGAACCTACTTCAACATGGTAAAGGCCATGTTCGAAAAGCCCAGAGCAAACATTACTCTCAATGGTGAAAAACTAAAAGCACTCCCTCTAAGATCAGGAACGAGACAAGGGTGTCCACTCTCACCACAATTATCCAAAATAGTCCTGGAAGTCCTACCTATGACAATCAGAGAAGAAAAAGAAACGAAAGGAATCCAGATCGGAGAAGAAGTAAATTTTGTGCTTTTCTGTCATACATGAACGAGAATCTGCCATAGGCACACCCGCGCCCAGATGTGTATAAGAGACAGGGACAGTGTCACTCCCGCGCCCCCTGCCTCCCGCCTCCCGCCCCGCCCCACCCTCCCGCCTGTCGCAGGGCCCAATTCAGTCCCGAGTCATACGGCGAATTCCCATTGCCTGTCTGCCTCACGTATGGTATTGTGAACGTCCACGTTAGTCTCTCCGTACATCTCCCCTTCTCCCTCCTCCCCTCCCACCGTGCCCATAGGTCTGCTCCCTATGTCTGTCTCTGCACTGCTGCCCTGAAAATACATTCATCCGTGCCACCTCTTCAGATTCCGTATGTGCGTGTCAGTGTATGATATGTGTCTTCTCTTTCCGACTTGCTCCTTCGCTCTGTGTAGCGGGCGCTAGGCTCATCCGCCTCATCAGAACAGAGTCAAGCGCGCCCTCCTTACGGCTGAGCGCACTCCGCGGTGCACACGCACCCCAGCGTCTGCGCCCGTTCACCGGCCAAGGGGCATCCCAGTGGCTTCCACGCTGCAGCTACTGTGGACAGTGCCCGAATGAGCACTGGGACTCGTGTCTTTTTCAGTTTTGATTTCCTCCGGATATATACCTGGGAGTGGGATTGCTGGGTCATACGGTGGCTCAGAGGTTATAGCATCTGCCTGCAATGCAGGAGACGTGGGTTCGATCCCTGGGTCGGCAAGATCCCCTGGAGAAGGAAATGGCAACCCACTCCAGTATTCTAGCCTGGAGAATCCCATGGAGAAGCCTGGTGGGCTACAGTCCATGGGGTCGCAAAGATTCAGACACAACTGAGCGACTTAACTTTCACTTTCGTGGTGGTTTTATTCCTAGTTTTTTAAGGAGTCTCCGTACCATCTTCCATCATTTTACATTCCCACCAGCAATGCAAGATTGTTCCCTTTTCTCCACACCCTCTCCAGCATTATCTGTTTGTAGACTTTTTGATGATGCCCATTCTGACTGGTGTGAAGCGGTATCTCATGGTGGTTTTGATCTGCATTTCTCTAATAATGACTGATGTTGAGCATCTTTTCATGTGCTTGTTAGCCATCTGGACGTCTTCTTTGGAGAAATGTCTCTTCGAGTCCCCTTCCCACCTTTTGATTTGGTTGTTTGCTTTTCTGGTATTGAGTTGTATGAGCTGCTTGTGTATTTTGGAATTAATTATTTATCACTTGTTTCCTTTGCTATTATTTTCTCTGATTCTGAGGGTTGTCTTTCCACCTTGTTTGTGGTTTCCTTTGCTGTGCAAAAGCTTTTAAGTTTAATTGGTTCCCACTTGTTTTCTTTTGTTTATATCTCCATTACTCTAGGAGGTGGGTCACAGAGGATCTTGCTTCGATTTATGTAGTCAAGTGTTCTGCCTATGTTCTCCGTGAAGATTTTAATAGTTTCTGGTCTTACGTTTAGGTCTTTAATCCATTTGAGTTTATCTTTACATATGGTGTTAGGTTATAGCTCTAACAGTCAGCATAAACAAGACCGGGAGCTGACTGTGGCTCAGACCATGAACTCCTTATTGCTGAGTTCAGGCTGAAACTGAAGACAGTACAGAAAACCACTAGGACACTCAGGTATAGCCTGAATCACATCCCTTACGATTATACACTGGAGGTGAGAAACAGATTCAAGGGATTAGATCTGATAGAGTGCCTGAAGAACTAGGGATGGAGGTTCATGACATTGTACAGGAGGCAGGGATCAAGACCATCCCCAAGAAAAAAAAATGCAGAAAGGCAAAATGGCTGTCTGAGGAGGCCTTACAAATAGCTGTGAAGAGACGCTAAAGGCAAAAGAGAAAAGGAAGGATATACCCATCTGAATGCAGAGTTCCAAAGAATAGCAAGGAGAGATACGAAAGCCTTCCTCAGTGATCACTGCACAGAAATACAGGAAAACAATAGAATGGGAAAGACTAGAGATCTCTTCAAGAAAATTAGAGATACCAAGGGAACATTTCATGCAAAGATGGGCTCAATAAAGGACAGAAATGGTATGGACCTAACAGAAGCAGAAGATATTAAGAAGAGGTGGCAAGAAAACACAGAAGAACTGTACCAAAAAAAGATCTTCATGACCCAGGTAATCACAATGGCGTGATCACTCACCTAGAGCCAGACATCCTGGAATGTGATGTCAGTGGGCCTTAGGAAGCATCACTATGAACAAAGCTGGTGGAGGTGATGGAATTCCAGTTGAGCTATTTCAAATCCTGAAAGATGATGCTGTGAAAGTGCTGCACTCAATATGCCAGCAAATTTGGAAAATTCAGGAGTGGCCACAGGACTGGAAAAGGTCAGTTTTCATTCCAATTCCACAGAAAGGCAATGCCAAAGAATGCTCAAACTACCACACAATTGCACTCATCTCACATGCTAGTAAAGTAATGCTCAAAATTCTCCAATCTGGGCTTCAACAGTACATGAACCATGAACTTTCAGATGCTCAAGTTGGATTTAAAAAAGGCAGAGGAACCAAAGATCAAATTGCCAACATCCGCTGGATCATCGAAAAACAAGAGAGTTTCAGAAAAACATCTACTTCTGCTTTATTGACTATGCCAAAGCCTTTGACTGTTCAGAAACAAACTGTGGAAAATTCTTAAAGAGGTGGGAATACCAGACCACCTGACCTACCTCCTGAGAAATCTGTATGCAGGTCAGGAAGCAACAGTTAGAACTGGACATGGAACAACAGACTGGTTCCAAATAGGAAAAGGAGTACGTCAAGGCTGTATATTGTCACCCTGCTTGTTTAACTTCTATGCAGAGTACATCATGAGAAACGCTAGGCAGGAGGAAGCACAAGCTGGAATCAAGATTGCCGGGAGAAATATCAATTGCCTCAGATGTGCAGATGACACCACCCTTATGGCAGAAAGTGAAGAACTAAAGAGCCTCTTGATGAAAGTGAAAGAGGAGAGTGAATAAGTTGGCTTTAAGCTCAACATTCAGAAAACTAAGCTCATGGCATCCGGTCCCATCACTTTATGGCAAATAGATGGGGAAACAGTGGAAACAGTGACAGATTTTATTTTTCTGGGCTCCAAAATCACTGCAGGTGGTGATTGCAGCCATGAAATTGAAAGACACTTACTCCTTGGAAGGAAAGTTATGACCATCCTAGACAGCATATTAAAAAGCAGAGACATTACTTTGCCAACAAAGGTCCATCTAGTGAAAGTTATGGTTTTTCCAGTGGTCATGTATGGATGTGAGAGTTGGACTATAAATACAGCTGAGTGTCGAAGAATTGATGCTTTTGAACTGTGGTGTTGGAGAAGACTCTTGAGTCCCTTGGACTTCGAAGAGATCAAACCAGTCCATCGTAAAGGAGATCAGTCCTGGATAGTCATTGGAAGGAGTGATGCTGATGCTGAAACTCCAATACTTTAATCACCTGATGCAAAGAGCTGACTCATTTGAAAAGATCCTGATGCTGGGAAGATTGAAGGTGGGAGGAAAAGGAGAAGACAGAGGATGAGATGGTTGGATGGCATCACCAACTCGATGGACACGAGTCTGAGTAAGCTCTGGGAGTTGGTGGACAGGGAGGCCTGGTGTCGCAAAGAATTGGACACAACTGAGTAACTGAACTGAACTGATTTCCTTCATCAGTATCTTATAGTTTTCTGTATACAGGTCCTATATCACCTTAGGTAAGTTTATTCCTAGATATTAATTCTTTTTGTTGCAATGGTGAATGGGATTGATTCCTTAATTTCTCTTTCAGAGAAAGAGCTATGAACCTATGGACACGGTGGGAAGAGTTGAGGGAGAAGGGGAGATGTACGGAGAGAGGAATGTGGAAATTCACAATACCATACGTAAGATAGATAGCCAATGGGAATTCACTGTATGACTCAGGGAACTCAAACAGGGCCCTGTGACAGGTGAGGGTGGGGTGGGGAGGGAGGGGACATGGGTGTGCCTATGGCTGATTCTTGTTTATGAACGACAGCAAACCATAAAATTCTGTACAGCAATTAGCTTTCAATTAAAAAATTAAAAGTAAATAAAAACAAATGAACAAACAAAAAAATAAAACTACATGCTCACACAATATATCCCTATCTCCCTTTTCCCTACTTAGTATATCGCAGCTGTCATTACCCTACAGGTAAAGGTACACAGACTTTACACAGTGACTCGTTTTCCTTTCATTGCGATGTGGGGTTATTTGTGAACTACACTCACTACACGTCTCTGATGCGCCAGTAAACTGAGAGGAAACTGTCACCTGTTTACACATATCCAAGCAGTACCTTGGAGGTAGGCTGTCCGTCACTTTTGGTGTCTTGTGCATGGGTCCAATTCCATGTCACCTGGGGAGGCTGTAAGATGATTTCTTCTGGAAACAACACTTTTAAAACAAGACAGCATGAGAAGGCAGATATTACTGAGAAGTGAGAAAGGTGAGTAGAGAAGACATGCACGTCTGTGTGGCCCTCTGCCCCTGCTCCGGGTCTGCTCCTCAGCCACAGTGTAACGCCAGCACCGCACGTTCTTTGCAACCATGCCATGCTCGTGCTCATTTGTAGTGCACAAATGAGTTATAGTAAGATGGGGAGGCAGAGTACAATCATTTCATTGTTAATAATTTAAGCGTGCTATTTCTACATACTTGAATTTGTCAGAAAACACTGAACCTCCCCAACAGAAAAAACACTGGCTATCAGAATTTCCATTCACTTCTAATGTATGGCTGAAGAAACTGATTTACACAAAATTCTACAGGAAGCTTCTAAAATACTCCAGGAAGATGTAATACCCTTATCCCCCCAAAGTAGTACCTTTTACCCCCAAGTGGATGACCTGTTCAAGTGCAAAGTGGCACCGTCTGCTGGTGGTCCTGCGGAGGAGAAAGCAACACGGTCAGCGCCCAGCGCCTCAGCAGACGGGCGCCCAGAGCCCCGGCTGGGCAGCACAGCAGCCCGCCAGCCACGAGGCCACCACCAGCATGCCAAGAGTTCACCAGGAAAACCTCCACGCGTCAGGGTAGCAGGGATGCCTTCCCTTCTGGGACTATCTCTGTGTTAATGTATAAAGTGAACAAGGAGGGAAAAAAAGAAGACAGAGCCTGTGAAGTGTCAGAGAGACAGTAACGTGGCTGCTTCAGTAGGAAAGTATTAGGTTGGTGAAAAAGTGATTTTGGTTTTGCACTGTTGAACTTTGCCATTTGATACTGGAACACATTCTTAAATAAATGCAGTTATGTTATACATCATTTTAATGAACATTTCTCGCTTTATGTCTTTTTTGTTACTGACTTACTACTTCTTTATCTTAGATTATGGAAATAATGTTTGACAAAAAGCACATTTGAGCAACTTTCTTATTCAAGTTCAGAATGGGTCATAAAGCAGCAGAGACAACTCACAACATCAACAGCTCACTTGGCCTAGGAATGTTAACGAATGTACAGTGCAGTCGTGGTTCAAGAAGTTTTACAAAGGAGACGAGAGCCTTGAAGCTGGGGAGCACAGTGGATGGCCATCAGAAGTTGACAATGACCAACTGAGAACAATCATCAAAGCTGATCCTCTCACAACTACACGAGAAGCTGCCAGAGAACTCAGCGTCGACCACTCGATGGCTGTTCAGCACTCGAGGCAAGTTGGAAAGGCGGAACACTTGCCAAGTGGGTGCCTTCTGAGGGGCTGAAAACCAGAATCATGGTTGCAGTGTCGTTTTCTTACTCTGCGCAACAACAAACCACTTCCCGGTCAGACTGTGATATGTGACAAAAGGTAGGTTTTATATGATAACCAGCAATGACCAGCTCAGTGGCTGGGCCAAGAAGCTCCAAAGCAATTCCCAAAGCCGCCAAACTTGTGCGGAAAAGGTCGTGGCCACTGCTTTGTCATCTGCTGCCCGTCTGATCCGCTACAGCTTTCCAAATCCTGGCTAAACCATTACATCTGAGAAGTACGCTCAGCAAATGGGTGAGATGCACCAAAACCTGCAAGGCCTGCGGCTGCTACTGGCCAACAGGAAGGGCCCAATTCTCCACGACAACGCCCTCATAGGTCATACAACCAGTGCTTCAAAAGTGGAATGAATTGGGCTTCAAAGTTTTGCCTCATCTGCCATTTTCACCAGACCTCTGGCCAACCAACTATGTCCTCTTCAAGCATCTTGGTAACTTTTTGCAGGGAAAACACTTCCACAACCAAGAGCAAGCAGAAAATGCCTTCCAAGAGTTCAGCAGATCCCGAAGAATGGATTTTTGCACTACAGGAATAAACAAACTCATTTCTCGCTGGCAAACGTGTTGATTGTAACGATTCCTATTTCGACTAGTAAAGTGTGTTTGCGTCTAGTCATAGTGATTTAAAGTTCACAGTCTGAAACTGCAATCATGCTTGCACCAATCTAGTAACTTTCAGCTCCTGAGTGAATCAGCGGTTCAGAGTCTGCCTTGCAATGCAGGGACACTGGTTCGATCCCCGGCCCAGGAAGATCCCACCTGCCGTGGGGCAACTAAGTCCATGCACCGCAACTACTGACCCCTGAGCCTAGAACCTGTGCTCTACAGAGAAGCCACGGCACCGAGGCACCCACACACCCCAGCCAGAGAAAGCCTGAGCTCAGCAGCAAAGACCCAGGACCGCCAAAACAGTAAGAACACTGTTCTGAAGGGAAGGAACTGATGGGGAAGATTCACTCTTATGACATTTATTCAAAACAGCTAAAAGATACACTGAGGCATGTTAAAAATTTTAACAGTTTATTAGAGTAAAGACTGATTACAATCCGGCAGCCAGGCAGTCCAAACCGCAGACACAAAGGAGCCTGAGGAGCTGCTCAAGCAGAAGGCTCTAACAGGCAGAAGCAGCGGGCGTGAGCAAGGGACTGGGGCCGGAAGCGTGCCACGATGACCAGGACGGGACGGGGACCGGAAAGAAACGCACGGCTCAGCACTTTGCTGTGCACTGGAGACTAACACGATCCTGTAAGTCGGCCCTGCTCCAAGTAAAGCAAGATGCCTACTGTCCCTGAAGTGGGCCTAAACGGCCCGTCATGCCATCCTGACCAAAATCTCAAGAGGCTCCCTGTGGAAACTGACCGGCTGAATCGAAAATCCCCAAGGAATGCCAACATGCAGGACTGCGCCATTCTGCAGAGGAGGGACTCACTGCAGGCTGTCCGCTCGACTCTGTGACCCACCGCGAGGGCGCCAGGAAGAGACTCTGTGGTGTGGCGGCGAGACAGACACGCATCCGTGCAGCAGAACAGAGGGCTGAGGAGCAGATGCACAGGCACAGGCCAACTGGCTTTCACAAAGGTGAAAAGGTCACTCACTGGACAAAGGACAGTCTATCTTTTCCACAAACGGTGCTGGGACAGCTGGACGCCCTCTGCCCCTGGTCATCCCATACCTTGCATCATCCATAAAAACGAAATAGATCATAGATATAAATACAAAACTTCAAGCTGTAAAATTTCTATTATAGAAGAAAACAGGAGAAAATCCTTATGACCTTGAGTTTGGCAGACTTCTTAAATGTGTCACCGAAAGCATTGTTCATCAAAGAAAAACTGGTACACTGAACATCATCAAAAATAAGAGGTTCTGCTATTCAAAAGGCACTGCTAAAAACAGTGAGAACACAAGCCGCAGTCTGAGAAAACACGCGCAAAAACACGCCTCATGAAAGACTTGCACTCAGAGTATGTGAGCAACTCTCCAGACGAACAGAAATAAAGCAAATGATGGAGGCTATGACCCACAGGCAGGAGCAGGTGCTCTCACCAAGGCCAAGGGATGCCAGCAAGTGTTGGTCATCAGAGCAAGGACCGCCGAGACCACAGGGGCTGCACAGCTCACACCACCACGAGCAGCGGCGAGACCGACCACCCAGGGGCTGCGAGCTTCTGGGGCAAGTGGAGCCTCCCCCACGCTGGTGGGCACAAGGCAGTGCAGCCGCTGCAGCAGGGCCCGGCAGTGTCTCCGGGTGCCCCGTGTACAGCAGCCGCTGTGCACAGCTGTGGCGCTGCCAGGCTTACCCAAGAGAGGGGAAAACGCCTGTCCACATGGACCTCAGGCACGATGCTCACAGCAGCTTCGTCTGTGACGGCCACGATCAGCAAACAAGCCAGCGTCCAACCACAGGTGCCTGGATTAGTGAGTTAGGGTATGATCTTATAAGGGAATATTACTCATAAAAAGGAAGGAATTCATGCAAAAGTAAGGCTGAATCTCAAGATAATTAGCCGAGTGAAAGATGCCACGCAAAAAAACAGTAGGTCGTGTATGTTTCCAACTAACGTGAATTCTATGAAATGAAAACGAGCCTCTGGAGACACTGGGGCACAGACAAGGCATGACAGGGCACCAGGAAACACCTGTGGGGCCAGACCCAACGGAGTCTTCACTGTGAGGATGGATCCAATGGGCATGCAAACGTCAAAATCACGAAACTGTACACTTTAAACAGGCATGACGTTTTATGATCGTTGTATCTCAGTACACCTACTTTTTCAAGGAGGAAAAATGCTTGCAAAGGAGCATAAGGGGGGGCCATCTGTGCATCAAGAGGCCTGGCCTCCTGGTTCTGTCTCACCTGCTGCACTGCCGTGTCGTCCATCCTCTCATTTTTTAAAACAAGTAGGAAATACAGATTTCTGCAGTGTGAAATGATCTGATTTCAGAGTAGCTTAACCTGTTGCTGTTGTTCAGTCGCTAAGTTATGTCCGACTCCTTGGAAACCCATGGACTGCAGCATGCCAGGCTTCCCTGTCCTAAAATCTGTTACTGTTTCCACTGTTTCATCTATTTGGCATGAAATGATGGGACCGGATGCCATGATCATCGTTTTCTGAATGTTGAGATTGAAGCCAACTTTTTCACTCTCCTCTTTCACTTTCATCAAGAGGCTCTTCAGTTCCTCTTTGCTTTCTGCCATAAGGGTAGTGTGATCTGCGTATCTGACATTATTGATATTTCTCCCGGCAATCTTGATTCCAGATTGTGCTTCATCCACTCCAGCGTTTCTCATGATGTCCTCTGCATATAACTTAAATAAGCAGGGTGACAAGATACAGCCTTGACGTACTCCTTTTCCTATTTGGAACCAGTCTGTTCCATGTCCAGTTCTAACTGTTGCTTCCTGACCTGCATTCAGATTTCTTAGGAAACAGGAAAGGTGGTCTGGTATTCCCACCTCTTTAAGAATTTTCCACAGTTTGCTGTGATCCACACAGTCAAAGGCTTTGGCATAGTCAATAAAGCAGAAGTAGATGCTTTTCTAGAACTCTCTTGCTTTTTCCATGATCCAACAGATGTCGGGAATTTGATCTCTGGTTCCTCTGCCTTTTCTAAAACCAGCTTGAACATCTGGAAGTTCTCAGTTCATGTACCGTTGAAACCTCACTTGGAGAATTTTGAGCATTACTTTGCACGCGAGATGAGTGCAATTGTGCGATAGTTTGAACATTCTTTGGCATTCCCTTTCTTTGGGATTGGAATGAAAACTGATCTTTTCCAGTCCTGTGGCCACTCCTGAATTTTGCTGGCATATTGAGTGCAGCACTTTCACAGCATCATCTTTCAGAATGCTAAATAGCTCAACTGGAATTCCATCACCTCCACCAGCTTTGTTCGTAGTGATGCTTCCTAAGGCCCACTTGACTTCACATTCCAGGATGTCTGGCTCTAGGTGAGTGATCACGCCATTGTGATTATCTGGGTCGTGAAGATCTTTTTTTGGTACAGTTCTTCTGTGTTTTCTTGCCACCTCTTCTTAATATCTTCTGCTTCTGTTAGGTCCATACCATTTCTGTCCTTTATTGAGCCCATCTTTGCATGAAATGTTCCCTTGGTATCTCTAATTTTCTTGAAAAGATCTCTAGTCTTCCCCATTTTGTTGTTTTCCTCTATTTCTTTGCAATGATCACTGAAGAAGGCTTTTGTATCTCTTCTTGCAATTCTTTGGAACTCTGCATTCAGATGCTTATATCTTTCCTTTTCTGTTTTGCCTTTAGCTTCTCTTCTTTTCACAGCTATTTGTAAGGCCTCCTCAGACAACCACTTTGCCTTTCTGCATTTCTTTTTCTTGGGGATGGTCTTGATCCCTGCCTCCTGTACAATGTCATGAACCTCCATCCCTAGTTCTTCAGGCACTCTATCAGATCTAATCCCTTGAATCTATTTCTCACCTCCAGTGTATAATCGTAAGGGATTTGATTCAGGTCATACCTGAATGGTCTAGCAGTTTTCCCTACTTTCTTCAATTTCAGTCTGAAGTCAGCAATAAGGAGTTCATGATCTGAGCCACAGTCAGCTCCCGGTCTTGTTTTTGCTGACTATACAGAGTTTCTCCATCTTTGGCTGCAAAGAATATAATCAATCTGATTTCAGTATTGACCATCTGGTGATTTCCATGTGTAGAGTCTTCTCTTGTGTTACTGGAAAAGGGTGTTTGCTATGACCAGTGCATTCTCTTGGCAAAACTCTGTTAGACTTTGCCCTGCTTCATTTTGTACTCCAAGGCCAAACTTGCCTGTTACTCCAAGTATCTCTTGACTTCCTACTTTTGCATTCCAGTCCCCTATGATGAAAAGCGCACTTTTTGGGGGGTGTTAGTCCTAGAAAGTCTTGTAGGTCTTCATAGAACTGTCCAACTTCAGCTTCTTCAGCATTAGTGGTTGGGACATAGACTTGGATTACTGTGATAATGAATGATTTGCCTTGGAAATGAACACAGATCCCTCTGTTGTTTTTGAGATTGCACCCAAGTACTGCATTTCAGACTTTTGTTGACTATGAGGGCTACTCCATTTCTTCTAAGGGATTCTTGCCCACAGTAGTAGATATAATGGTCATCTGAATTAAATTAGCCCACTCCAGTCCTTCTTAGTTCACTGATTCCTAAAATGTCAATGTTCACTCTTGCCATCTCCTGTTTGACCACTTCTAATTTACCTTGATTCATGGATCTAACATTCCAGGTTCCTATGCAATACTGTTCTTTAGAGTATCAGACTTTATTTCCATCACCAGTCACTCCAAAACTGGGCTTTGTTTTTGCTCTGGTTCCATCTCTTCATTCTTTCTGGACCTTACCTGCCTCCTGAGAAATCTGTATGCAGGTTAAGAAGCAACAGTTAGAACTGGACATGGAGAAACAGACTGGTTCAAAATTGGGAAAGGAGTACATCAAGGCTGTATATTGTCACTCTGCTTGTTTAACTTACCTGCAGAGTACATCATGAGAAACGCTGGGCTGGATGAAACCCAAGCTGGAATTAAGATTGCTGGGAGAAATAGCAATAACCTCAGATATACAGACGACACTACCCTTATGGCAGAAAGCAGAGAGGAACTGAAGAGCCTCTTGACGAAAGTGAAAGAGAGTGAAGAAGTTGGCTTAAAACTCAATATACAGAAAACTAAGATCATGGCATCACTTCATGGCAAATAGATGGTGAAACAATGGAAACAGTTACAGACTATTTTTTTGGGCTCAAAAATCACTACAGATGGTGATTGCAGCCATGAAATTAAAAGATGCTTACTCCTGGAAGGAAAGTTAAGCCCAACATAGACAGCATATTAAAAAGCAGAGATGTTAACTCTGCCGACAAGTCTGTCTAGTCAAAGGTATGGTTTTTCCAGTGGTCATGTATGGATGTGAGAGTTGGACTATAAAGAAAGCTGAGCACCAAAGAATTAATGCTTTTGAACTGTGTGTTGGAGAAGACTTTTGAGAGTCTCTTGGATTGCAAGGAGATCAAACCAGTGAATCCCAAAGGAAATCAGTCCTGAATATTCATTGGAAGGACTGATGTTGAAGCGGAAGCTCCAGTCCTTTGGCCACCTGATGCGAAGAACTGACTCACTGGAAAAGACCCTGGTGCTGGGAAAGATTGAAGGCAAGAGGAGAAGGGGACGACAGAGGATGAGATGGCTGGATGGCATCACTGACTCCATGGACATGAGTTTGAGCAAGCTCTGGGAGTTGGTGATGGACAGGGAGGCCTGGCGTGCTGCGGTCCATGGGGTCACAAAGAGTCAGACACGAATGAGCGACTGAACTGCACTTGCCAAGAAGTGATAGGACAGGATGCCACAATCTTAGTTTGTTGCATGCTGAGTTTAAGCCAGCTTTTTCGCTCTCCTCCTTCAGGCTTATCAAGCGGCTCTTTAGTTCCTCTTTATTCTCCGCCATTAGAGTGTTACCATCCGCATATCTAAGGTTGTTGGTATTTCTCCTCAGACACGAATGAGCGACTGAACTGCACTTGCCAAGAAGTGATAGGACAGGATGCCACAATCTTAGTTTGTTGCATGCTGAGTTTAAGCCAGCTTTTTCGCTCTCCTCCTTCAGGCTTATCAAGCGGCTCTTTAGTTCCTCTTTATTCTCCGCCATTAGAGTGTTACCATCCGCATATCTAAGGTTGTTGGTATTTCTCCTGGCAATCTTGATTCCAGCTTGTGCTTCTTTCAGTCCTGCCTTTTGCATGAGGTACTCTTCACACAAGTTAAAGAAGCAGGGTGACAATACATAGCCTTGACGTACTCCTTTCTCAATTTTGAACTAGTCCATTGTTTCATGTCTCATTCTAACTCTTGTTTTTTGACCTGCACAGAGATTTTTCAGGAGATAGGTAAGGTGGTCTGGTATTCCCATCTCTTTAGGAATATTGCACAGTTTGTTACAATCCACAGAGTCAAAGGTTTTAGTGTAGTCAAAGAAACAGATGTTTTTCTTCAACTCCCTTGCTTTCTCCAGGATCCAATGAATATCTGCAATTTGATCTCTGTTTCCTTTGCCTCTCTGAAACCCAGCTTGTACATCTTGGAAGTTGTCGGTTCGTGTACTGCTGAAGCCTAGATTGAAGGATTTTGTGAAATGAGTGCAACTGTACAGTAGTTTGAACATTCCTTGATACTGCTCTTCTTTGGGGCAGTAACTTAATGTAAACCATCAAAAAATTATCTGGGAGAAAAAAAAGAAGAAATAAACCAAAAGAAAATAGATAAAATAATAAAAAGGGGGGAAAAAAGAACAACCAAAGAAAGGAAACAAAAACTTATCTGGCGCGAGCAGAACCTCTGTGTGAAGTGCCCCTGGGCCTTCTCACTCACTTATGGCGGCCGCTCGGCCCCCTTCGCACCCCACCTGGACGATGCTGAGTCGAGAAGCTGCCCAGGGTCCTGAGCCTCTTCCTGCTCCCTCTCTCTCCTGGGCTCAGACCCGACTGTGTCCGCCCGTCGGCTTCCTCTCACACCGGCTGCAGCTATGTTGCCTCTGCCCCCAGCCGCCCCCTCACTCAGGTCCACACCCTCTCCTTCCTCTGCGAGCGTCCCAGCTCCTGTTCCAGAGCAACAAGCCTTCAGACACCCCGTTCACCAGCACTCCGCGGGCTGCACCAGCTCAGCACCAAGGAGGGTGGGCCCCTGCCCCAGGGACCGTGGCCTCCAGACCGCTGGCAAAGCCGCGTCCCCATGAGTCCCTCGTGCCCCTGGTCAGCACAGAAACAAGGGAGGCCACGGCGCCTCGGGCGCCTCCTCGCTCACTGGCCTCTTTGTCCTGTCTGTTCTGCTTTCATAGGCAAACACCCCTCAAGAGGCCGACTCCACATCTGCACCAGCCATTCAGCCTCCAGACGTTTCCATCTGGCTGCATTCCAAAGCCCGAGCGCTCGTACATCAGATGTGAAAAGCACGCATGTGTGCTCAGTCGCACAGTCGTGTCTGCCTCTGTGACCCCAGGGACTGCAGCCCGCCAGGCTTCTCTGTCCATGAAGTCTCCCAGGCAACAGTACTGGAGTGGGCTGCCATTCCCTTCTCCAGGGCGTCTCCCTGACCCAAAGATCAAACCTGCATCTCCTCCATCTGCGGCAGAGTCTTGACAGCTGAGCCACAGGGAAGAGCAGACGTGAGAAGCACTAGTGTACAGAAGCTCAGGTACATTTCACGATAAAAGCTACCGCCTTTTGTTACTCAAAAGATACTTTAAGAAGTGAGAAGTCAAGTAACAAACTCACAGAAGTTATCTGTAATGCACGAATCTAAGAAAGGTCTGTATAAAGAATACAGAGAGAACTCCTACAAACAACAGAAATCAAATTACTCGATAAAAGACGTGAGCAAGCGTTTAACAGATGATAGACCTTACGGCCAACAAACAGGGAGACCCCTAACTACAGACATCCTCAGAGAAACCTTCACGGCCACAGAGGAGACAGCAGACACCTACAAGGCTGGCACCAATTCAGACGCTTCCCAAAGCCAGGTTTCAGGAGGGTGACCTTGGGGGTCGCTTCCCCCAGCACGTGTGGCACTGGACCATGAACAGCCCCCAACCACGACCCCATCCTAAGTGTGCAGCCAAGGAATCCTGGGGGAGCGTGTGTGCACGAGGAGGGAGTGGGCACACAGACGGGGCAGAGCACATGGGGGCACGAGCATGCTGAAAACCTGGCGTGTGAAGCTCAGGTCAGCACACACACAGCTCCAGAGGCCATAGGCCGCGAGTGCAGAGCAGCTACACCCAACACACACACGCGCACGTGCACAGACACAGACTATTCTTTTAAAAAGCGAAGAGAAACACAAAATCCCAGCTTACAGTGGGGGGCTTGGTGGAGGAAGGGAAGAGGTGGCTGGTGACACGTTGACGAGGGGTGAGAGGGAGCAGCGGCGGTGGTGACTGAGCGTGCGGATTCTCCCTTCAGGTCCAAGAAGGAACGGACGTGCATGTTTGCAGCTCGGTCTGTTACAAACGTGCACTGACCAAGCTGTGACCACACGGACGGGCGGGAGCACCACCCGCAGCACCCATGCCGCACCGAGGCGTCAAGGGGCCAAGCGAAGGGGAGAAGCCCCCCACCCAGCAGGGAGAGTCCCTGAAGCATTACCTGTTGTATGTAAATTCCACATCCATAGGTTCAAAGTTATACGCTTGTTCAAATTCTGGATTAAGTTTAAGAGTTACATCTTCTTCATGTATCTAAAAGGAAAAATATTTTACTTCTCATCTTTATGTTTGCTTTAGACAATCCTCTACCCATGGTCACAACTCATTATCAAAATCCATCCTATAGATCAGAGCTAAAATCTGGTATCTAAATGTGTGCAAAAGTACTGGAGAGACTGCTTCGGCGCGCCCCTGCCCGCCAGCCGCATAGCACAGCTGCCGACTCCTCCCCCTCCGCACTCTCCTCGGGGCTCAGACAGCGCTGGAGGCAGGCTGCCACCTCCAAAGCAGACAGTGGGTGACCACTAACAGCAGGGTGTGCTGACCACAGAAGTGCCTCAAGGACAACATTCCAAAACTCCCTTCCAGCAGGACAGGGAGCCATTCAGGGACCCTCCAGCCAAAGCTAGATCCTATAGAACAATCCAAGACGAGCAAGATGGAAAATCCCGAGCTGAGAAGGAGCTGAGGGGGCAGGAGCAGCAGGCAATGGGGTCTCTCCCAAGAGCTGGGGGCTGTGACATGAGGCTAACTGTGCCCCTGCTCTTGGCAGAAGCAAACGCAGGCACAGGTCCCTAGTTTTCCCACAGGTTAAGACAAATGAAAATAAATCTGTAATCAAAGACCACCAAGCAGACAAGGAATCAAACCACAAACAGTGAGGGTCGACCTGCACAGTCGTCAACAGATCGAGGCCCCCAGGACATCATGTACTGACACTGTCGTTTACAGAAACTTCAAAACCCATCAAAAAACCTGGGAAGACCAAGATAAGCAAGCATAGGATAACACAAGGGAACAAACAGGGTGGGCTTACAGAGCCAGAGTCAGGGAGAAGAGGGAGGTGCTCCGTGGGCTCCCTGGATGGGCAGGCCCTCTTGAGGCGGCGGCTGGGGGAGGCCAGTTGCAGCGCAGCCCAAGGAAGCTCCCAGAAGCACCATGCCACCTGCCACACCATCTGGGGGCTCTTGAGGGCCTTGGTGCCTTCAAGGTACCCCGGCCATGGCGCCGGCCAAGGAGTTCCAGAGAACTGAGTGAAGCAATGGACTGAGACCCAAGGCAGCCCTAGCTTCACCTGGCAGCCCGGCACTCAGGCGCGGCGGCTCCGGGGCGGTCCTGCAGGAGCAGCAGGGCGCCTCACGCCCTGAGCCGGCACCTGCAGCTTCAGCTCTGGACTCGCCAGCTTGTGGTGCTGGTCGTCCCCCCAGCCAGCCTGGGGTAGGGCCATGGGGGTCTCACCCCTGGCATCTCTGGCCCTGCTTCTGCTGAGGGTTTAGTCCACAGAATGGCCCCTAGGGGCATGACCAGTCTACCCTCTGGGACACATTCAGAACCCTCAAATCTGAGTAAATGCAACCCTTCTGTGTGATACCCATGTGATACCCTGATATCCACGTGATAACAGGTGAGCATGCTGTTCATGGCTGAAAGTGATAGGATTTCTTCAGTTACAGAATTCTCTTTATGCATCACACTTATTTAAATACTCACTTGATCCCTGATTTTCTAAAATGCCGTCAACACCCAGGGGACCCGCTCCCCCATCCCCGAGGCAGGTGGGTCCCCGCTGTGAGTGGTCTGCTGGGCCGGCCCCACGTGGACTAACAGCGGCCCCTCACCTCAATCACGTAGCCGATGTATTCGATCACGTGTCCATTGTACTCTGGGGTTTTTAAAATCAGTTTATCGCCTAGTTAAAAAACACAGTATCACATATAAAACTACAAACTCAATAAACTTTGCTGCTGCTATACTGTAAAATAAAACACTCCGAAGAAGTGCAATAAGCGAAAAAACATTATGGGGTCAATGGCTTAAAATCACGTCAATGTGCTGAGAGAGATACCCAAAGCAAAGGCAACTCGTGTGCCGAGAGCGCTGCCAGTTAAAATATTCTATTCCGTGACTGTGTTCAATGTCTGCTAGCCCACCGAGGAAAGCGCGCCGCGCAGCAGCCCACCTGCGTACAGGGAAGGCCTGCTCTCAGCCAGTCCCGGGACCTCCAGAACAAGCAGATCCCCGTTTCTTTTCAAGGTGACCCCGCTCATGCTGTACTCCTTCAGCTCTATTTCTGCATGGACCTCCTCCAGCCAGAGCAAAGCTGAAAACTTCTCCTTGTAGTTTGACATGTTTAAAAGCTGGAAACAAGGCAGCCTGTTAGTGAGAGCGGAGCAGCACCGCACACATCCCCATGTCAGGAGGCCAACGGGGCTGACTAGCCAGGCCTCAGTGCTGACGACCAGGCGCGTGCAGGCTGGCGGCCTTACGACACGGAGCCATCTGAGTGAGCCCCATAACCACCCAGCTCCTACCCAGACAGAGCCGCCAGGCTCAGCACAGAGTGACCCCAGGCAGCCTTGCAGTCTCTGTGCTGCGGGGGTGGGGCTTCGGGTCCCAGGAGGCTGAATGCCAGGGAAAAGGTGCAGTGCAGTGATCTGGAGCTTCCCAGGGGCCCGTGAGCACATGAGTGTGAGAAGCTATGCCAGATGGGGCAGACGCATGGGCGGGAGCGGTGAGGGGCTCCTCAGCCTCCGCACGGCTGACCCAGGGCAGCTGGCCTGTGCAGCAGGGCTGAGCTGCGCAGGGCACGGCAGTGAGTAGCTTCTCTGGCCTCCACCCACTGGAGGCTGCGGGCATGCTCAGTCGTGACAACCAAAAGTGTCTCTTGAGGGAAAGTTCACCTGCTGAGAGCCACTGGTTGGAAAGAACAATTCCCGGAGCTCACACAGGGCTGAGGTGCTGCGGGCCCCCTAGCCTAAACAGAAAGGCCTGAGATACAGGGGCACTGGGTGCGGGACTCAGAAGGGATCAGCCCTAAGTAAAAACCACTCTGCTCTAATGAGGCTTCAAATGCAGGCTGAAAGTACCCAACCGCTCCCAGCTAACCCAACTGCATCCCAGAACAAAGTTCAAAGATACTTCCAGGAATAGAAGTACCAACAAGTAGAATGCAAAATGTTTGTTCAGCATCCAAACAAAGATGACCAGGCACAGAAGCAAGCACAAGCCACAGTCTATACCCGGGAGAGAAGCCTACCCACAGAGCAATAACAGTGACCCCGGGATGAGCCAGACAGAGGAGGAGAAACAGCTCTTACATGCAGAGTCTAGAAAGAAGGGACACAAATGAGCTTAGTCACAAAACAGAATGAGACTGACAGATTGAGAGGAGGAACCTATGGTTACCAGCAGGAAGAATGGGGGGAAGGGATAGTTAGAGCGCTTGGGAGGGGCATGCACACACTGCTGCAAGTGGGTAACCAACAAGGACCTGCTGTAGAGAGCAGGGACTCTGCTAGGTGCTGAGGACGGGAGGGGAGTCTGGGGGAGAGTGGATCCATGTATATGCATGGCTGAGCCCCTTCGATGTTCGCCTGGAGCTACCACAGCACCGCTGATCAGCTAGACTCCAATACAAAATAAAAGGTGCAAAAGGAAAACAACCAGCCAACCCTGACACAGAATCGGTACACAAAATCATAACAGTTCTTTTACATATTTATATGTTTTATATATTTAACTACATACGTTCAAAATGCTGAGGGAAAAAACGGAAGTGAAAAGAAAGCTGAGGAGAGACGAAGCATGTTAAGTAGAGAAGTTAAAGTGAAGATGTTAGTCACTCAGTCATGTCCTACTCTATGCAACCCCATGGACTGTAGCCCGCCAGGCTCCTCTGTCCATGGGGTTCTCCAGGCAAGGACACTGGAGTGGGTTGCCATGCCCTCCTCCAGGGGATCTTCCGCACCCAGGGATCAAACCCGAGTTTCCTGTATTCTCCTCCTGCATTGCAGGTGGGCTCTTTACCGTCTGAGCCCCAGGGGAGCCCAGCAAGTAGAGATACGGAAGATGTGAAAGACCCTCGCTGAACTTGTGGGGGCAGTGACTGCAGCGTCTGGAGAGGCTACATGCTGCAGGAGAAACATCAGTGAACTTGAAGACAGCCACGGCCACTACTCCGAATGCAGCCCAGAGAGGAAAGGCGGAGAGAAGCGAAGGGAGCAGCCGGCAGCTTGGGCTAGCTCACGCGGCCGCACGTGCAGGAGCAGGAGCCTGGCGAGCAGGGCAGAAGGAACATGAAGACAGAATGGCCAAGAACCTTGAAATCTGAGAACTCCAAGTTCAGGTTATCCAATAAGCTCAAGAACCCAAGCCAAGAAATGTGAAGAACTTACAGCAAGGCACACTGAGAATTAAATGCCTTGAAACTAGTGAAAACCCTAAAAGGAGGTAGGGGAAAATACAGACTCCATATAAAAGAATAAAGGTGAGAAGGAAAGCAGGGCCTCCTGGCCCAGAGGGCCCCTCCCAGACAGGGCAAGGAGGGGCCGGCTGTGCAGGCCCCCGCAGGCGGGAGGCGCCCCAGGAGGGCCCACTGCGGGGGGAGGTCACAGGGCACAGAAGTGCTGAGTGACAGGTGCACTACCTCGACCCTGTGACGCTCCCACTGCTGAAACGAGCCACCTTCTCCCGGGAACTGCACTCCCAAGGAGGTCCTGTTCTGGCGCCCAGGCCAGGTCACGGGAGGCCCACAGGATGGTCCTGGGCGCCGCACGCGCGCCGCCCTGGGATCCGCTTCTCAGCCCCAGGCTTGCTCTGAGCTACTCCAGGGCTGGTCTGCTGCTCTGGCCTCAGCTTAGGCCACCAGGCATCGCTGCAGCCTCCCCCGGCCTCGCGTGGGTGCTGCTCCTTCCCTGCGGCCCCCGCCTCGGGTGCTGCCTGCTGCCGGTGCCCTGAGGCGTCCTCACCGCAGGAGGACACGCGGCCCAGCACAGAGGCTCTGTCTGTGCACCAGTTGGCCTCAGTGTCAGGCATGCTCCCAGCTGCCACACAGCCATGGGCTCAAGCTCTCCTTTGACACAGGGCCCTGCAGCCTCTCCTCGCCCCTTGCCCTGAATCAGGAGAGGCCAGTCCTCACTCCCTCACCCTCTCCTCAGCCAACAGACCCCCAGGTTCTCGGGAAGACGCCGCCTGAAGACAGGGCCATGCTCCCCTCCTCCCTGCCAGCGAGGCAGACATCTCTGCTCCCCCCGCACACATACAGGCTCCGGCCCTGCCGAGGCTCACTCAGCACCGCCCTGCCCTCGGCCTCCCAGCCCTCCTCCACCCGTCACAGCAGACAGGTTGGGAGCAGGCCTGCTCCAGCAGGCACGAGGAAGCCCGAGCACACACAGCACTGGGCAGGTGAGGAGGGGCCATGCTGGCAGGGGAGGCCCAAGCGTCGGGGTTGGGGGGCTGCCCCCTCCCCTCCCCGCTGCTCTGTGCAGCTGCAGGCCTTCCCAGTGCTCAGAGCTCCGGCAGGAGTGGAGAGCTGCTGAGGCTCAGCCACACAGGAGAAAGGCCGGTGGGGAGAGGGCATCCCCAGAGCCCTGGTGCGTGTACCTCCACAGGACTGTGAGGACGGATGTCTCCAGAGGGACCCAGCGATGGTCTCCACGCTCAACACTCTGACACTCCCAGCTCCTGGGGTGAAAACCAGCCCACTTGACCTCTGAATTCGACAAGGGTTCATCCTGAGCTTGTCAGAAAACAGCTCGGAGAAGAGTCAGTGCTTTGCACAAGACGTGTTCCTTACCTCCGCAAGCAGCGGCTGGAAGGTCAGGATGTCGATTTTCTGTTCCACACACTTTTTAAGCCTGTCGGGTATTGGGTACTGCGGGAGGAAGCTGGGAAGTTGTCGTCGCGAGTTCCTTACAAGAGAGAGTCTCAGGTCAAAAACAATCCGTCCTCACAAGGCACTTTCTACCAGATGTCTTCACTTAGACATCCTCACCAAAAACCGCTGGCACCTGGGCTCTGGCCTCGGTCGGTAAAGGGTCACTCCGCTTCGGGGCTGCTCTCGGGCCTGTCCTCCCGTGAGCAGGAGCAGAGCTGCTCTGCCTGCAGCACAACAGGCCCAGTGCCCCGGCACCTCCAGGAACAGGGAATGCAGAGGCGTCGTTTCCAAGCTCCCAACGAGCTCAACTGCTCTCTTCCTTCCAGTTTCATGGAGACACTGACAGTGCGCTGAAGACACGGAAGGTGTGCAGCGTAATGGCCTGACTTACAGCATCAGGAAATAACGGCCACTCACCGGCCCGTGCAAACACAAAGCTGAACAAACAGGAAAACTGTTCTTCCGTGTGATGAGAGCTCCCAGGTCTTACTCTGTTAACAGCCTTCATGTGAGCACACAGCAGTGCTGACCCCACTTGGCACGCTGTGTGTCGCACCCCCAGGACTTACTCATCTGGTTGACAGTGGTTTGCACCTCTGACCTCCTCCATTCAATTTCCCTCCCCTAAACCAAACTGGGGACCACAAATCTGATCTCCTTTTCTATAACTTTATTTTTGTATAACTGACCTACAACACTGTTAGTTCCTATTAAGCAAGAGTGATTTGATATTTCTGTACATTTCAAAAAGGATGATCGTAGCATAGTTAAGATGTGTCCTTCTGCAAAGATATTATTACATTGTTATTGACTACATTCCCCCATTCTTCACAGGCAAATTCTATCAGACGTTTAAAGAAGAGTTAACCAGTCCTTCTGAAACTATTCCAAAAATTTCAGAGAAAGAAACACTCCCAAGTTCATTCTATGAGGCTACCATCACTCTGATACAAAAACCAGACAAAGATAACACAAACAAGAAAATTACAGGCCAATTCACTGATGAACATGAGTGTAAAAATCCTCAAAAGAAATCCTAGCAAACTGACGACTCCAACAATCCACTAAAAATTATACACCATGATCAAGTAGGGATCTGTCCCAGGGATGCAAGGTTTCTTCAGTATTTACAAATCATCAATGTGATATGCCACATTATCAAACTGAAGAATAAAAATCACATGATAATCTCAGTAGTTGTAGAAAAAGCTTCTGACAAAATTCAATACCCATTATAATTAACACTCTCCAGAAAGTGGGCACAAGACGAACCCACCTCAACAATAAAAAGTCCAAGTATGATAAACCCACAGCTAACGTCATTCTCACTGGTGGGAAGCTGGATGCATTTCCCCTAAGGTAAGGAGCAAGGCAGGATACCCACTGTCACTGCTTACATTCAGCATAGTTTTAGAAGTCCTATCATGGCAATCAGAGAAGGAAAAGATGAAAGGAACCAAAATTGGAAAAGAAGTTAAAAGGTCTCTATTTGCAGGTGACATGATACTATATACAGAAATCCTAAAGAGGCTGCCAGAAAGCTGCCAGAGCTCATCCCTGAAGTCAGTAAAGCTGCAGGATATAAAATACGCAGAGAACCACTGCATTTCTGTACACTAACAACACGGAATCCAAACCAGAAACACAAGTTAAAGAAACAATCCCATTTATTATCTAATCAAAAAGAATAGAATATCCAGGAATAAGGAGGCAAAAGGTCTGTACACAGAAAACCAAGATACTGATGAAAGAAATCAAAGACCGCACAAACAAATGGGAGGTACACCATGTTCTGGGGCTGGAGAATCAGCACCGTGAAAGCCAGCATCGACCCAAAGCGACCTACAGATGCAGTGCCATCTCTGTCAAATCACCAACGGCATTTTCCACAGAATTAGAACAAAAAATTGTACAATTTGTGTGGAAATACAAGACTCCAAACAAAGCAGTCTTGAGAAAGAAAAACGGAGCTGGAGGAGTCAGGCTCCCTGACTTCAGACTATGCTACATAAATACAGTAATCAAGACAGTATGGTACTGATACAAAAACAGAAATACAGATCAATGGAACAGGACCTAGAAAGCCCAGAGGTAAACCCAGGCACCCGTGGTCACCTAAGCTATGAAAAAGGAGGCAAGAAAACAGACTGGCGGAAAGACAGTCTCTTCAGTAAGTGGTGCTGCGAAAACTGCACTGCTGCATGGCCGGAATGAAATTAGCATATTCTTTACATAAAAATACATAAAACCATACATAAAAATAAACTCAGAATGAACTAAAGAACTACATGTAAGACTGGAGACTACAAAACGCTTCGAGGAAAACAGGCACAACACTCTGATATAAACTGCAGCAACATCTGTCTCCTACAGTAATGAAAATAAGAAGAAAAATAAACAAAGGGGAATTAATGAAAGTCAAAAGCTTTTGCACAGCCAAGGAAATGACAAAGCAAAACAGGAGAAAATGCTTGTAAACAACGTGACTGCTGCTGCTGAGTCGCTTCAGTCGTGTCCGACTCTGTGCGACCCCATAGACGGCAGCCCACCAGGCTCCCCTGTCCCTGGGATTCTCCAGGCAAGAACACTGGAGTGGGTTGCCACTTCCTTCTCCAATGCATGACAGTGAAAAGTGAAAGTGAAGTTGCTCAGTTATGTCCGACTGACAAGAGCTTAATTTCCAAAATTTACAAACGGCTCATGAAGCTCAAATATATACATACATACATACATATATATACATATATATATATAAGCAACACAATTTAAAAAATGGGTGAAGACCTAAATAGACACTTCACTTCTCCAAAGAAGAGACAGAACTGGCCAACAGGCACATAAAAGGATGTTCAACATTGTTAATTATTAGAGAAATGCAATCACAACTGCCATGAGGTATCACCTCACACCCATCAGAACGGCCATCATCAAAGTCGACAAACGATAAATGTTGGAGAGGGCGTCAGAGAAAGGGAACCCTCCCCCACTGTTGGTGGGAATGCACGTTGGTACGACCGCTATGGAGAACAGTACGGGGGTTCCTTAGGAAACTAAAAAAAGAGCAACCCCACTGCTGGACACGCATCTGGAGAAAAACGTGGTTCAGAAGGATTCCTGCGTCCCAGCTGTTCACCGCAGTGCTGCTTACAACAGCCAGACCGTGGAAGCAACTGAAACGGCCACTGACGGATGGCTGAAGAAGACGTGGCACACACGTAACGGGGCCCTCAGCTCAGCTCAGTCGTGTCCGAATCTACAGCTCCATGGACGGCAGCTCGCCAGGCCTCCCTGTCCATCACCAACTCCGGGAGTTCACCCAAACCCATGTCCACTGAGTCGGTGATGCCTTCCAACCATCTCATCCCGTGTCATCCCCTTCTCCTCCTGCCCTCAATCTTTCCCAGCATCAGGGTCTTTTAGTCAGCTCTTCGCATCAGACGGCCAAAGTACTGGAGTTTCAGCTTCAACATCAGTCCTTCCAATGAACACCCAGGACTGATCTCCTTTAGGATGGACTGGTGGGATCTCCGTGCAGATCCCTCAAGATCTTCTCTCTTGAGAGAAGACTCTAAGAGTCTTCTCCAACACCACAGTTCAAAAGCATCAATTCTTCAGCGCTCAGCTTTCTTCACAGTCCAACTCTCACATCCTACATGACTACTGGAAAAACCATAGCCTTGACTAGACGGACCTTTGTTGGCAAAGCAATGTCTCTGCTTTTGAATATGCTATCTAGGTTGATCATAGCTTTTCTTCCAAGGAGCAAGTGTCTTTAATTTCATGGCTACAGTCACGATGTGCAGTAATTTTGGAGCCCCAAGAAATAAAGTCAGCCACTGTTTCCACTGTTCCCCCATCTATTTTTCATGAAGTTATGGTACATGGTGTTAGTTTTTTGAATGTTGAGTTTTAAGCCAACTTTTTCACTCTCCTCTTTCACTTTCATCAAGAGGCTCTTTAGTTCTTCCTCACTTTCTGCCATAACGTGATGTCATCTGTGTAGCAGAGGTTATTGATATTTCTTCCAGCAATCTTGATTCTTGAGTAATGGGATAGTACTCAGCCATTAAAAAGAATGAAATAATCCCATTTGCAACAACATGAATGGACCTGGAGATTATCATACCACAGGAAGTAAGTCAGAGTAAGATAAACATGTGATATCACTTATATGCAGAATCTAAAAAAGGATACACATGAACTTATGTGCCACACAGAGACAAACTCACAGACTTGGGAACAAAATCACCGTTATCAAAGAGCGAAGGCTGGGGGAGGGGAAACTGGGAGCTTGGGACTGACATGCGCTCACTGCTATATTGAGAACAGGTAACCAGCAAGGGTCTGCTGTTTAGCACAGGGGGCTCTACTCAATATTCTGTAATAACCTAAGGTGGGAGAAGAATTCTGAAAAGAGTAGATCTGCATGTATAACTGAACCACTTTGCTTACACTTGAAACTAACACGCCACTATAAATCAACTACACTCCAATACAAAATAAAAACTGTGAGGCCTTACAGAGCTTCCTTCCCACATCTGTGATGAAATGCACAGAAAGACTAAAACTGGAAAACAAACACACGCAGCCACCCCACAGAGACCAGGATACAACACAATTTAATAAATGTCTAAAGCTCACAGAACTCACACTGGTAATCCATAAAAATGCTGAAAATTCTAACAGTCAGCCAACCTGGAGAGATACAAACTGAGTGTCTTTCTCTTTTTACTTCTGTTTGATGAAGGAGAGGAGAGGAAGGGAAGCAGGCGGTGACACGGGAGAGTTAGGGATGGGGCTGACACAAAACTGGAAAACCAGAGGCAACGTATGAAGCAATGATTGTTAGAAAGTCCAAGACAGGGAGCCCTGGGAGGACAGGCCCAGACCCAAGGTCAGTGCCCGGGGCGCCTCCCGCGGGCGCTTCCCACTCGGAGCCCGGCAGCCTGCTCCCGAGCTCAGGGAGGCGAGGCGTCAAGGGCAACAGAGAAGGAGGGAGGCACACGGCGGCCCCTGGGAATACACGCGTTCAAGGAGGGAGAGGACGCCATGAGCACAGAAGGCAGAAGCGGGAAAGGGAAACAAAGACCCCACTGGGCAGGGTCGACGGCAGAGTAGGTGCTGTGGAGGATACAGCAACGTCGCTTGAAGACGCAACTCTAGCAACTATAGAAAAAGAAACGCAGCTGCAAGGCCTCCGCCGGAGGAGCAGTCCCTGTGACTGGTGGGATAACACCGAGCAGCACACAGTCACAGGAGGCGGCACAGGGCAAACGGAAACGAGTTTAAAGAAACGATGGCCGAAATGTTTCCAAGTTTGATGAAAACCATAAACCCACAGGTGAAAACTCTTAAAGAACTCTAAGCAGAAAAAACAAAGCCACACTAAGACCCATCATGACCGCTTTAAGAATCTAAAAAAAGTAAAGACCCAACAAAAAGATGCTCAAACTCCATACACTTACTAGACTTGCAAACTGATGGTGTCAAGTGCTGACAAAGGTGTGGGATGGCTGCAACTCTTGTGCCACTGCTGGGGGCTTCTCTATGGGGCGGTTCATAAAGCAGTTGGCAATTCCTTACACAGTCTGACACACCCACAGTTACCCAGTGAGCAATCCACTCACAGGTATTCACCCAAGAAAACCGAAACTGTACGTTCACACAAAGACTCGTGTGTGGACGCTCACTGCAGCTGTATGCGTAATATGTAAAAACCAGAAGTAACCCAGAAGTCCTCCACCAGTGAGTGGGTGCAGTGTGGCACACCCAGAGGATAGAATACTATTTATTAGTAAAAAGGAAGAGCTTACCGAAACGGCAACTTGGATGGCTCCAGAAGTGTTCTGCTGCATGCCAGAGGCCAGGCACAGAGATACTAGCACACGGCTCCATGCCTGTGGCATTCTGGAGCGGGGGGCCACAGAGACAGAGGCGAGCCCAGCAGGCGGCCAGGCAGGGGAGTTCCCCACACGGGGCAGAAGGGCTCCTGGGGTGGCGCCTGCCATCACTGTGGCGGGCTGCACGACTACACACACTTGTCAGAAGTCACTGAATTGCCCAGTTAGAACTGGTGAATTTTATTTTACCTAAGTTATACCTCAGTAAAGTTCATCAAAACAGAGAATGGTGCTGACTATCTAATGAGTGTGAGGTCTTGAGAGCTGGTTTCTGAATTAAAGAGGCCATCAGAAGTCTGTGGGAGTGAATGACACCCTCTCCCCAGTTTCAGCGGAAACCCTAGAACAGGACGGGGACAAACCCGGAAAGCTGGGCCCAAGCACCCAAACAGAGGCTGTCTCTGACGCCAGCTGAGACTTCTCCTTTCTCGGCCACTCCCTCGGGCTACAGGAAAGCATGGGTGATTTCTTGGGCTGCTGGCGACAGCAGCCCACCTTAAATATTGAGCTCTAAGTGAGCGACATGGAACCACAGTCCTGGGACCAACAGGGATGTTTAAACCTGGACAACGGAAAAGTAACAATATGCCTACCTTCCCACCCAGAAATAGTAGCAGGTGTTAATATTCTCATCTTTCATAGCAGAAGGTCAACCAATAAATCTTATGATTAAAATGTGTAGATTAAAAAAAAAAAAAACCCAATTAATCCAAATGTATAACCCAAAAAACCCCAATGTATAGCTTTCAAAAATGACTCCAATTAACATTTTACATAATCTTTTTTCTTAACCTCAGAGGGATTTGATAGGAAATAAATACCCTTTAGAGTAAAAATTGTTCAGCAATTCACTCGTTTCTTTATGGTTGCTTTTGGGCTTCCCTGTGGCTCAGATGGCAAAAAATCCACCTGCATTCAGGAGACCCGGCTTCAGTCTCTGGGTCGGGAAGATCCCCTGGAGAAGGCGATGGCAACCCACTCCAGTATTTTTGCCTGGAGAATCCCATGGACAGAGCCTGGTGGGCTACAGTCCATGGGGTCGCAAAGAGTCAGACACGACTGAGTGAAATTTAGTACTTAAAAAATTAAATAGAGGAAATTATAGTAGGATCTTGTCTACTGATATACCTTATTTCATAATATCTGAGGCACTAATGCTTATAAGACATACATTCCCTGTTGGCTCAGCTGGTAAAGAATCTGCCTGCAGTGTGGGAGACCTGGGTTTGATCCCTGGGTTGGGAAGATCCCCTGGAGAAGGGAAAGGCTACCCACTCCAGTATTCTGGCCTGGAGAATTCCACGGACTGTATAGTCCATGGGGTTGCAAAGAGTTGGACACGACTGAGCGACTTTCACGAGGAAGAAAATCACTCCAATTTAAGCAGGCTACAATGTAAAGAGGCCATGAAGTATAGGATATGCAAAAATATCAAAGATGTGAAAAACATGGGAAAAAAGTATGACTCAGAATCAATAAAATATATCTCTATTCACCCATCCATATGCATATAAAACAGTTCCTGGAATAAGGTCACACGTTTAAAAGCAATTGTTTCTCAGACGGAGGATCTGAGGTCATTTAGAAACTTATCTTTTATACATTAAAAATGTTCTTTGTAATGAAGACATGTTCACAAAAACAAATGATTTTTACTCGAAGGGTAAAAAATGAAGTAAATATGACAAGATGCTGGCTTCCCTGGGGTCCGATGGCTAAGAATCCACCTGCCAATGCGGGGGACACCGGTTCGATCCCTGGTCCAGGAAGACCCGACCTGCCGTGGGTAACTAAGCCCGAGCGCCGCAACTGCTGAGCCTGTGCTCGCCAACAGAGAGCGCGCTGGGGCGAGGAGCCCACGCGCCATCCGGAGGGCAGCCCTCCCTGGCTGCGCCTAGAGGACGCTCAGGGCAGGTGATGAAGGCTGAGCGCCCCAAGACAAAGACAGACACAAAGCTTGAAAAGAAGCACGCCCGGATGCTCACAGTGGGTCCCGGGTGTGGGCTCAGACAGACATTTCTCCTTCATCCATGTCTGCATTTTAAAGTAATCCTTAAAACCGGGAAGACTAGACGAAGCCAGCAGAGACTCGCGAAACCTGGGCTGGACACCCTGGGATGAAAGCGTTTCCGGCCAGGGGTCTCATCGGCGATCCCCACGCTGCGAGTCCTTCGTCCTGCGACCCCCGGCCGCCCTGCCCGCCGCGTGCTTCAGATGCGCCGCGGATTCGGAAGGCAGCTGCCCCCTCTGCTGGCCCCCGGGGCCCGGAAGGCCAGGAGCCGAGGCCGCCCGAGGTCTGCGGGGCGGCGCGGGAGACGCGCCTTAGGCGCCCGGCGACCCGCGCTCGGCCGCACGGCCCCGGGGCTGCCGGCGCGTCTGGAGCGGAGGTCTGGAGGCTTCCCCCGCCTCCGGGCCCCCACGAGGGCGCCCCGGGGGACCAGCCCCGCGCAAAGGGCAGGTGAGGAGAGGAACGCGAGAGACCCACACCCCCCGCCGGAGAGGGCTGGGAGCTCGGCCCAGGCCCGCGGCTAAACTCCGCGAGCACTGGACTGGCCAAGGGGCGCTTACACCCTGAACTGCACGGCCACGAACGAGGCCCGCCCGCCGAACAGAAGACGCGCGGTCTCTGCAGCCCTCCCCCACTCCAGGCCTGGAGCTGCCAAGCGCAAACAGCGCCTAGAGCAAATCCTACCCTGCAGACTTGAAACCTACCACCCTGTCCCATGCGTTTGTTTCCGTATGAACAGAAGTCTGAGGTTTTAGTTCTCTCTGCTGGACACAATTCGTAAGAAAATGCTTTCCTCAGTGCAGCCGTTGGGGTCAGTTTCCCGTTTCTAGAATCTGATCCATTACTTTGCGCCCGCTGTTTTTCACGACCCTGTGCACCGGGCTTCCATTTCCAGGGGTCCTCAGCCCAGTGCTTCCCAAACGGTAATGTGCCTAAGGATCCCCTGGGATCTTATTTAAAAAAAGCCGAATGAGCCTTTGTTCCTGTCACAGGGCTGCACGCTATGGCGCCATTTCCCCTGAGGTCTGCAGGGAGTTCAGTGTGCCAGCAAGCTGCAAAGCCAAAGGCCTCTCCACTGCACACTGCTCTATCTGCTGCTTATCGAGCCACAAGTGATCAGAGTTAAATGCTAAGCAGAAGATCTCGAGATTTTAAAAAGTACATGTGTAGGAAGGGAAGTATTTAAAGAAGTTCAGAAAATGACTTTAATTACACAAATGAGTAGGGGCGTTAAGATGAGAAAGTGCGAGTTGGCTAGCTTGGGCAGGGTGACTTCTCATTAAATTAAATCAGAAAACTTGTCTGCTGCAGGGTGGATGCTTTAACTTGAGGGGGAACAGGAGAATTAAAAGAGGCAGCGGTGATAACGTCTTTAAAGCTTTGAATTCAACTGAGAAGAAAGCTGGGAGGGTGAACCAGAGAGTAATTTTACGTTGAGTTGTCCAAGGTCCAGACAAATAATATTTCTGTGTTATTATTATCCAAGGTCCCAAACACTGAGATGAAGAAAAGATCATCGAGACAAAACACAAAACCGTTCCAAGGCACATGCTGCTGCTGCTGCTAAGCCGCTCAGTCGTGTCCCACTCTGTGAGACCCCCTGGACTGTAGCCCACCAGGCTCCTCTGTCCACGGGGATTCTCCAGGCAAGAATACTGGAGTGGGTTGCCATGCCTTCCTCCAGGGGACCTTCCCAGCTCAGGGCTCGAAACCCCATCTCCTGCATGGCAGGCAGATTCTATACCATCTGAGCCACCAGAGAAGCCCCAAGGCACACACATAATAGTATCTTTAAAGTCGTGTCTTATGATACGCAGGGGTTCCCAGGTGGTTCAGTGGTAAAGAATCCGCTTGCCAACGCAGGAAATGCAGGTTTGATCCCTGGGTGAGGAAGATCCCCTGGAGAAGGGAATGGCAACCCACTCCAGCATCCTTGCCTGGAAAATCCCAGGGACAGAGGAGCCTGGTGGGCTACAGTCCACGGGGCTGCAAAAGTTGGACACGACTGGGCAACTAAACATCGTATTATATATCCCACAGAGAAACAGGCTGGGGGACGCACAGCAGAAGACCCTGAATGGTGAGACTGTGTTTCCCTATGGCTACGCTAGTTTGACATTTTCTATAATGAAAATACATCACTTTCATAATAAAAATAATAACAGTTAATTTTTCAGTGGCCACGGTGAAATAGAGAGATGGAGGGAAGCAGGGGAGGAGGAAGGAAGCGGATAATCAGTTATGGATGTTTCTTCCCTTGGAGGGAAATGTCTTTCAAACGGCAGTTCCCTTCACATACTTCTTTCGAATGCGCCCCCACGATTCCTTCCTATTTTTTTCTTCTGGGATCACGTTAATATTAAGGCTGTGATTATACTTTCAAGCGTTGAATGAAACTTGAGGAACTAGAATCTTCCAACTCCCAGTCGTTTCTCTGTAATCAGTGCTGCTTCCCAAGCAGCGACTGGCAGCTATGAACTCTGCCGTGTTTCAAGGGTGAAACGCAAGGCCCTCCCCCTTCCTGGCAGGACCCACAGCGTGCCAGCCACTCGGTCCCTGCCCTCCCCGTGAGCCGCCTGGGCAGCGACCGTGCCGCGGGCTCTCCCGAGAGCAGAGTCCTCACCGGACTTCTGTGACAACAGACGCAGAGCACGGGAAAGGGGACACTAAGGAGTGGGAGGCAACACGCGGGAAAGGGCTGCAAACTCGGGAGCGCCGGGAGCGGCTCAGAGCGCACCTTTAGGATGGTGATGTTCCAGGTGAAGCTCTCCACGGCCTTCTGCAGCTTGCGCTCCTTCAGGCCTTCCTTGGCGCCGATGCTGTGCAAGTGTTCGTGGAACTCCATGGCTGAAAGAAGCAGAACGACAAAGGGTGTTACTTCCCCACCCAATCTATAGTAAGGGGCCGGCAATATTTATCTTCCTAGGTATAGCTAGAAAGATTGCAGTCTCCACTGGGATTTCACAGAGCAAAATAACAAAGTTCCCGCAGGGGAAGGAATGCCAATTCGCAGCCCCAGCGAGGCAGACGGCATCTCTGAGTGCGTGCCTGTGGACTGGGAGGCTGCCCAGGGCACAGGTGACCATCCGCATTCTTCCTCTAGAGGTGGGGGCGCTGAAGAGCCTCAGCCCGGTTCAGAGGCTGAGGGAGCGGGAGGGCCTGCGGACCAGGGCCGGGCTTTGGAACATCGGCTGATTTTAGCTCCACCGAGGTCTCAATGATGATTTTGAACTGCAGTGCTGGAGAAGACTCTAGAGAGTCCCTTGGACTGCAAGGAAAGCCAAGCAGTCCATCCTAAAGGAAATCAGTCCTAAATATTCATTGGAAGGAGTGATGCTGAAGCTCCAATACTTTGGCCACCTGATGTGAAGAGCTGACTCCTCGGAAAAGACCCTGATGCTGGGAAAGATTGGGGGCAGGAGGAGAAGGGGACGACAGAGGGTGAGGTGGTTGGATGGCATCACCGACTCAATGGACATGCGTTTGGGTGGACTCTGGCAGTTGGTGATGGACAGGGAGGCCTGGTGGGCTGTGGTCCATGGGGTCGCAGGGAGTTGGACACGACTGAGCGACTGAACTGAACCGAGGTCTCAATGTTGGCAATTAGGGATGAGAAAAAGCACAAAGCACTGTGTCCTGTCCCAGTAAGACGACCTGAGGTCCCAGACCAAGCCTGCAGCAGAGGGGAGAGGATGAAAGAAAGCCAGGGCACCCTAACTCTATAATTCACAACATCAGTGCATATTCCTCGCCGCCCTTCAAAACAGTGTGAGCGCGGGAGTGGTGGGACGTCCTCTTCCTGATTTAATGTCATTAAAACTCATGGTTTTTTTTTTTTTTTTTTACATATTCACTGCAGTCAGTTATCTCATTGCTGGCCAATGGGAACCCTGCAGGTGGGTTATTGGTCCTTCTGAGGTCACTGATTAGACTTGACACGTCCCTTGCTTCTGGCATAAGACGTTCTAGAGTCAGCAAGTACCTTGCCCTCCTGGGCCTGGAGCCAGGCACTTCCCCTCCTGGGCCTGGAGCCAGGCACTCCCCCCCGGACCTCTGGATTCTTACAGCGTAGAGTGGCACTAAAGACCACAGCCTGCGGGCCAGGGCCGCTCACTGTTCCTGGTCCCACTGGTTCCCGGGCTCTTTAGTGAGCAGATCTTAGGTGCAGGGCTATCTTTTTTAAGGGAAGAATAAGATCTTGCTTGCACTTCTAATTCAAATGTACAGGTACAATGTTTTCACTATTTTTTTCCTTAAATCTTAGACGTATTTCTTTGGCAGACAATCTTAAGTAACCACATCAACATAACTAATAGTAAGACTGCTAAATACCATTTAAACGCTACATTTTTTTTGTCCTTAGAGTACATCTCATTGAGAATGTAATCAAAGCGCAGTGTTCTAAGGTCAGTCAAGGTAATTTTCTTTACGTGGTTATGTCAGTAACAAAGTATAACTACATTCGTTTGTTTCCTTTTTATCCCATTGTGTATGTGGGAGTATGAAATGTTTTTGCTTTTTTGGATAAAATTTTTTTTTTTTATGATTCCTAAGTCCAGCTGCATATCAAGGTGCATTCAGGTAATCTTACTTTCTTCCTGGATTCCTCTACCCTAATCCCTCCCTCCCCCTGGACATTTTTCTGCGTTTTTAGTTTCTTTTATTGTCCTCTTTCTCCTTGAAGACCTAAGCAGCTGCTGCTGCTGCTAAGTCACTTCAGTCGTGTCCGACTCTGTGTGACCCCATAGACGGCAGCCCACCAGGCTCCCCTTGCAAAAGTTGGACACGACTGGGCAACTAAACATCGTATTATATATCCCACAGAGAAACAGGCTGGGGGACGCACAGCAGGAGACCCTGGATGGTGAGACTGTGTTTCCCTATGGCTACTCTAGTTTGACATTTTCTATAATGAAAATACATCACTTTCATAATAAAAATAATAACAGTTAATTTTTAAGTGGCCACGGTGAAATAGAGAGATGGAGGGAAGCAGGGGAGGAGGAAGGAAGCAGATAACCAGTTATGGATGTTTCTTCCCTTGGAGGGAAATGTCTTTCAAACGGCAGTTCCCTTCACATACTTCTTTCGAGTGCGCCCCCACGATTCCTTCCTATTTTTTTCTTCTGGGATCACGTTAATATTAAGGCTGTGATTATACTTTCAAGCGTTGAATGAAACTTGAGGAACTAGAATCTTCCAACTCCCAGTCGTTTCTCTGTAATCAGTGCTGCTTCCCAAGCAGCGACTGGCAGCTATGAACTCTGCCGTGTTTCAAGGGTGAAACGCAAGGCCCTCCCCCTTCCTGGCAGGACCCACAGCGTGCCAGCCACTCG
This sequence comes from Kobus ellipsiprymnus, assembly GCA_006410655.1. Lineage (NCBI taxonomy): Eukaryota > Metazoa > Chordata > Mammalia > Artiodactyla > Bovidae > Kobus > Kobus ellipsiprymnus. The sequence continues at coordinate 251,150 of SJYR01002254.1, read as the reverse complement.
GTCCCTGCCCTCCCCGTGAGCCGCCTGGGCAGCGACCGTGCCGCGGGCTCTCCCGAGAGCAGAGTCCTCACCGGACTTCTGTGACAACAGACGCAGAGCACGGGAAAGGGGACACTAAGGAGTGGGAGGCAACACGCGGGAAAGGGCTGCAAACTCGGGAGCGCCGGGAGCGGCTCAGAGCGCACCTTTAGGATGGTGATGTTCCAGGTGAAGCTCTCCACGGCCTTCTGCAGCTTGCGCTCCTTCAGGCCTTCCTTGGCGCCGATGCTGTGCAAGTGTTCGTGGAACTCCATGGCTGAAAGAAGCAGAACGACAAAGGGTGTTACTTCCCCACCCAATCTATAGTAAGGGGCCGGCAATATTTATCTTCCTAGGTATAGCTAGAAAGATTGCAGTCTCCACTGGGATTTCACAGAGCAAAATAACAAAGTTCCCGCAGGGGAAGGAATGCCAATTCGCAGCCCCAGCGAGGCAGACGGCATCTCTGAGTGCGTGCCTGTGGACTGGGAGGCTGCCCAGGGCACAGGTGACCATCCGCATTCTTCCTCTAGAGGTGGGGGCGCTGAAGAGCCTCAGCCCGGTTCAGAGGCTGAGGGAGCGGGAGGGCCTGCGGACCAGGGCCGGGCTTTGGAACATCGGCTGATTTTAGCTCCACCGAGGTCTCAATGATGATTTTGAACTGCAGTGCTGGAGAAGACTCTAGAGAGTCCCTTGGACTGCAAGGAAAGCCAAGCAGTCCATCCTAAAGGAAATCAGTCCTAAATATTCATTGGAAGGACTGATGCTGAAGCTGAAGCTCCAATACTTTGGCCACCTGATGTGAAGAGCTGACTCCTCGGAAAAGACCCTGATGCTGGGAAAGATTGGGGGCAGGAGGAGAAGGGGACGACAGAGGGTGAGGTGGTTGGATGGCATCACCGACTCAATGGACATGCGTTTGGGTGGACTCTGGCAGTTGGTGATGGACAGGGAGGCCTGGTGGGCTGTGGTCCATGGGGTCGCAGGGAGTTGGACACGACTGAGCGACTGAACTGAACCGAGGTCTCAATGTTGGCAATTAGGGATGAGAAAAAGCACAAAGCACTGTGTCCTGTCCCAGTAAGACGACCTGAGGTCCCAGACCAAGCCTGCAGCAGAGGGGAGAGGATGAAAGAAAGCCAGGGCACCCTAACTCTATAATTCACAACATCAGTGCATATTCCTCGCCGCCCTTCAAAACAGTGTGAGCGCGGGAGTGGTGGGACGTCCTCTTCCTGATTTAATGTCATTAAAACTCATGTGTTTTTTTTTTTTTTTTTATATTCACTGCAGTCAGTTATCTCATTGCTGGCCAATGGGAACCCTGCAGGTGGGTTATTGGTCCTTCTGAGGTCACTGATTAGACTTGACACGTCCCTTGCTTCTGGCATAAGACGTTCTAGAGTCAGCAAGTACCTTGCCCTCCTGGGCCTGGAGCCAGGCACTTCCCCTCCTGGGCCTGGAGCCAGGCACTCCCCCCCGGACCTCTGGATTCTTACAGCGTAGAGTGGCACTAAAGACCACAGCCTGCGGGCCAGGGCCGCTCACTGTTCCTGGTCCCACTGGTTCCCGGGCTCTTTAGTGAGCAGATCTTAGGTGCAGGGCTATCTTTTTTAAGGGAAGAATAAGATCTTGCTTGCACTTCTAATTCAAATGTACAGGTACAATGTTTTCACTATTTTTTTCCTTAAATCTTAGACGTATTTCTTTGGCAGACAATCTTAAGTAACCACATCAACATAACTAATAGTAAGACTGCTAAATACCATTTAAACGCTACATTTTTTTTGTCCTTAGAGTACATCTCATTGAGAATGTAATCAAAGCGCAGTGTTCTAAGGTCAGTCAAGGTAATTTTCTTTACGTGGTTATGTCAGTAACAAAGTATAACTACATTCGTTTGTTTCCTTTTTATCCCATTGTGTATGTGGGAGTATGAAATGTTTTTGCTTTTTTGGATAAAATTTTTTTTTTTTATGATTCCTAAGTCCAGCTGCATATCAAGGTGCATTCAGGTAATCTTACTTTCTTCCTGGATTCCTCTACCCTAATCCCTCCCTCCCCCTGGACATTTTTCTGCGTTTTTAGTTTCTTTTATTGTCCTCTTTCTCCTTGAAGACCTAAGCAGCTGCTGCTGCTGCTAAGTCACTTCAGTCGTGTCCGACTCTGTGTGACCCCATAGACGGCAGCCCACCAGGCTCCCCCGTCCCTGGGATTCTCCAGGCAAGAACACTGGAGTGGGTTGCCATTTCCTTCTCCAATGCACGAAAGTGAAAAGTGAAAGGGAAGTCGCTCAGTCGTGTCCGACTCTTCGCGACCCCATGGACCGCAGCCCACCAGGCTCCTCTGTCCATGGGATTTTCCAGGCAAGAGTACTGGAGTGAGGTGCCATCGCCTTCTCTGACCTAAGCAGAGGTGTCCACATATCCACGGTCCCCCGTGTTTTGCACAAAATCAGCGCAGTGTGCACAGCGCTCTCTGGCTGTCCATGCAGCCACGGGGGGATGGCTCACTGCCCACGTATCAAGCCCTTCTCACCCTTTTCTGACACCTACAGAGCGGCCCGGCCCCCCCCCCACACTGTGGAGATGAACCAGCCCTCCCGGACGGACGGACGGATGGACGTGGTCGCCAATCTTTCGCTGTTACAGCTGACGCTGGAGCAGCTGTCGTGCAAGACGTTCCCCGTGCTCTTTTGCACATTTTCCTGCTCAGCTGGGCACCCCAATTTCTCACTCCCTTTCTATGCAGCATCACTTCAAAGCAGTTCTTTACACAGTGATTGACAGGAACCTTATTCCTTAGTGTCTTTAAACAGTGAACAAGAGCTGACATACAGGATAAATATAGTAACCTGCCAATCTAGTCTTGATTCTTCTCCATTTTCTCTCTCCTAATAGGAACCGGGGCCCTAATTCCTGCCATGCTAATAAAGCTTAAGAAGCTCACTGGTTTAAAAAAGGAACAGTAATTAGTAGAGGTCATTACATTGTCTAAGAAACTCCCACCCTGACCCTTCTCCTGCATTCGGCCTCTCTTTGGACAACGCCCCAGCTTGGTCACTAACCTCCCCCCCCACCCACTGCTGGAAGCCTGGCACATGGAGGGCCACATCCTCCATATCTGCTTCCGACCTTCCCTGGATGTGCTTGGTTTAATACACTGAAAAAAAAGACAAATAATAACCATGACTAGCTGGCAATTATGCTCTAAAATCCAGGATTTCTGCTAAAGCCACACACACATACACTCACACACACTTCTCCCTGGTGGGTCTGAGAGACTCCCCGGCACATGCCTTGATGACTCAGATCCACCTCCTAGAACGTGGCCAGACGAGGCCCTGACAGTAAGACCCCAACGGTTCTTCAGTTTTAATATTTCAGCATCCTCTGGATTTCAGGATATTAATATTTAATATCCATATTTCGGGTAGTCAGGAAGCATCACAGTCTTGGAGGCACCACTGAGACTCAGAAGGTGGGCGTCCAGATGGAACATGGAAAACAGACGAGATGGCAGAGTGGGTGTAGCAGTAACGCTCTGTTAA